>JAZAYU010000002.1:7636405-8236405 GCA_038501625.1 Corbicula japonica | reverse complement strand
TTTTAAAAATGGAAATAGAGTAGCCACATACACATTACTCTTCACGTCGACCAGCATATGCGCACAAATTACTGTGGTATCATTTAATTTCGCTGGCACGCAGAAAATCGCAGAAAAAGACTGTTTCGCGCGGACGTAAATTCGCGCAAAACCAATTTTTCAAACCAAAAAAAAAATTATTTTCGATATTTTACCGACCCGCTATCAATACCTTTTGTTTATTTGAACACGCGAGCTAATCATGTGTCAGTTGGCCCCCTGTCAATACTACTTCCTTTGTTAGTCTATTAACAGACCTCTGGTTATTCAGCGCCGCTAATTGACACGGGACCCGTTTGATACATCTATTTGGACCATTCATATCATAATTGGCATGTTAAATTTCGCACCCGTTTTAAGATCTAAAGTGTCAATTAATTGCGAAACAGTTGCTCAAAATAATCTTGATAATTTAAAAATGAGATGACAACGATACTGTTTGGTAAACGTGTTCCGACCTAAATCCGCGGGCTTAATTGTCGTTCAAGTTTTGAAGTAACATTTAACATATTCCAAAGTAAATTCGACAATTATAACTTATTTTATTTTCTTTATTAACATAAGTATTCGATACTTTAAAGTTATATCAAATAGCGATACGGGCAACTATATATAAAGTGTAGGTCCATTCGGATACAGCACGTTTCGGATACGTATGTGGAACTTTTTGGTGAAATTTTAGCTTAGGTTTTAAATTCGCGCACTGGCCCGAGCGCGAAATACGCGAAAATTAAGCCATCGCCAAATTTAATGATACCACAGTAGATAATGTTAGAAGCCGATTGTTCAGTAGCGACTGAATTTTAATTCGGTTTAAAGTTCGTGTCAAAATCTGGTTGATCACTGTTGAAAATATATTTTTTTGATTCGGATAATTCTAAAGGTGGTCATTTTCTTACATATTCTTACCAAGTTTAATGAGAATACGATGACTGCTGTGTTATTGAATGTGTAAAACAAAACTTTTTGTATTATATTTGACAGATCTCAAAAGTCTCAGTATTAAATGGACTGTAATAGTATTAACACAGCCATACTTCGAAAGTTAAACAGTAAATGGACATACACTGCACTCTTATGCATATAAACAGGATGGTCTTTGGTTTTAACCTGAACTGCTTTCATTTTCACTCAGGTTGATCCGGTTTCGAAAGACACCACACAATCAGTTTTAGCAAGAACGATGATTCAAATAAAACGAGCGACCTTAACTGAGTTAAAAAGGTATGTTTTTAATTTGAACTAGTGACCTAGTTTTAGAACCAATTAGGAAGAAACGAAAGGTATCGAGGAACCATCGAGACAAAATTCTGAGAATGTGCATATGATCTTAAGTAGCCACGTACACACTTAAAGATCTTTTCAAGTAGACCAGTAAGTCGTTAAAGAATCATTCAGTGCACCGGCTGGATTTCCAAGGACTGAAGACCATCTGGAAAAGAAATGGGACAACTTAATTATTACCAATAAAGTAATACACATTGACTATGTTAGGACTGTTTCTTTAACATGTTAGTGACTTATTTTTAAAAGCAAAATCCAGATCGTAGGAATTTATCAGCTGTTAGATATACAGTTAAACCTGCCTTAGCAGCCACATGTGAATAGCAACCACCTGTCTTAAACAGCCAGTTGAATATGTCGTATACTGACATTTTGTTCTCATTTTCACCTGTCTTTAACAGCCACCTGGGTATAGCAGCCACTTTTTGTCACTCCCTTGGGTGGCTGCTAAAGACTGGTTTGACTGTATAAATTTATACATGCATAGTATGAAAAATATTGTGGATTTGGGATAATATTTTTCATTGTTGTATGAACAAAAGATTAGGTAACGTATGTTGTAACTCAACATTATTATCCCCCGCCGCATAGCGGCTGTGGGATATAGGAACGGTCTTCGTCCGTCCGTCCGTCCTTCCGTGCGCGCACATTTCGTGTCCGGTCCATAACTTTTCAACCCCTAGATGGAATTTCATGAAAATTTAGTCAAATGTTCTCCCCATCTAGACGACGTGCAGAACCCATGTTCCAACCTGGCCGGTTCAAGGTCAAGGTCATCAGGGGTGTTTGAAGATTTGAACCACGTATTTCGTGTCCGGTTAATATCTTCTGAACCCCTAGAAAGCATTTCATGAAACTTTAGTCAAATGTTCTCGCCATGAAGACGACATGCAGAACCCATGTTCCAACCTGGCCCGCTCAAGGTCAAGGTCACCAGTGGTGTTTGAAGATATGAACCATGTATTTCGTGTCCGGTTCATATCTTGTGAACCCCTAGAAGGAATTTCATGAAACTTTAGTCAAATGCTCAGCCTATAAAGACGATGTGCAGAACTCACGTTTCAACATGGCCGGCTCAAGATGAAGGTCACCAGCGGTGATTGAAGATTTGAACCATGTACTTCATGTCCGGTTCATATCTTCTGAACCCCTTGAAGGAATTTCATGAAACTTTAGTCAAATGCTCAGCCCATGAAGACGATTCGCAGAGCCCATGTTCCCACCTGGTCAGCTCAAGGTCAAGGTCACCAGTGATGTTTGAAGATTTGAACTATGTACTTCATGTCTGGTTCATATCTTTTAAACCCCTAGAATGAATATCATGAAACTTTTATCAAATGTTTCATCAAGATGATGTGCAGAACCCATGTTCCAACCTGGCTGGCTCAAGGTCAAGGTCATTGAAGATTTGAACTATGTATTTTGTGTCCGGTTCTTATCTTCTGAATCCCTGCAATGAATTTTATCAAACTTTAGTCAAATGTTCATTCCACCATGATGATGTGCAGAACCCATGTTCCAACCTGGCCGGCTGAAGGTCAAGATCACTAGTTGTGTTTGAAGGTTCATATTTAACCATGTCATATTTGCTCCATAACTTCCAAACTGCTGGAGATATATTTGTTAATTTGCAATTAAGCATCCATAACATTTCTTACATACCTGCATGCGGCGGGGGATATTGCTGTCGTTCCGACTGCCTTGTTATAAAGGAATTGCTATATGTAAGTGGACAAAATTGCACAATCTTGATTTTGTAATCAAAATTGTGTTTTAGCTAAAACGATATCTAATGTGTTCTTGTTTAAATTTAAGATGACACAAAGTAAAGAATAATACATTTTTACTTCAGCCTTCAGTCTGATTGCAGATTATGGCTTGTGGTAGACATATAACCAATGCAGTTTTCATTTATCTTAACTGAAAAGTTGGCTGATGAATATAGTTTCAACAAATATGAGAATTTTGCAGGCTCGGTTTGATGAGCCTGTTCATGGCCAGTAAAGAAAATGCATATTTATTCTGCCTCCTAGCACAGGGTTGAGCGTAACTCAAAATTTATTCAAGTAAACAATACAATTTAGATCTATCCCAAACGATGGTATGCAAATGGCGTTGAACATGGAACCTTGAATGCGGTAGAGGTTCTGTTCAAAATATGTTCTTATTAATTAATGAGGCGGTCTAGGATGTGCCAGACTTACACGGCGACAGTCTTAGGAGTGCCTATCCGACAGGGTAGCAGTATCAGGAGATCTGGACTCAACCGACACTGCATACAAGTACAACCAGATGTCCAGGTAAATTATTTTTAAAAATCCCAATACTTCCTGGCATTTTCCAAAGCTAGGGAATTTTCTGTATTTGTGACACGTGAAGAGACGCTATTCTGTAGACATTACTCTCCGTTCAATGGTTCCTGTGAGTGTGAGGTTTGTGCGCTATTGAATTTTTTCCTGTCAATTTCGTGACATGTCCAAAATTGACAGAATTGGACATTTTTCTAAAATGAGAAAAGAATTAGTACTATTAATGTTATATTTTTTTTGTTTTTTCATGAGGAGTTGCTTTAAACAGTATCACAATAGCTTTAAGAGCATTATTAATGCTATTTTAGTGCTTAAGTTTTCAAAATCAGGCAATTTCAAAATCGTTTGCTTTGAAAACTTATAATTATTGTTTTTTAATAACAATTAGGACAACACACCTTTTTCAATTGGACATATATGTAGCCCAAATAACTGGCTGTAAAATAAACTGAAAAATTACAAAAGGGATATTTTTTTCAGGAGTTAAGGAAACCAAACATAAATTGCTCAAAGGTAAATGTCGGCCAGTATCTGAAGTCTATAAGAAAACCATAATTTGTAAAGGAAAATATGAAAATTGAACTTGGTTATTACATGTATTAACTGCAAAAGAAAAAGATAATTGATAAAAATATAACACAACCTAAATATATAGAAATACAAACCGTTCAGTTCTTTTTAAAGACATCAAAGAAAATACACTGTATAATTTTTCGATCCAGACACTATGACCTAAATACACATTTCCAAGACAAATTAATAAATTAACTGCATGAATATAAAGTAAACTGGATTAACTAATGATTGTAATTTAATGCTAAATCATAATGCAGTTACAATCACGTGACTCTTCTCAGTGCCGAAGTGCTTATCTTAACTCCAGGTAAATTAAAGAGGTCACACCTAATGCAAATAATTAAAAACAATAAGTTAAAACAACTACAAAACGTTTACCATTTCAGCGACCTTACAGAACTCAGATGATGGAAATGAGAAACTAGGCCTCAACGAAAACATTCTTTAAGCACTTAACTCTAAAACATGTTCATCTTAGGCAACTGCATAAAACTAGTAATGTTTCTCAGGAAACACTGTGACATTTGAATGATAAAATTACCGAAGAAGACAGATTTATTGCACATAGCAGTCTATTTCTGGAAACGAATTCGCCGACACCAAAGTGGAATTTTTGCGTCATTTGAAACAAGATATATGACAATTATGAATATGAAATTCAATATACACTAAATATAAAAGGTGCCAGAGTTTTCTGCTTGTTAAAACAGTTGTTACATTTTTTTCAAACACATTGATTTTTAGCACACGATCTCATTGGTGATGATGTGATTCAATAATCGTCTTTAAAATAAATGTGATTGTTGACAAAAATATCATATTTATAAATAAGATTTATGAATAAATCTAATGTACGGAAAATTTTGAAAAGAGCAATAAATACATTTAAACCAAATTTACAAAGTTGTTTTTTCCGCTAGTATGTGTAGGTGAGGGGAAAGTTGTGTGTGCGCGTGTGTGTGCGCACAAAAACGTTTGTATACCCACCGGCGCTATCAACAGAGCTCTCATTCATAAATAAAGTGAAATATGCATATCAGGAATCGCCACACTAAAAAAAACACAGCCTCCCCACGCAGCAAAAAAAAAAAGAAGAGAGGAAAAGAGAGCATGTGTTTATAAGTATGTCAAATTCAAATAAGACATCACAAACAATTTACAAAAATGAGAACCCTTAGGGTTACCGACTTAGAACGGTCAGTGGCAAAATAATTTGCCACATGGGGTTTAAACAAAATTTATAAACTAAATCTCCATAAAAACTGGCTGTGACATACCTTGTTGCAGTAGTGATTTTAAACTGCACCTGTATTTTTTTAATTAAATCTTGGTATCGGCGATAAAACTTGCAAAAGGGTTTTCCTTCATTTGTGATACTGATTACCTTTTTTTCTAAAAGTTGTTTTCTGTTACGTAAATATTAAGTTCATTTAAATCATTAATATCAGTGCAAGCTTTATAAAAGCGAAGAAGCTGTCAGATATAAACCCCGTAAGATGTTGCACGAGGTACATCGCCGTCTAAATTTACTATATTGAAATTAAGATCATTCTCTTTTATGATATATTTTAGTAGTGACGTAATCATTTTCAATGGACAGATATAGAGCAAGAAAGTTTGCTCGCTTATCTGAAGTGTTCCTTTATTAAGTTGTAGTTCTTTAGGATAAATCTAATTCAACATGGATGGAAAATGTTTATTATCTATATAAAATCATCAAGGTACCTCGAGGTGTTGTTAAAAGCTGTAATAATACCTTGATGTTCGGTAGAAAGAGATTACATAAAGTCTCTTTCGTAACAGAATAAAAACGGGTAGATCAGCAACAAAGGGTGCACAATTAGTACCCATTGGGATGCCTATGACTATTTTTATAGAGGTACCGAATCTAACATAAATGTTATCCAGTAAGAAAGTTAGTGGCTCTATTAGGTCATGACCAGTCCATCAAGCAAAATTACCATAAGAACCATTTGTAAAAAAGCCCTATGTTCATTACAAGCGATAAAAGTTTTATATCCTCTTGCAAACGTTTTCTCAATAAGACTGGTTAGCTCGTCTCTTATTTAATTATGAGGGAGTGACGTTTATCAAGTAGAAAATCATAAGTTGACAAACAGGACGTCTGAAAATTATTTGATTTAAGTTTCTTGAAGTCACCTGAATTTAAAATAGACCAAAATAGATTTTGCCAGTGGTTTCAAAAACCCTTTCGCAATACCTAATAACATGTTCTTTTATGGCTGTAAGACAAAATGTTAAGAGTACGGATAATTAAGTAGTTGTGCAAGAACTGGAGTTCGCTATTAATTTAACTTTGTAAGGTGTTTTGTGCATTTTAGGCAACCAATACATAGTAGGAATTTTATCTTGTTTTGGTTCAACACTGATTCTTAATTTTGTAATATGTTGAGTGTGTTCAGCAACAGTATCACTCTCTGATGAAGAAGTCAGCGTGTAGGCCTTAGTACTACTAAGCTCTTCAGTTTGAATATTAATATAGTGTATAAGTCATACAATATAAACATTGTCTGAATCCTTATCAGCAGGTATTATGACAAATCTGTTGTGAAAGTCTTGAATTCCCCTTTTCAACTAACGAAAGTGAAAACGAGGTCGCGGTGGAAAAAAAAACTATGGCACCTTTATAGAAGGATATAAGAGTGTCATTTTTTAAAATATTTGTTGTTGTTTTTTCAATCAGAAAGAACATAAGGCTCAGCATGTTTTCGTTTCCACCATTTATTGAAAAAAGTTTAAAGACTCTGCAATTTCCGTACGACAGGTATTAAAGTCGATGTCCGATGGAATTCAATATTAAGGACCTTTGGAGATAAAATGACGGACTCTATAGTCTTTGATAACATTTAGATTCCCTGTAACGATATGACCGGCAGATTGATAGCAAAATTTTGAATTTTACCAATCTCAAGATTTCGGTGTATTTTCAACAATCTGTAAATCCGAAGTAATTTATTGTAATTGAAAATTGTGTTTCTAATTGGCTTGTATTTATAACAAACGATTGGTTTATTTCACTCCGTTTTTAATCAAATAAATTCTAAAATAAAATTAAGAACTCATTAATGTTCTTAACTGAACAACAAATAACTGTAATTGTGCGAATCTAATATTTTTTTAAATCTAACTTTAATTTATGTTCCCTATTTCCTGGACAACGTTTGAAATAATGCATCACTCACGCCTTAAAATATTTTAAACCAAGGAAACATTTTGTCACTTGTCGGCTTATACAATGCTGCAATTAAATACATTTCAAACCTGGACTATATGTTGACTTTTACAAAATAAAGTTTCTCAACACAAAAAGTAGTATTTGTCAAGAAGTCGGATATAATATGACCTCTTCGAAAAAATGCCTAGGACTTTTTTTAATGTATACAGTTTAATTCATGTTCCGTTGTGCGCATGTACGGGTACTTGCACTTGTTACGTAATTTTATGCACCTTTGAATTAAATTTGCTGGTGAAGTCATACCATCATGATTCAATTCATCCGCAGGTTAAAACGTAAGCAATTTTTATTGGAAATGAACTCAGAAAACGGATCTTCTCCATACAGCCAAAACAAGAGAGTGTAAGTATGTTTAGATAGTTATAAAGTTTTAAATTTTAATTTTTTAAATTCTAAACAAGATGAACTTAATGGTATTTTGGAATACTTAATAGGTTTTCAACAAGTTATTACAACGTTGTATCGTTAGACTAAGCAAACCAATTTTTTCTTGTAGTGTTGTTCTTTCTTTTATGGGATTTCATCACATGGAAAATGTATGGTACTATATTATTCCGTAATGAATCGTCTTTCTTGGGGTATGTAAGAGAAACAAGATTGTTATGTTTAAAAAACAGATGTTGAACTTTGTTGCTCATTTATAGGTAGTGAAAATGTGATGTTCCGGAACCATAACTAGAAATACACAATGCATATTCTACAGGTGCCCATGCGCATAAAATGATAGCATATGAAAATATGTTGTAAATTTAAAAATTAATAACGCGACCATACGATAATGATAACGTCACAGTACGATAATGACAACACCACAGTACGATACTGATAACGCCACAGTACGATAATGATAAAGCCACAGTACGATAATGATAACGCCACAGTACGATAATGATAACGCCACAGTACGATACTGATAACGCCACAGTACGATAATGATAACGCCACAGTACGATAATGATAACGCCACAGTACGGTAATGATAACATCACAGTACGATAATGTTAGCGTCACAGTACGATAATGATAACGTCACAGTACGATAATATTAGCGTCACAGTACGATAATGATAACGTCACAGTACGATAATGATAACGCCACAGTACGATAATGATAACGTCACAGGACGATAATGATAACGCCACAGTACGATAATGATAAGGCCACAGTACGATAATGATAACGCCACAGTACGATAATGATAACGTCACAGTACGATAATGATAACGCCACAGTACGATAATGATAACGCCACAGTACGATACTGATAACGTCACAGTACGTTAATGATAACGTCACAGTACGATAATGATAACGCCACAGTACGATAATGATAACGTCACAGTACGATAATGATAACGCCACAGTACAATACTGATAACGCCACAGTACGATAATGATAACGCCACAGTACGATAATGATAACGTCACAGTACGATACTGATAACGCCACAGTACGATACTGATAACGCCACAGTACGATACTGATAACGCCACAGTACGATAATGATAACGCCACAGTACGATAATGATAACGTCACAGTACGATAATATTAGCGTCACAGTACGATAATGATAACGTCACAGTACGATAATGATAACGTCACAGTACGATAATGATAACGTCACAGTACGATAATGATAACGCCACAGTACGATAATGATAACGTCACAGTACGATAATGATAACGCCACAGTACGATAATGATAACGTCACAGTACGATAATGATAACGTCACAGTAAGATAATGATAACGTCACAGTACGATAATGATAACGTCACAGTACGATAATGATAACGCCACAGTACGATAATGATAACGCCACAGTACGATAATGATAACGCCACAGTACGATAATGATAACGTCACAGTACGATAATGATAACGCCACAGTAGGATAATGATAACGCCACAGTACGATAATGATAACGCCACAGTACGATAAAGATAACGCCACAGTACGATAAAGATAACGTCACAGTACGATAATGATAACGCCACAGTACGATAATGGTAACGCCACAGTACGATAATGATAACGCCACAGTACGATAATGATAACGCCACAGTACGATAATGATAACGCCACAGTACGATAATGATAACGTCACAGTACGATAATGATAACGTCACAGTACGATCAATATGACTCCACAGTAGGATCATGATATCGCCAAAGTACGATCATGATGACGATAATACAGGAACGAACAAAGACGTTATACAACGACAATGAACACGAGACCGTACGATGATAAAACACGATATTAATTCGCATTATCGTCATGTCGTAAAATCGCGATATCGTTATAGAAGTGTCGCTTTATCTTCGTACTATCGTGATTTTGTGGTTTTATCATCGTACTACCGATTTTTTTCTGATCAACTCTTTCAAAGGAGATGGCTCTAACGGAATTCCGTAGATAGCAGTAAAGATGACCACAGTCTTTGTTCTTGTTTCTTGTCATGATAAATCTGTAAGATTTCTTGTGATTCTTAGGATTATAAATATATTCTAGACAAAGAAAGATTTTTGCTTAATCAGGAAGTTTATTGATGATGCGGAATTAAAGAATTTGAATGCTTGTCTCATAAATCTTCAACAAGACATTGCGTTTGACTAGGTCTTCTAGCGTTATATGTTTAGTACTTAAAAGTTTTTAGAAAGATGAAGACTTTATTTCTTGGACTTTCGTTCTGTACATCCGATTTCTTTGACGGCATGTTTATGCTCTTAATTCAACGAGTTTCTGGCCATTATATGAATTGCGAATGCCAGGTTGTGGTTGAAGAAGTGAAATATCCAAAAATTACACTGTTTTTGTTACCAGTGCTATTTATCTGATATTTCAATTCGAGGAATCCTTCATCTTCATTTTTAAATTGGTTTTCGAAAGTTCTCCTTAAAATGTTGTCGTGTTCTGTACTCTAAAATGTTTCAAAAGTATTCCTAATAAATTTCATTTTTTTCGATTCTCTTGAAACATGTAAATTTTTCAATAGTGATATTTAAAAAGGAACTCAGTGTTAAATGTTCAAAAACAACGGAACTTTAAGCACATCCTGTTCCATTTAAAACTTTTTTAATTTTTCGTAAAGTTCTGCGGTGCGACAAACATTTTAATAGCTGAATATCTATTGTCATTGCAGACACATTTCATCGAAATGGCGACGCCATGAAGTCCTCAATCATTTTACAGACGTAGTAACTAGAGATAGTACGGTGCTAGGTTCTTAAAATATTATGACGTCATGATTGTTGTAAGTAAGTAAAGAAATTACACCAGATCAATAAAAAACTTTTAATGTTAAAATTTGTGTAATTTAGAGATAAACCGCAGGAATGCTTATTTACAAGTCAATCAACTGTGATAAAATTTCATAAACGTTACATACAACGTGATTCCATTGAAAATAAGCCAAGTTGTGGTTTGCCGTAGGAATGAACTAACGGTTGCCAGGAGAGATGAGAGTTATTTCTCTGTATAGCATATTTTATTTATATTGCAATCACTTGTAAATACAATTTATACCATGTTTCTTGCTTTTAAAAGAATATTGATAAAATAATGGGCTCGAAAATAATAATAACAAAAAAGAGGAATAAGCGATCTAAAATGCATGAAAGCTTTCAAGTAGAGCTGTTTCTACCTGTACAAAACAACAGCTTGTTATTGTGAATATCAAAACCTGAGATGATTGAAGTTTTTATGATATTATGGTGAATTTATCTACTTTCATTATTTTGATATTTGTCTTGTTTGGCGTGTTTCCAAATCCCTTTTCCATCTATTCAAATGTCACAGTACCGTTGTTTGTTCCATGTGGCGGCTGTAAAAAGTCTCCCCGTCCATATAATCGGTACTGTTATCATTTTCCCCACTTCGAAGGATGTTGAGCTCGATACATATGCTTGTGTAAATCTTGAGGAGCGCTCAACCTTGGGCTAGGCGGCGTAAACGGTAATATGGATTCCCATTTCTGGTCAGGAATAGGCTCGATCAATTAATTTTATGTTGAAACGAGTTTATTAAATTTTATGCCTTTTATGGGAAATTTATCTTATTCTGTTTTTGTCAACTTATGCTTTTCCACACTGTATACTTCACTGAAAAAATGAGCAAGTTGATCACGAAATCTCTTTACGTTATGAAAGGACCGACTTAGAGAATACAAAAAATAATTTGAAATTTAAGAAGCACTATAAATTTAAGATCTGTGAATTATCTACTTGTTAAATGGTCGTCGCAAAGCTGCAAGGTCTTTAATAAGGTATAATACCCGGTTTTAGACAAGTTCCCAAGGTTATAAAACAGAGCATAGAAACCAGTCTCAGCTTTATAACCTTCAGCCCGAATGTGGCCCGTCTTTCACGTTGTTTTACAATAAAATGTTTGACACTCAGTGATAAATATCATCCGCATCCGAACAAACAAAATAAGAATGGAAAATTGATATTTTTGCTATTATTTTATCAGTTACACGTCTTTCATGAATTTAAAATCAAAGCTATGATTAAAATTTAAATCTGGCAGCTCTGAGCAGATATCGTAACTGTGAATATATTGAAACTTTTTTAATCATAGCTTTGCGTTTAAAGTTTAAGCTCAGAGAAAAATATTTTTCCAGGTATTGCACAAACATTGATAACAAAACAAATAAAATAAACGTAAAATATGTATAACAAATTTTTTTTCCAGACAGAAATATTTTTTCTTTTTTTTTCTTTAAATGCATTGTAGTCATTGAGACGCGGTTTACCAATTCTATGAAGTCAGGGACAAACAAAGAGATGAAAATAAATGTTTAAAGGTGCCGGGTAAAGAAACAATTAAGTTAATGAAATTTGCAGGCACCAGTACACGATAAAGATGGAAGAGTTCCAGTTAAATATATAGTGTAAAAAAAGTGAAATATGCATATCAGGAATGGCCAGAGCCAGCAGACACAGCTTCCCCAAACAGCTAAAAAAGTAGAGAAGAGAGCATGGTATTAGAATAATAAGTTTCAAAATAGACGCCACGAACAATTAACGAAAATAAGAACCCGAGGGGTTACCACCTTGGAACGGTCAGTGGAAAAACAATTTGCCATTTGGGGTTTAAACCAGGTTTTATGGTGCACCAACCTTAAAGCTGTCTTTTCAACATGTGCAAGAAATCAAAGCTGATAAAAACACATTTCCACATGTTCGGGTTTCCTAAACGTAGAGATCTTCAAGTTGGTTGCCGTTAAAACCATCTGGATACATAAAGACGGTAACAATGTTTTTGCAATAATTTACATATAACAAGTAAGTGTCTGAGAAAAACATTCTCTCAGGTATTGACTTTGCAGAGAGATTATTAATCCTGGATGTGCTAATTCCGAATAAGTGTAGTGTTTTGCACGAAATTCGAGCACATTTCAAACAATGCCCTTTACCGCCACAGTGGTGGGATTTTTATTGCTTCGTTAAAATAATCGGGTATTTTGATAAATCGTAGGCTTTCTATGCTTTTCACTACATTTATACTACATTTATCAAGCCATTCTTCTCATAGTATTGGTCACATTCCTACATCTCACTTTCCGGGCTGCTATCGTAGATTTCTTAAAGTAAATTCAATGCCTACAATGCGAATAATATTGTTGATCATGAGTATTTTTATATGAATGCCTGTCAGAGTCTTGTCGAAACTTTTAAAAAATTTCTTGTAATTTAATAATTTGTGTTCCCAACAGCCAGCCAGAATTTCTACCATTTGTATGTATTTACGAACATTATGTAAAACATGTAACAGTTTGTTAGGTCAAACGGCTTGAATTTAACATAGTTTCATACTTTGATAAGATAATAAAAAATACCACTTTCAACAACTACAATTTAGCATGAAGCTCATTGAAACCAGACCCAAGTAATCTTCAGCTTGTTAAGATCATAAAACTAAACCAGGAGACTAGCCTCAAACCTCAATCATCTGATTGGCTGAAATGGTGACTGGTCTCCAATCTCAGTTTTATGATCGTCGGCCATTATTAATCACATATTTATACGCCCGTACAATGGCAACACCTCCGTTGGGCGTAACCAATGGGCGGCGTTCACAACAGTTGTCCTATTTGTAAATTTATGTTCAGTAATACTTATTCACTCTTCACCGAACATGGTCGGAATGGTTATGACTATAATATGTTCACCAAGGTCGACAACGAGTCAAAGAAGTCTCTTCTATTGCTGATTATTGTCCACATTAGCACTGTAATCTTCACTAAATGCTCCACTCACACTGGAGTTGTGGCCAATTAGTTTCTGATATTTGGACAAGCCAAACAAGCATTACGAACATCTTAATCAATCTTTACTGAGACGATCTGTTAAACATTTTGGACGGTTTCCTTGACCATAAATTGTTTATTAGATAGATGACCGAATTGAAAATGTTTCTATAAACCGAGAATGTTGTCACAGTTAAGGAAATGGCCAATTAGGCAAATTGAAATTTAAAGGAATACTCTGTCATTTGCATTTTTAGCATTAACGTCAGCTCAATTAAAAAACCAAAGGGATTTTACTGCCTCGTTATCCTGATCAAATGAACGAAAAGGTTGTCATTACTAAAGAAACAGATAAAAAACTCAAACTCATGCATCATAACCGGTCTCTCTGTTATGAGTTTTTAGGCATTAACCATTCAATAATTAATAATGAGCCTTTATTTTTTAAAATCGTCACTGAATTTCAATTTGTATTACCCGACTTACGTCACACCAATTAATTGTTGGATTTTAACTGGAACGTGCTCAAAATTGTTTAATTAATAAAGCTAATCTTATTGATTCATAATAACGCAGATAATCAGGAAACGATCTACCGATCTCTCAATTGTAAGTAAGCGCGAGATAACGTTCTAAAAGAGCTTTTCTTTACCCAAAGATAGAATTAATCACGTACTTCTGATATACCATAAAAAGGAGCCTTCTTTTTTACGTGAACAAATCTATTCTTTCGGGTCTACTAAATGCAAATACAACAAACCGATTTAAGTCCAATTTTCCTTTTTAAGTTTAAGTAGGAGTTTGATTGTTAATGTAAGGGAATTAATTGGATCATTTCTTTGAAAGTATCTCGTGAAAAGGAAAGATTTATATGGCGTAAACGTACAGAGATGCTTTGTTGTCATCGTGTGTTTTTAATTTAACTCCAGATGCTCTTGTCTCGGTAAATCATTTACAAGCTACCTAATGACATGAGGTTCGTATATTATATATTTTTCTGTGCTTTTGAATGCAAAAAATCGAGTTGATGGATAGGTTATAGTTAATTAACCAGGATAACTTGTGCTTGTTTATTCAAGAAAGCCTGTTGGGGCAAGTATTATGACGGTGCATGAACTGTGGCGAATGTTTTGTCACCGACTGTTCCAAGGCGGTTACCATTCCATATATTCCAAGTATTAACTTAATAAGACAAGTAGGTTTAAAGTTGTAGGCAGCATTAAGTTTCATTTTAAGTATATTGAAATGAACATAAATAAAAATTAGTGAAACAGGAGTTATCATTCTTGTTGTCAGAGATGGCTTTGTTCATGGAAATGATATATTCCAAGTATTAAGTGAATAGGAAAAATACTTGCAAAGTTATAGGTAACATAAAGTCTTATATTTGAGTAATTTGAAATGGACATAACTCAAAAATTAGTGAAACGGAAGTTATCATTGTTGTTGTCAGAGATGGCTTTGTTCATGCAGATGATATATTCCAAGTATTAAGTTAATAAGACAAGGACTTTCAAAGTAACAGACAACAAGCAATATTAATTTTTTTCTTAAAGTTGGGGGACTACCGCTGCTGACGACGTCGCCGCCGCCGGACAATAGGATCCATATGTGTCTACCTGCCATCGCAGGCGACACAAAAATAGCTAGATTGAATAAAAATTCATTTTAAATTCATATATACATCCACACAAATCATCAACAACAAATAAACAACACAAACAATCAATTTAAATGTCCATTAGTTATATTATACTGACAAAAATATTCCATTTCTTTTTACTCTTATAAACGTATACAACATGAGATTTTTATGCTCCCCGAAGAAATTCGGGGGAGCATATAGTCGCCGGGTTGTCCGTCCGTCCGTCAGTCTGTCCGTACGTCCCGATTCGTGTCCGGCACCATAATGAGACGATGTGTCGCGCGCAACATTTGGGTGTCTATCTTAAAGGTCAAGGTCACAGTATTACCTTGCACCAAAATTGTGTCCGGCCCATAATTTTTTTATTTGAAGTCGTATTTTAAAATCATTTCACAGAAATGATCATGACTTGTCGCGTGCAACACTTGGGTCGCAACCTTGAAGGTCAAGGTCACAGCATGAATTTGCACCAAAATCGTGTCCTACCCATAACTTCTTTATTTTAGAATTATTTCACAGAAATGAGCATCATGATGAGACGATGTGTCACGCGCAACACTTGAGTCGCTACCCTGAAGGTCAAGGTCACAATATGACCTTGCACCGAAATTGTGTCCAAGTCGGATTTTAAAATCATTTCACAGAAATGATCACCATAATTAGACGACGTATCGCGTGCAACACTTTGGTCGCTAGCTTGAAGGCCAAGGTCACAGCATGACCTTGCACCAAAATCGTTTCCGACCAATAACTTTTTTTATTTTAAGTCAAATTTTAAAATTATTTCACAGAAATGTTCACCATAATATGACGACGTGTCGCGCGCAACATTTGGGTCACTACCTTGAAGGTCAAGGTCACAGCATGACCTTGAAGCAACATCGTTTCTGGCCCATAACTGTCTTATTTGAAATCGGATTTTAAAATTATTTCACAGAAATGATAACCAAAATGAGACGATGTGTCGCGCAACATTTTGGTTGCTACCTTGAAGGTCAAGGTCACAGCATGACCTTGAAGCAATATTGTGTCCTATCTATAATTCTGTTATTTATAGTTGGATTTTAAAATTATTTCACATAAGTGATTACCATATCGAGGCCACGTATCAGACAACTTTTGGGTCGCTTCCTTGAAGGTCACAGCATGACCGTTAACCTAAATCATGTCAGGTCCATAACTTTCTTATTTATAGTTGGATTTTAAAATTATCTGATTTCATTGTTCTACACTATTTTCAAAATTCACCTAAACAGTTATACAACTAACTGTTTTTGTGACAAAGTACCCATTCGGGGAGCATCACCCGTCTTCGACGGTCTCTTGTTGTAAAATTGTGATTGACTCTGAATTCATGGTCGCGTAATGACGAAATAAGAATGTTGATTTCTCTCTTCACAATTCAACGTTCTTTTACAGGACCTTATATGTATATTGTTGTCAGTATCATATTACCCATAAAATGTATTAAACCTCGCTATAATAACACATCAATATAGTCTTATTAAGAAGCTTTGAACCTACATTCGCACAAATCCCAAGTGGATTTACTCAATCAGGAATTGAAATTCAAACATGCGAATACAGAAAATACCAAATTTCAACATCAATCCTACTGGAAAAATAATTCTAATAATTGAGGGTTTTCTCCATTAGTTACATTGATATTCAATGTGATTAGTGTCTGTGTAGGTATTCGTATAATACTTTTTGTACTCTTATTCGTTTCGATCCTCATTTAAGATAAACAACGCACCAATCATAATAATGCTGGAGACAGGATAAAAGAAGACACATTGACATTATAAATGTTAGGAGGAAATATTACCCATTCCTTAACATTTATACTTTAAAAACCTATACTTATAGAAGAAAGCTATTTTGCAGAAAAATAATTAAGCATGCTAATACATATTCAAATATAGACAGAGTAATAAGAAGAAAAAATGTATGTAAAACTGCAATCACAACTGATCAATCATTCTGGGCGGAAAAAAAACTTCTGGGGACTGACATGCCTGTTTCGTTATATATGCGCTAATATATAAACTTAATATACACACTATTTTATTATTCTCTATACAGAACAGTAATGCAGGAATAGGGTCCGGTCTGGCTTTCCACGAAATAGCCAACCATCTCTATTGGGTTAGTCGCAACACCAAATTGTTTAATAATTTGCTGTGCAGTAAAAAGTGATTAGTTTTCTCGCCTTGTTACATTATTGCGATTCGTAACTGCTACAGTATTGCCTTGCTTAATTGCTAAAATATTGCACTGCCTCATTGCTACAGTATATCATGAAATAATTTCTACATAATTTGCGACCGAATTCTGGTTTATTTGCTGTATTTGCATTTGGAGGCCACACTCACTTGCGGTAAAAAGAAGTTGCGTATTCAATGTGAACATATTATTTATTCATGTCTGTCTTACTATTAAAACGATGAAATATGCATATCAAGAAAAAAACATGCCGAAACAAAGCTCTCTAATCAAAAAGTAGGCAAGAAAAAAGTGAATTTGTTTATAATTTTATAATTTCCAAAAGATACCGCAAATATTACAAATGAGAGCCCGAGAGGTTTCTGCTTTTGAAATTTTTTTCCACTGGGGTTCTAAACATGTAGGTTTTACCAACCTCAAACTTGCCCCAACAAGTTCTCGATCAGGTATAAGTTGCCTTGGTGAATTATTTCTTTCACCCCGATCTATTCGGTAATATTCGAATACATCCGAAAGAATCGTATACACACAGAAAGCTAGTAAAGCATAATCAACAAAATGGGTAGGTACTCCATTACTCCATAACCTATATAGAACCGGATTCATATTGTGAAAATCTCTTTAGACAGTTTCGGAAGGCTACTACTGTAGCCACACGAAACCATTATGATGGGAATTTGCATGATGTCTGACAAACTTACGCAGTTATAAATCATACCCATTCATGAAAACGGCCATAAATAAGCTGAATTTAATGAAAATGTGTATACCTATCATTCATTTTATACCGTTTTATAATTGTTGAAAGAAAAGATGAAAGACTTTACTTTAACATTACATAATATTCAAAGTTATAAACTTTTATTTTCAAGATTATTTTCCGAGAGGCTCCTGTATGTTACCTTAGTATCCCCATCACAATATTTCTCCCTGGTGATTCAATAACATTTATTACACCGACGATCTGCTGAAATGTATTTTATGGTAGAAATTCATTCAGTGTGGCATTGGAATAGTATTTTTCAAAAATTTATGTCTCGATTTTTACACAAATGTTTATAATCTTCATTACAAATTAATTTTAAATAAAATTCTAAAAAAAATTTAAAAAAATACATTTTTATGTCTCTCAAATTTTGTATATAAACTTTGAGCAACAATTGATAACCTCACTTTTCAATGTTCAAATTGACTCCTTCTATTTTCAACTAAGAATTGTCGAGGTAAGTCATTTAGGGTCTGATTTTTCTAAATATTTTCATTTACATTCGTGAGTTTTCTTTGTGAAATTGAAACATTTTTATGTCGAAATTTCGAGCCAATTCTTACTGATGGTAAGCTATTGTCACCGGTTTTCCTCTAGCGTCAATCAGTAGTTTGCTACAATCAAAATTCTGAAACCTCGGATAGGTTTTAACTAAATTTTTTCTAAGCATCCATGAATTGACCGTTTACAAGGTTGTTCAAATCATGACCATAGGGTTGACCGCTCTCCAGCTTAATATCAAAATCGATAATGAAAAAAACAAAACAAAAAACAAAAAAAACAACAACACTAGATATAATTTAACGAATTTTGACCAGAAACATCCTTGCAATGATCTTTTTAACTTGTTCAAATAATCATCCTCCGGTCAATTGTTCCTAAGTCGCAAGGCTTATAAACAATTAAAAAAAACTTCTAAAACACTGGCTAAGGTTTCATCATTTTGCTTTGTCTTTGATCTCTTCACAAATTGTTTAAGTAATGACCTTAGCACCGAACTCTTTGATAGTTATGGAATTAATGACACAAGTGTAAACCGGTTACAGGCCACAGGAGAAAAATCGTTCTAAAAACCTTTTTTTCAGAAACAACTAGATATTCTAGTATTTGTAAAAACCAAATCTGGCCTGCTTGAAGCATTAAAACATTGACCTCTTGAAAAAAAATTAAATCAAGACTATAGGGTAAACTGTTCCCCAGCCATGTGGCTTATAATGAAAATATGTTTAAAGCTTTTTCTTCGAAAAGCTTTCGATATATTTTGAATTTTTAACAAACGAATTGTGGCACGAAGCATCATGGCATTTACATTTGCTTAAATTCTTAAAATCAATCATGAATCTGCTGTCAACCGTTCTCCCACCACGTGATCAGAGCCATTTCAGCCAATCAGATGCTTTATATTTGAGACTGGTTTCCATGCTCAGTTTTATAACCTTGGACACTGATTTCAGAAAATATTTCACAGGAACATTCCTTCAGATAAAATAACCTTCATATTGTGTCTTTTAAAAAAAGTCTAAAAAGTTAGTAAACTTCTTAAAATGACATGTCCTTTCGTTATATGAAATAACTGCTTTTAAATCAAAATGTATTTAATTCAGATAACAGCTATTCTATGAAAATTACCAGAAACGTAAGAAAGACATGTCAGTACAGTTTTGGCGAGACTAGTTCTGTTAAGTTCAGTCAGTTTAAAACCTGAAAAAATAATGTCGGCGATGTTTCTTTAATCTCTGAAGAAACCAGACACCGTAGCTTAATTTGTACTGCCCAAGGATCGGCGTGTAGTCTAGAAGTCAGAATTTACCTTACATAATTTTAATGCGACCGACTATGAACTTTTTTTCATGGTCGTGCACTATATTAAGAAATGTGATAATCTTTTGCAAAATAATTGCTTTTGTTCTATTTCTCGGTTGAACAACAAGATGAGCAAATAATTGTTAAAATAGAACATTTTCAATTATTGAAGTGCCATAAATCAATTAATATAAAATGCAACTTTATATGAAAATATTTAGAAAATTCCATTCCATTCACGGTCATGTGTAAGTGGTAGAAGCGATATATAACCAGAGCCCAAGATCATAAAACTAAGTTTGGAGATCAGTCTATAATCTCAAGCATCAGATTGGCTGAAATGGCGATAAGTCGCCATTTCAGCCAATCAGATACTTGAGATTTGAGACTGAACCCCTTAATTTAGCTTTATGATCTTGGGATAACGGCTTAACAATGGAGATCCGTACCGATCATATGTTAATATGGCTGAAATCGGTGCTGCAATATTATCATGTGTGATGTCCGATAGTTTCGTTTTCAATAAGTCTCATCCGAAACACTTTCAGCACCCCGGATCTGCTACGCCTATAGCATGAGAACGTATCAATAATCAGATAACAAACACAAGCGTTTATAACTGAATCAGTTTTAACATTGTTCGACGATCTAAAAGACCACATTATTTTGACGAAAATTAATGTCCCATCATCCTAATAACATATCTGTATATCTTGTTGAGCCGATAAGTGGGTTGGAGTTTTTTCTCCAAGACAACTTGTACTTGTTTTATGATATGAGAACCTGTTGGGGCAAGTGTGAGGTTGGTGCACCCTAGAACCTGGTTTAAAACCCCAGTGGAAATTTGACTTGCCACTGACCGTTCCAAGGCGGTAACCCCTCGGGTTTTCATTTTTGTTTATTGTTAGAGGTGTCTTTTTTGAAACTGATCATTTTATTAACCATGCTCTCTCCCTCTCTCTTCTTCTTGACTGTGTGGGGAGGATGTTTTTTCTGAATGTGGCGATTCCTGATATGCATATTTCACCTTTTTCACATATTTATAAACTGCAATTTTACGAACAAACTTTAAACGGGGGTTGCATAGACATGTTAAAACCCGTTTTTTTCCTTTGTTGGGATGATTCCTATTAATTTTTCAACTATTTTGTTATATTAAAATCAAACAAAAAAACGTTTCATTTTTTTCTCTAACATTCACTGGACCAATCAGCGAAACGCAAATCATAGTATTCATCAAAACCATTCACGTGATACCGATTATTATATATAGAAATACCATTACAGACATGTAAAACTGATTTTTTAACCAGTCCTGGTTTGCAACGACTATAATTTTCAATAAACTATTCCCAACACATTTTATTAGAAGTATTGCCAGTAATTTGTCAAAAAAGATTATCAAGAAATCGTCAGCAGTATTTATTTAACATTCATCCTTAGTTTTAGTTGTTGATGCTGGCTTACTTTCTTCGCCTAAAGTAGTGCAATAACGGTACATGTATATCTCTTTCATATTTCAATGGTACTTATACTGTTCTTGCACTAAGAAGACGTAAATTAGGAGACGTAACATATTAATCCGTTTAGATTTAATTGTTTCCTACGGGGATTTTCCATAAATATGAAAGTAAACAATTTTAAATATGGCCATGGTTACTAATAAGCACACTTTTTCATCAAAGAAGCCGAATAAACGTCTAGAAATTTTCGTTGCGGGCAGACAGTGTACATAATATCTGATGACAATTTCCTTTCATCTGTTTTTAAAACAATTCCGAATGCACTAAAGATGTCTCAAGTGAACTATCTATACACCTAGTGGTTTCTTATTTTCCTGTATGAAAATAAAAGCAACGAAAACTTTGAAAGCCACTTAACATAACACAGAAAACACCATTTTATAACGGGCCGAAAACGTACAAACAACGCAAATGTGATAATGAAATAGTTGAAAAGGAAACTTTGAAAGCCACAGAACACGAAAAACATCAAAATATTGCAGGCTCGGTTTGACTGAGCCCATTCATGGGCGGTAATGGAAATGCAAATTACTGCCCACCCCGCCTACCTAACCTCTGTCTGAGCGCAATGAATGTCTGACACATTTTAATATAGGAAAGATACTAAACGGACGTTTTAATTTGAAGTCGAGTCCAATTCCTTTTCAGTTTACAAACAAATTTTTATACTGTTTCTGATGTTCCACAGGAGTTCCGTGAATTCTCAGATACCAATTTCTTACTGCTTCGTTTTTTTCGGACAATTATATCCGTTAAGAGACATACGCTACAGAATTTACGCATAATATGGTTTCACAACCAAGACAACATTCTGATAATGTTTGAAAATCCAGCCATTTGACTCATTTAACAAAGTAGGAGCACTTTTTGATAGATGAAGATGGTAACTGATGGTTGACATTTAGACGTTTAGGTATTTATTTCCAAGGCCGTGTTTTATGCATTTCATATACACATTCATGACGGTTTTAGAAGTAAGAATAAATAGTAAATTACTGGTATTTCGAATGCCTCTAATTTGTTTAGAAATAGCTGATTATGACACGGAGAAATGAGATTGTAGCTTCCTTATGTAAGTTTTATTGAAGAAATGAATTCTGATCTAATTAGAATGAGCATTATTTCATATGGCACGCAAATACACTGATTTAAGTGTATGTCAGGTTTAGCAACGTTAAATCAAGAAGTCGATGTTGGTATCATCTTGATGTTTTGTTTTAATTCCTACATACGTTAATAGTTCTATAATGAAATACCTGTCTGAACATGGAAAAATTGTGAAAGACTAAATAATCTTCAGAATACACAGCATCTCTACAAAACATAATGACTTAAGGTTATAAAACTGAGATTGGAAACCAGTCTCAAATCTCAAGCATCTGATTGGCTGAAAAGGCGACTGGTCGCCATTTCAGCCAATCAGATCCTTGAGATTTAAGACTGGTTTCCAAACTCAGCTTTATAACCTTTGGCAAATAAGTAGAAAGGATAGATAGCTCATGTTTATAATATGATCAATTGCAAACAAAAGTTAGAGCCGGAGGGTTTAGGCCTTCGGAACATGAAGTGACAATGCATTTAAAGTAATCAATTGTTTTTCTTAAGTGATCATATCGGCGTTTCATATAATGGCTGTCTTTGAGTGCTTTTTTAGATATACTTCTTTTAATATTTATTTACCCGCCAAAGAAAAATGGATTGAATTATTATTTGTACACGAAGATGCACTTGTTTTTAACCATGTTAGACTGTGCTTTTTAAATGTGTGGTTTTAACATCACAATAATGATACTAAAACCACAGATTTATTACAGTACTAACTGGTCATAACACTGGACAAAAATGTTCAGAGTACTACATGTATCAAAGTAAATTACATCAACGACCTACAAATGATGAATTGAATACTAATTGAAGGAATTGTCGGACAATATTTTTACAGCTACTATAGGTCGACCAAGCTAAATTGGCGATGTTTACAATTATTTATAGAATGTAAACACGGGTTAAGGCAAATTTACGCGTTAAACGTACTATTTTGCCTTTTGATATCATATCGCCCTGATAGCTCAATGGTTAACGCGTCCGGCTGCCATAGGCCTCACTTTTTTCGACACGGGTTCGATTCACACTGACACACGGCTTTTAAGGAAATATGTAAGATTTATATTTTTTTAAGTTTTCCTGCAGCCATTTCAAGTATTATATATATTTTGCTTCAGTTAATTTTATCGCGGAAATAATTATTGTGTAAAAAATATTTTAAAAATTTTAACTAAAACAAGAAATATCTTTAAAAAAGATAAACGGCGTTGATGGAAAAGATTTTTATATATAAGAAAGAAATAAATAAAGACCGTGCAAAAATTTTGTCTGGTGATAATACGTCGATTAAAGAAGAATGTCTAACATTAACTGTACATTCAGTTTCAATAAAATACCTCTTGTAGAGTTAGTACTAATGATGAATAAATGTTATTAAAATACAATAAATGAAAATAATAACAACTTCTTACAAGAGCGAAATCTACCAACTTTTACGTAAATTAACTTTAAAAGAAAGTGTCCCTCGCGAGTATTGAACCCGGGGCCTCCGCTTGAGAGGCGAGTGTGCTAACCACTACACCAATGCGTTTTGAATTTCTGGACTTGAAATTAACAATCAGTATCAAAGGAACGAGAAAGGAACCAGTAAGAACCAGAAATATCTGCACTTCTCTGTCGTTTTACACTGTGTATTGTACTCGAGTGTTTACCTGACACCTGTGAATATTCCATATAAAATCGTATTTAAGCCATCAATTGACTTAACTGGTTATTTATACCGTAAATATCTTTTTCTCCAATACAATTAACGCTTTTTAAAACGAAAATGCCCGAACATATAAGCGCCAGGTAAATACTTACACACAATAATAAAATCGTTACGGTAATCATTAACAAAACCCACTAATAACCAATCAAAATAATCTATTTGATTTTCCCGCTGCATAATAAATTTTATTTACAATATTTCATTGGTCGAAAAACTAGGTCAAAAGTGAGCTTAGACAGCTAACGCCGAAAAAACAAAACATGTTTCGAACCAACAACCTATAACAGCGTTGCTACCATTGCATTTCAAAGTGTTTTAATGACTGCGTCTTAGACCACTCGGCTAATGGGACAAGTATTAGGAGCTTTACGCTTTGTATAAAACAACGATTAAAATATTATTTGATTGTTTACATGTAACGTCAATGTAAACACGCCAATGTAAACATTGCCAAATTACCGTTGTCTAATTATACATGACACAAAACAGGCAACTGTAACATTGAAACAGATCTATTTAAAATATTATAATTATTTTAATATATTACATGTATACAGACAAGTTTTGCTCTTTTTATTTTATTTCTGTAGTAGCATTTTATAAATAAGCCATTGCGGTGCCATAAAATTGCGCAGTTACATGTATATTACATTCAGAAGCATTCATGATAAGCTAACACATGGTTAAATTTCACTGCCCTTTCATTTCGCGCAAGTTTTCTAGAGCATATTACGCGAAAATTAGACTCGCGTGAAATATAATGATACAACAGTATCTCCAGAGGTTTCTTACAGCAGTTAGCCTTATGACGAGGATTTAGCCAAAAAGCCGAGTTTAAAAATATAACTTTAAAATTATCGTGCAACATATGTAAGGCACGCTGTCAAAATAACACCAGAGGGAACGTTTCTTAACAATGTAAAACTCAAAAATTGTGAAATTATCGTGCGAATCTACCTGCCCTTAAATCTAAATTACCATAAGTCATTGTAGTTGCTGTAATATTGTAGAATTTGAATAAAGAGTCATAAATTTACAGAAACGTCACTTTTCTTTACACGTTTTTTAAAAGGGAGAGGGGTGCTGAAAACGGCCATGGCGCAATAACGAAGTCGGTGACCCCCAAATTTTATTCGCTTATTCTATTGGAATTGCTTTTTTTCAAACTTTTTAAGCAAAAAAATCAAAAATTATTTTTCACAATTTTGAAAAAGTCGACAGAAAAAAGTAAAAACTCGACGTCATTTTTAACGCGAAAACGGCGTTTAACGGTACACAACGTTGTCAAAACTGGTCACATTATGTTAATTCTTATATCAACGGAAAGGTATTTTCAGCGCCAATTCATCAGTGAACGAATAAATGAAATTGGAAACCTCAATTTTAAGCCAGCCCCGAAAAAGTGTTCGGCGAGCGTCGTTGACGTCACTAGAGAAAACTGGCGTTGATAGCCAACTTTGAAGGTAAATATCTAAACAACTATATGATTAATCGAAAAACGGTTTGCGGATTCATGCTGGAATCATCGTCAATAAGTACCATACCAAATTTCATAAAGAAATTCAAAAATTCGCAAAGTGTCGCGTTCCACCTTAAGGCAAAATCGTTTTTATATTCAGTTAATAATAAGCCCAATAATGCCAGACATTTCAATCTCAGGGAAACGCGTTCTCCGTCATTTTGAACTTCCATGACATTTTGTTCGACCGGGATATTTAAATTTATTGCGTTTATATTTGATATATTTACATTAAAAGTAACAATTACACGCCGGGGGAACTCTGATATGGAGCTCGTCTTGCGCTCTCGACAAATCATATCAGCCGCTTCCGGGTTTCCATATCAGACCGAATATTGTCACTGAAAAGGGTAGGTGAACCTGAATTTTCATCAGTTATGTAAGTTAAGGTTCATTTTTCGGAAAAACTCGAATGCTATTCGACCCTCATTTGAATCACGAACAAAATGATATTTGTCTCTTTTGGATCAGTTCAAAATCGACTGTAAAAAAGATGTTGAAAGCGAAGGATTGATCATAACTATAGGCCGCTCTTGAAATGTTTTTGAAATAAAACGATGTTTATCACATTGTTAAGTGACAGTTACTTATATACATGTGTTAACTCGAATCATAAGTTCAATCTGGTATAATTTTGATGGCCGGAAATTTATGACTGCTTAGTTATTTACTAAAATATTTTTGAGCTCCATATCAGACAGCTGAGTTCCATATCAGAATCGGTCATGTAGGAATATTTTCATGCATGCTAGTTTGTCGAATTTTTGTGATGACCTAACTTTGATGTGTTTTAATCTATTTTAATCTATCAGTTAAAGACGGTAAAGACTTGGAGCGCACTGAATGGGACATCTGCATCAAACATTTTTACAAGAATCTGATCTGTCACCAGTGTCATTCATGTTGGAATTCTAGGATTTAAATGTGACATATGTGACATATGCAGTGGACAATTTGAGTTACAAGAGGACGCTTAGAAATCATATTGCCGGGAACAATATCTGCTTGCAATAAACGCAGCAAACTATTAATGCAGACCTGTGATGACAAAATGAATGAAAAACCTTTCAATATTGCAGAACAAAACATTCAAACGACACCACGTGAACTACACAGTGGAGATATATTCTCAATCTTTTATTGATTTATTTTAAAAACGTTTAAATTAAAGGTAAAATACATATATCTTTTGTGTTTTACTTAAAAATTCCTTTTAAACTTTTTTATTTCAAAACTTTTCGGCCATCGGCCTTCTTCAGTTGATATGGAACTCGCAATATCAGCTGAAGAAGGCCGATGGCCGAAACAATATGAAACAAGAGGTGTTTGTCAAACACAAATGCCCCCCCTGACGTGCAAGTGATATCTATTAGCATTGAATTTAAATTTTTGGAAATTTAGAGACTTTTGTAAGCTTTAGCAATGAAGGGTACCAGTCATGAAAGCAATTTACAAGACGGTGGAACTCCTATATATCAACAAAGTCAAAAATCTATTTTTAGCTGTTGTGACCTAATTAGGCAGCGGACCGGAACCATTTATATAACTTTTGAAGAGACTCATCCAATGATCAATTGTGTCAAGTTTGGTTGAAATTGGGTTAGCGGTTTGGGTGAAGATGTTGTTTAAAGACTGACAAAGTCAAAAATCTATTTTTAGCTGACGCGACCTAATTAACAGCGGACCGGAACCATTTATATAACTTTTGAAGAGACTCATCAAATGATCATTTGTGTGAAGTTTCATCAAAATTGACCCAGTAATATAGGAGGAGATGTCGTTCAAAGATTGACAAAGTCAAAAATCTATTTTTAGCTGTCATGACCTAATTAGGCAGCGGACCGGAACCATTTATATAACTTTTGAAGAGACACATCCAACAATCGTTTAATATGAGGTCTGTATCACAAAGCGTTGTCTAGTTATTGATGAGACAACGTTTTTGTATGCAAAGGCCACTCTGACCTTGACCTTTGACCTACTGATCCTAAAATCAATAGGGTTCTTCTATTGGTCATGACCAACCTCCACACCAAATATGAGGACTGTATCACAAAGCGTTGTCTAGTTATTGATCTGACAAGGTTTTTGTGGTCAAGGCCACTGTGACCTTGACCTTTGACCTACTGACCCCAAAATCAATAGGGGTCTTCTACTGGTCATGACCAACCTCCACACCAAATATGAGGACTGTATCACAAAGCGTTGTCTAGTTATTGATCGGACAAGGTTTTTGTGGTCAAGGCCACTGTGACCTTGACCTTTGACCTACTGACCCCAAAATCAATAGGGGTCTTCTACTGGTCATGACCAACCTCCACACCAAATATGAGGACTGTATCACAAAGCGTTGTCTAGTTATTGATCGGACAAGGTTTTTGTGGTCAAGGCCACTGGGACCTTGACCTTTGACCTACTGACCCCAAAATCAATAGGGGTCTTCTACTGGTCATGACCAACCTCCACACCAAATATGAGGACTGTATCACAAAGCGTTGTCTAGTTATTGATCGGACAAGGTTTTTGTGGTCAAGGCCACTGTGACCTTGACCTTTGACCTACTGACCCCAAAATCAATAGGGGTCTTCTACTGGTCATGACCAACCTCCACACCAAATATGAGGACTGTATCACAAAGCGTTGTCTAGTTATTGATCGGACAAGGTTTTTGTGGTCAAGGCCACTGTGACCTTGACCTTTGACCTACTGACCCCAAAATCAATAGGGGTCTTCTACTGGTCATGACCAACCTCCACACCAAATATGAGGACTGTATCACAAAGCGTTGTCTAGTTATTGATCGGACAAGGTTTTTGTGGTCAAGGCCACTGTGACCTTGACCTTTGACCTACTGACCCCAAAATCAATAGGGGTCTTCTACTGGTCATGACCAACCTCCACACCAAATATGAGGACTGTATCACAAAGAGTTGTCTAGTTATTGATCGGACAAGGTTTTTGTGGTCAAGGCCACTGTGACCTTGACCTTTGACCTACTGACCCCAAAATCAATAGGGGTCTTCTACTGGTCATGACCAACCTCCACACCAAATATAAGGACTGTATCACAAAGCGTTGTCTAGTTATTGATCGGACAAGATGTGGTCTACGGACCGACATACCGACCGACATACCGACCGACCGACCGATATGTGCAAAGCAATATACCCCCGCTTCTTCGAAGGGGGCATAATAAAAGAGTTTAAATAGATCTGTGAATATTATTCACTATCCCTACATGGATAAAAGAAAAGTGTAAAAATTCCTTTTTAAAAATGAAAATAAATAAATATGAAATGTGTGGTTTTTGAAATTCACATACAAGTAACCAATGCAAGATTTTCATTTTTAATTTATTCGTGCACTGTAAGATTGAAATATCACAATCTGCATCCGTTTTGCTTTATTAATTAAATCTTCTTTCTCAGATGCATTGCTATAAAATTAACACTTCTAAAAAAATCGCAACAATTCGCATGTAAGCCAGCTTACAGATGTATTTATACAAACTAATACACTTGAAATTTTACAATAGAATAACTGCGACGCTTACCTTTCTCTTCCAGTCAAATTTCCGCCATTTTTCATCAAGGGTTTTATTTTGGCGGTCTGGCTTGTTAGCGCCAATATATACCCCGCCAATATATAACACTTAAAAATACGCCAAAATTTTACACCGCCAATTTTAAGCGCTATATAGTAATATCGCATATTTTTGATAACATTAAAAGTCATTGTTCACGCAAAAAGTGATTTTCTTGAACGTGTAAGTATTTTTAAGTCTGTCACTGGTTATACACCTGATGTATTCACTTGGAAGTCGTACATTATAAGGCAGACCATAAATCAGTTGTAAAAGTAAAGTTCTCATTGTTTCGCCATTAGAACTTTGGTTTCCTTGACTGTGTATACTGTGCTCGAACAGGCATTTCACCCTGCCGTGGTTCATTGATACCAGACTCGAAACTTAAATATTTTCTTCTTTTGCCTTTTTCTGATTGGCGTGTCGAAGAAACGGTCCTTGGTTTCTCAACTCCATCCGACGTTAGTATGCCCTGACCCAAGCGATCCATCCCCTGAATATTGGAAAAAAAACTCAATGAGAAAGGACAAATTTAATTTTCAAAATCATTATACCACAAAAAATTAATATAATTAAATGTAAAACATCCTTTCATATATAATTATACATGCTTAAAAGCATTTTGATGCGAAACTACTTGGTCTGATATTGAACTCGGCAGCCTGATATGGAACTCAAAAATATTTTGACGAATAATTCAGTAGCTATACATTCCTGGCCACTGAAGTTTCATCTGATGGGAGATATCGTCTAATTTTACGCATACACACGATACTATTTCCTTACAAAGGAGTAAACAACGTATTATTTCATAAAATGTTCGAAGATCGGCCTACAGTTATGATCAATCCTTCGCTTTCAACATCTTTTTTACAGTCGATTTTGAACTGATCCAAAAGAGACAAATATCATTTTGTTCGTGATTCAAATGAGGGTCGAAAAGCATTCGAGTTTTTCCGGGAAATGGTCCCTAATTTATGTGATCGATGGAAATTTAGGATCACCTACCTTTTTCGGTGTCAATTTTCGGTCTGATATGGAACCCCGGAAGCGGCTGATATGATTTTATAGGGAGCGCAAGACGAGTTCCATATCATAGTTCCCCCGGCGTGAATTAACAATCAAATTATTTTTAAAATGTTATTTGCTCATCTTAAAATATATAAGCAGGAGTATAAAATTAAATCAACTTACAAAAATTATTTTGCTTTTTTGTTTTGCATTTCCCAAACGATCGTGGTCAATAAAAGACGTGATTCCGCTTAGGTCCTTGAAGCGTTTGTACGTCTTTTGCAATCAGACACGGGCTTTGATACCTTAATCGTGGAAGAACAAATAAATACATGTAAGGGTTAAATATTTAGTATGCCGTTAAATTTAATCGATCGAGGCTCATTCCGTATCTGTTTCTTAATTGTCATGGTCACTATTATGTTATTTTAGGGAAAACATGACTGTTGAGTTTTAATTATTTTAATTAAATTTTTACAATCAATTTAGGTTATGAACGTTGTTTCTGATTGATAAAAATCATAGGAATTTCCTTTTAATGAGCACAGTATAATTATGTTTACGTTAATTGTAATAAAAGTTCTGTTCTGTTCAATACGATATTTGCAAGAAATATTGTAAGCAGCTTCATTTGTTCACGATTTCAATCAATCAGCAAACATAAATGCTCAAAACAAGTTCGTATTTAAGAAAGCTTACACCAAATTCCATATTTACACAGCTTAATTATTTAGCACCTAATGTAATATACAGGACGTACAATTTATCACCCTCGTTAAACACCACATTTTCTCAATCTGAATCAGACATAGATGTTCAATAAACCTAATTATCACAAGAAATAAAAACAGAACAAGTTTACAAATTAGGCAGGACACTCACCATTGATGGGTTTCAATATGCCAGGGAATGAAAGAAAATATTGTTTTCAAGAATTGCTTTCCAGAACACTTGTCTTAACCTTCTCGTTGTAGAAAAATATTTTGCAAAAATATACATGAGGGCTGATTTAGGTTGCAAAAAAGTTGAAATATGCATATCAGGAATCACCACACTCACAAAACTCAGCCTCCACACGCAGCAAAAAAGAAAAGAGGAAAAGAGACGAGTTTTGACAAGTATGTCAAATTCAAATAAGAAGTCACTAACAATTAACGAAAAAGTAATTCTGTTTCATTCTCTGGCAGATGGTCCCAATCTTAATAATTCAATGATTTTGAAAAATATAAATTGAAGACGCATGTCCGATACATATTTGAAGGAGTATCAAGCTACAATGTAATCTTACTTTCAAAAGGAAAATATGAATCTTAGAAGCCATTTGCAGAAAACAAAATCTTACTTCAAAAGTTCTTGACTGTGTTATTTTTCAGTCGGCATTTTATGTAAATTTCAAAATTAAAGATAATAGGCAGTATCAGTTCAGTGTTTAGTCGTAAAACAATTTGTAAATTGACCAGGGTTGACGGTTATAAAGCTGAAATTGGAAACCAGTCTCAAATCTCAAGTATCTGATTGGCTGAAATGGCGACCAGTCACCATTTCAGGCAATCAGATGCTTGAGATTTGAGACTGGTTTCCATGGCCAGTTTTATAACCTTGGGCACAGGAAAGGCTACAGACATGATATTCTACAACACTCTGCATCCCTTGGTTATAAACCCATCACTTTGATTACCTAGCCGGTTGCATGACGTAGAGGTTTATGAAGATTTTTATGACAATCTCGAAAGAAAGTGTAGACATTTATTTCTGCCAATTAGTTCTTGCTCATTGATCTTTAGAAGCACAAGTCTTAGTTAGGTAATCGAATAACTGGCAGTTTCGTTTGACGGTACAATATACTTATGGTTTGAGTTCTTCTGCATGCAACTTTATCGTGCAAGTGGATGGGTTGGAGTTAGTTCACCATAACAACCTGCACATGTTTCCTTATACGAGTATTAGAACATAATGAGGCAAGTTTGAGATTGGTGCAACATGCTTTTTAAATTTGGCGTTTTCTGTGATATTCAGGATTTATATTCTGAGATCCCCTATCAAATTTCTATTCTGTTCAGTTTTGCCTTAAGTTTTCTCGTTTAGGGCAAATCCATTTTTTCTGTGGACCATACGCCCCTGAACATGGAATGGTATTAATCTGAAAATACCACACTAAAGGTTCCATGTTCACCGCCATGTGCACACCATCGTTTGGAATGGATCTAAATTGTATTGTATATTTGGGGTTTTGAGTTGCGCTCAACCTGGGGTAAGGCGGCGTGGGCAGTAATATACATCTGAATTACTGTCCATGAACAGGCTCAAATAAACCGAGCCTGCAATATGTTCATATCTGTCGAGTTCGGTGGCTTTCAAATTTCCCTTTTCATATATTAGAAACATTACGTAAATATGTTTTTAAACTTGCCAGTGACCGTTTTAAAGCCCTAACATTCTATTTATGTTTAAGCCACATTTGGCATTTGTTCAGTATTTTATTTGCTAAAGATAAGTAAGCCAATTCTATTGTAATGTAACTGAAAAGATATAAAAATGGAAAATATCGTGTATATGACAAGTCTATACACCTGCTAACGAAACAACAAGATGTCTTTGAATGTTTTAGAAAACGGCAGCCGATTGATATTGGCGATTAAATGTCGAAAAATGATTGTTAACAGGAGTACGGTGCTCGTTATTTGTATAAAAATCGGTCCAGAAATAACTGAAAAAACCTACCTTAAGTGAGTGCTTTTTCAGATATAAATATGTGGACGACATTCTAAAAGTCAAGTGGTATAGCCACCCTGATATAGCGCTGCTTTCTGCAAGTTCGTAAACTTTATACATAATGAATTGTTAAAGTTTTATTTTATTGAGATTTAATTTATAAACTTAAGAAGATTAAAGGCAATGTTAATTTTTCCCGGTTATTCGTAAAAACCAACTGTAAATTTAACAAGAACTATCTTTAAAAAAGATAAACGGCGTTGATGGAAAAGATTTATATATACATGTATATAAGAAAGAAAGAAATATAGAGAGGCGAAGCAGACACAGTCTAGTTATTTTAATTTACTTGTTATAGCTGTTGAAGAACCCTCCTGCCTTCTAAGTATGACCTAGATATTAAGCGACCGAATCATGACCACTCATACATTCATTGAAAGTGTCTTTCAAAAAGAAATGTTGAAGCTGTTGCAACAATTTCATACGGTGATAATAAATCGAATAAAGAAGCAATATGTTACATAAAGTCTTGATCTACATTTATTCAGTTTCAATAAAATACCTCTCGTAGAGTTAATACTCAAGATGAATAAATGTCCTTGCAATTTAATAAATTTAAATAATAACAGCTTGTTACAATTAAGAGCGAAATCGACCAACTTTTACGTAAATTATTTTTTAAAAAGGTATCCCTTCTGAGGACTGAACCCGGGGCCTCCGCTTGCGAGGCGAGAGAGTTAGCCACTACACTACAGAGAACTTGTACTTTGGATTTGAAATAAACAATCAGGATCAAAAGAACTAGAAAGGAAACCGTAAGAACAAGACATATCTACACTTCTCTTTTGTTTTACACTGTGTATTGTACGCAAGTGTTTACCTGACACCCAAGAATATTCCATATAAAATTGTATTTAAGCCATCAATATTGACTAAACTGGTTATTTAAATCGAAAAATGTTTTTCTCCAATACAATTATCGCTTTTAAAAACGAAAATGCTCGAACATGTAAGTGCCTGGTAGAAATACTTACACAAAATATAAAAAACCTTTGCGGTAATCGTAAACAACACCCACTAACAACAAATCGAAATAATCTACAATGTATTTGATTTTCCCGCTGCACAATAATAAAAATCCCACTAGATACCTCTCCACCCTGCTAGATGCCTCTCTGGTGTAAATAGCTACCAATCGAAATAGTTTATTTCATTTTCCCGCTACATAATAATAGAATACGAGTATTATTTACAACATTTCATTGGTCGAAAAACTTGGTCAAAAGTGAGCTTAGACAGCTAACGCCGAAAAAGAAAGGTTACCAACATGATATTTTACAGCGCTCTGCAGGCCTGGTGATTAACCCATCTACAGTTGATCATTATGCTTACCTCTTTGGTTGCACGACGGTGGCAGGGGTTTAAGAGTTTATGAAGGTTTATGGGGTAATCTTTTCTTAAAAGAACCTAGAAGCTCGATTTGTCTCTTTTATCCCTGTCATCGTGTTCTTGCTGATTTTACTCCAGGTGCTCTTATCTCGGTCATTGAGTACCCGCCCTTTAGCTTTGCAATGCTATTAGCTTCTTATGTTTTATATGTTTGTGTGCTTCTGCATGCAACATTGTCGAGATGATGGGTGGGTTGGAGTTATTTCACTAAGACAACTTGTACTTGTTTTGTGATACGAGAACCTGTTGGGGCAAGTGTGAGGTTGGTGCACCCTAGAACCTGGTTTAAACCCCTATTGGCAATTAGTTTTGCCACTGACCGTTCCAACGCGGTAACCCCTCGGGTTCTCACTTTCGTTAATTGTTTGTGGCGTCCATTTTGAAACTGATTATTGTAATACCATGCTCTCTTTTCCTATCTACGTTTTGGCTGTGTGGGGAGGCTGTGTCTGCTGGATGTGGCCATTCCTGATATACATTTTTAATTTTTTTTTACAAATATTTCTTTTAAATTAATATGCGAACGGACCATGTGTTACCTTCTTCGACAAAAATAAGAGAACGCGAATAGTACCATATGCGATATTGAATACAGATGCGATATCATTTAACTTAAACCGAATTTACAATAGATAATTTGTGAACTTTCAAAAGCCACAGAACACGACACATATGAATATAATGCAGGCTTGATTTGATTGAAGCTGCCCACGCCACCTCGCCCGGGTTGAGCGCCTTTCGACATTACTAGTAAACAGTACATTTTGGACCTATCCCAAACGACGGTGTGCATTTGCGGTGAACATTTAAAAAAGAAACATGAGAATATAAATCCAGCTTATCACAGAGAACGCCAAAGGCAAAAATAACAAAGCAAAGTAAAGTCAAAGTCAAAATCCTTTCATTCTCTCAAGTCAAATAAAAACAAAATCAGGTCATCATGTTATTATAGATGAGGCTCACAAGTATAATAAACGACTATTATGTTTGATCATAACAACATATGTGTTTGGTATATGATATGTAAAATAGCAATAACTTACACGATATTGGCTCTACATGGAAGCGAACCTGCACCATCACGGCGACAGCATCAAGCCCTGCAATTCCGACGAAGCAACCAATTGAGCTAACCGGGACAACCCCCAAAAAGATTGATCGGATAGCCCTGATATACGTTGTCATCACTGCACGACATCACTGCACGACATCACTGCACGACATCGGTAATTGGTTACTTTACTGATAACAGTACTCACTATATGTCTTGGGGGGGGGAGACTTTTTACAGCCGTCACACAAATACCGCTACTGTGAATTTCAAAAGATATTGCATTTACCTTGGAGCGAACCCGCACCGTCTTGGGGACAGCGCCTAGCCCTGCTATGGGATACTATGAGTTATAAATAGCGGTAACTATCGATAACAAATATAAGAAAATCCCAGGGCTGATTGGACAATATCCAGATCTATATGACTGAGATATTAAAACCACGCATGTTTAATATTGAAACAAAACAATTTTTTAGACATACCAACAAAATGCATAAATTCCGTGATCGGAGACCTTCAAAGGACGTAACAGATAACAAGACTGACTATTTTAAGGATGTATACTGCCAGTTGTAATTGCGTGTTATTTAAGCATGGACGACATCATAGACGAAAAGGGATTTTTTATAATCGAGGGTATCTTTCTTGGCCGTACATCTAGAATAATTAAATCACATATTACAAGAAAAAAAAACAAAATGAAGGCTTAACATGCAAAGACTTCTATTCAGAATTTTATTTGCTAACATTCTACAGAACACTTTGTCACATAATTTTCCTAATGCACTTCTGCACATAATCTTCAGTCTTTCATTAGTCACTCTTAAGACTTTACGGGAAAAAATAAAGAAATCAAATAAATGATAGGGGAAAATCGGTTAATTATCTTACCGATTCTTACCACAAATAAAACAAGAGGAGTTTTATAGTCGTTTTCATGAGGTCAAAATAATTGCTATTAAAATTTGTAGTAACAAAAATTTATAACATTTGTCGTACAAAATTGTTTTGTGGTAGATATTATAGACACATTTTGCTTTTATTTCTGACCACTAATCTGTGTTTTTTGAAAAGTCGAACAGGTTTCTGACAGGCTCTTTGCTTTATTGTTCGGAAAAAAGTACACACAGGCGACAGGAGTTTCCAACTGAACAAACAGCAATTTAAATAGTAACACAGCCAATCGTCAACGTGGTTAAATAAATAGTTTTAAAACACAAATATAGTTAATGTATATTGTACTCAGTTGGCCAAAATAATTACTGTACTTGTAGGTTTGTTGTATGGTGCAAAAGATAGCTTGCAGAACCTTGTGCACGATCAAAGGACTTTGAACTTAACAATATTCACAAATATTTATTTGCAAAAAAGTAAAAAATGCATATCAGGAATCGCCACACTCACAAAACACAGCCTCCCCACCCAGCGAAAAAGAAGAGAGGAAGAGAGAGAGAGGGAGCATGTTTTATATAAGAATGTCAACTCACTTAGGACGCCATAAACAATAAACGAAAAAGAGAACATTTGGTGATACCGCCTTGGAACGGTCAGTGGCAAAACAAATTGCCAAAGGGGCTTTAAACCAGGTTCTAGGGTGCACCAACCTCACACTTGCCCCAACAGGCAAAAAATATTAACCGTTACATATTGTTGGCATACATTTTTAAGAATTTTTCAAGTTTGCATCAGTGACTTTGTTTAAACATCATTGATCGTTACTCAATATTCCAACTGATGACTCAGGTGCTATATATTCATATACAAAAATTCTTTCTTAGAAAACATGTTTCTAGCACACCTATCAAACACATTAAAAGCTTCAATTGACAGACTAAAACGTCATCCTAAACACTTAATACTGCTTAAAAAACCAACAAAACCACTACATTATCAAGTCGAATTCATGAACAAATACTCCTTCCAATCTACACGTGCTCTCAACTTGCTAAATATTACTTTTTTAATTTTTACGCATTTAATATAATATACGAATAAAAATTGAATTTGTCAAAAGGTCTAACAGTCTTTAATCAAGTTGCTCCTGCAAGTGGTTCGATTATTTAATGAATCCAGTAAAATATGGCGATTAGCCATCAAATGACATGTTTCTCTTTTTGAATCTTTTTGTGAAAAAATTATTTAACTGTTCTAGCAAAACGTCATACTAACACCTGACAAAAAATAAATCTGAATAAACGATTTTTGTAAATTAATAGATTAACATATGGAGCTTTGAAAGCCACACAAAACAAAAATTCAAAATAGTGATGGCTCGGTTTGAGTAACCTATTCATTGTTAGTAATGGAAATGCATTACTGTTTCACGCCGCCATGCCCTGGCTTGAGCGGCTAGCGCTTCTGAATAATTACACAAATAAATGTCTACTGCGAAACGGCCTTTTATGTAAGTAATTGATAATTGATAACCGCACTTAATGTGGGTTGCCACTATAAACACGTCTAGTGCACTGAATTGGTCTAAATTCAATATAATAACACCAAAACATACAACTGCGCATTTGTAATAAACGTTACTACCTGTGAAACACTTAACATGTGATTGGAACTACAAGACTGCCCGTTTCAATCTTTTTCTTCAAAATCGCCGTAAAATTGAAATATTTAGTTTTAAAATGGGACTCATTCCCGTATGCACTGTAACACTTGTGACATCTGCGTAACATCAATGTAACATTACTGTATTGTTACTGACTCATATTATTGATGAAACTAACGTGCTTGTAATATGCTCATCTTCTTATATTTGTGAAGTATCTCAAAACGTTGCATTAAATTAAAAGCCAGTGGTTGATAAATACAATATAGAAGTGCAGTAACTCGGTAAACAATGCACATCAATATGCTTATTCAATACAGATTCCGTCTAATTAATAGCCCTTACAAAAGTTGTACAGATGCACGGACAAGACGGCAGCTTCATTTTAAGATTGATATTTATTTTTAGACTGTTGGCTTTTGCCGACAGTCTTAAGCTGGACATCGGAAACGCAATTTTCTAAGGCGACACGCCATTTTTAACTTCCGGTGTATCATTGCGCCCACAGGCGTATTCAAGTAAGCGGGGTTCTGTTTTGACAACGAGATATGACGTAAAATGTATCCACGCACACTATTTTACTTTGAGCACTAAATCTAAATTGTATTGTTCACTTCTGTTAATACTGAGTTGAATTGGGGGCTAGGCGGCAAAGGCAGTAATTTGCATTTCCATTTCTGCCCATGAACAGGCTCAACCAAACCGAGCCTGCAATCTTTCATATATGTCGTGTTCGGTGTTTCAAAATTCCCTTTTCATGTATTTGTAGTATGTTTTGGTGTTTTTAAGCTATCATAACTGAAATTCTATCAAACAAACTTCTACATAGCCGTGCGGCCAAAACGTAGTGCAGATAAAAAGCACACAAAACCTTCATTTTCTCAAGTTTACTGAGAAAATTGACAAAAAATAACTGCGAACTAACAAAAATTCACTGAATTATCATACGGTTATTGGGTAAATTCCATGATTATCATTTGAATTTGGATACACTGTAGCTAATTTCCCAACCATCTATAAAAAGAACAATTACATTGTACTCTTACAATTAATGTGTGCTGATCTCGATGAAAGTGTCGTGAGGCCCAGGAAGATCACTTTCGATAGCAAAAGATTAATATGATTTGAATTAAGAACATCATTCTTTTCGAGTTCCCAAACATTCACAAGTATTTACTAACATTTATATACTTAACTAATGTAATCCTGTTGTCACCGTTTTTTCCGACTAAAATGGTATTTGTTGTGTTTTTGTTGTTTTACTGCGCGTGCGTAATCAGTGTTGAATATTTTCCTTAAAAACTAATTATCCCTGTTATGATTTACTGATCGGTTTGAACAGGATTATTTTCTGACTTTACTCGCATGAGAATATTATTATTATTTATATATTCTGATAGTGCAAGCACGTTTGTCTACTTAGTACACTTCCGTCTCAGCTGTGCCCGGAGATTACGAACATTTTGGTCTTTTATCAGTAACTCACTATCAGCTGCTACGCTATACAGTGCTGACACTTCAGTTACATAACTGTTTCCATCCAACGCCGACAGTCTTTCAACGCTTTCAGTGCTTTGATTTGATTCTTGCAACCAATATATATGTTGACAGTCAAATCACTAAATATTTCATTTTGTTTTGCCATATTGAAAAAAGTCTTTTTCTTTATAGTGGTTGTATAAACACTTTGAGGTTAATATTTTAACGTGTCATACGATTTCCTCGGGGAGCAGGATGTCGAGCATTTAAGAGCTACTTCAAGGAATACTTAGAAATATGTCTTCGTGTGGTAATTTAAGTATTAGATTCCGCTCAGAATTCATAACGAAGACGTGAAATAAATCATTTGAAAGCAGGAAAAATCAAAGCATGCAGTTTAAATTGCCATAGGGAAAACTATAGCGTATTGAATAGGAGTTCAACACAAACAGATAAACAGATGCCAAAAGACATTTTGTTCACTTTTTATAGACAGTATGATTGTACTGCCAATGAACAGGCTTTATCAAAATCAGATTATATGAAATTATTGGTTGAGTGTTTTTTACAAAAGAGGTACAGTGTACCTACAAGTCTTACAATTCTTCACAAAAACGTATGTCTATCGAAGCCCTATGTCTGTATCGGTACCATCATTGTTTTTGTTGTATTTGTATGTTATTTGATCTGTTTTTCCTATTCCATGTCATTTATTCTTTACAGACCCCAAGCGTGTCTAGATACTAGCACATGTGTTTTCTAATATGAAAGAAAATTTCAAGAAACTTACGTGTCAAAACAATCTTAAGTCAATTAACACAAGGAAGAAAACATCTGCATACGATATGATTTATATTAAAATTAAGAAACAACAATTAGGTACACTTAGTTCCTAAGGGGCTTTCGTTTCGCATTTTCCTTAAATCATGTCCCATGTTAAAACAAACCTAAATTTGCCCCGAAAGATGTTGCAACGAACTCTTAAACAGCCAAATAAACCAAAAATGTTTTGTAACATTTAAATGGATAATACTATAAGAAATAATATATAGTGTTGAGCAAATAAAAAAAAACAAGCTCTAGCTTTACACGGAGTTATGAAACAGTAAGTTGTGGTTAGTTGGACTTTCCCGTGGTCTGAAATTGATGTTATTTGTTTATATTTAAAGTGTGTACTGTTAACATATTTCTGGAAGAAATCGGGATATCGAAACTCGTATACCACCTGCTTACCTCTTAAATATCATATAAGGTCACCATTTCAAACATGTCCCGTTTTCAAACGATGAAATAAAAAACGATATAAAGCTGTTAAAGGTCAAGTTTTCCCTAGTTAAATAATAAAATTTAAGTATGCAACTGTTGGTTATCGTTTTCATTTCAAGACTAATCTCCGGTGTGACCTCATGAAACTGGTCTGCAATCTCAGTCGTATGATTGTGGGCCCTATTAACAGTTGAACGGTGAAATAAGATCGCGTTATTATGGTAATGTAACATAATGAATAAAAATGGTATAAATAATAACTGCCATACTTCAAAAAAATAGGGGCTTAAATGTAGGTCTTGTGGCAAGTCAGGTTGGTACACCCTAGAACCTGGTTTAAACCCCCAGTTGCAATTTGTTTTGCCACTGACCGTTCCAAGGCGGTATCCCCAATGTTCTCTTTCTCGTTAATGTTGATTGGCGTCTTATTTGAATTGACATACTTATAACAAGCATGCTCTCTCTTCCTCTCTTCTTTTTCGCTGCGTGTGGATGCTGTGTTTTGTGAGTGTGGCGATTCCTGATATGCATATTTCACTTTTTTAATGATTTTGTGAGCTCTATTTATGGTGCACTAGGTTCTACATGCTTTTTGCATCATATGATCCAGAACTAACTTAGCTAAATTTACTAATATTGTTTTGGAATTAACGATATATGTGTCTCGACGATATTTCTTAATGTTTTTGTGATAAGATGAGTTTTCCGTTGACATTCGGTCAGAAAATCATAGGTTATAACTTTATAAAAAAGCAATTCAGAAACAATAGTTCGACTTTTCAAATAAGTTGGAAAAAAATTGATCAGGAAAAAATTGGTCAGAAGTTATTGGTTATTTTTCAAGCTTGTAAACAAGAAGAAATGACATACTTTTTTGGGCTGGGTGATGTGTTGTTTATTTAATCGAATATAATGTGTAGGGGTAGTGTGCCTGGGGATTCTGGGTTGGAAGGATAAAGGGGTGAGTTAGGGTAAGACTTAATTAGATCAAATAAAAATTAACAAATTCAATAAAATTCAAGGGGTGTGGATGGGTGGTTGCATTATTGTGAGTTCAGACTTGTAGATTTTAACTGTATCATGATCCCGTTTTAATAAAACTGTCACTTTACAGTTTTATGGAGAAATATTAGGTAATTGCAGATAAAGCTTCCATTGAGTTTTCGTTACAAATCTAATTTACGAAAATGGTAAAACACTGTCAAGTGTTATTCAAAATTTTTAATTTGAATGTATCACAATTTAGTTGTTCTGTGCAACATAAACACTTTGAAAAAATAAAATGGCAGTTATAGTCAACGTCAGGTGATCTTGACGGACAGACTGACGAACAAAGCGATCTCTGTCGCGTTTAAAAGAGACAGTAAGAGCGTCATAAAAACTATTTTCAATTATCTGCAAACTCGCGTGATTGTATTGTAGTCGCACATGTTTTCTAAAGGATGTATTGTTCTTACATCAAACTAATGTGTTCACGGCAGCAGCTTTATAATATATATTTTCTTGTTTAATGAATGTTACTCTTGGGGATTTGTTTCTAGCATAAATCATGATACTTTATATAAAGCATTTTAAGTTACACTGACTCTGAAATAAAGCGGAGGCAAACTATTAACGTCCCAGCTGTAATCGAAACCAGAGTTGGGGCACTATTTATAAATGTAAACGTAGTTTTGGTATGTTTTGTATGTATGATAGTATAAAAACATTTACCAATTTTTAACTCATATTACTACTTATTACTTACAATGGAGCAATGTCGGGAATTTATATAATTTAAAGTATGTTCCTGTAAAATAGATCACTATCAGTTTGACAGAGATTTTGAAAATACTAATTAATTGTCTATTAACACCCGAAAAGTATCCTCATGTCCTTGTAATGCAAAGTTCAATGTAGACATAAAATATATGTTTCAAATCTTTAATACTACTTTTTGTTTTTTTGAGATATACTTAGATGTATACATATATTGGAGTATTTCGAAATTATATACTAAGCTTGTAAATGGAATCTTTACCATGAATAATATTTTTTTTTGTGCAAACCACTCAGAAATTTAAACTTTATTATTGGACTGGGCGATGTGTTGTTTTTGAAATGAATATAATAAAATGTGTAGGGGTAGTGTGCGTGGGGATTCTGGGTGGGAAGGATAAAGGGGTGAGTTGGGGTATGACTGAATTGGTTTAAATTAAAAGTTTGTTAACTAATACAACAACAGTTCAAGGGAAGTGGTTGGGTGGTTGCATTATTGTGAGTTCAGACCTGTAGATTTTAACTGTATCATGATCCCGTTTTAATAAATTTGTCACTTTACAGTTTTATGGAGAAATATTAGGTAATTGCAGATAAAGCTTCCATTGAGTTTTCGTTACAAATCTAATTTACGAAAATGGTAAAATACTGTCAAATGTTATTCAAAGTTTTAAATTTGATTGTATCACAATTTAGTTGTTCTGTGCAACATAAACACTTTTAAGAATTATAGAAATGGCAGTTATAGTCAACGTCAAGTGATGTTGACGGACAGACTGACGAACAAAGCGATCTCTGTCGCGTTTAAAAGAGACACAAAGAGCGTCACAAAAACTATTTTCAATTATCTGCAAACTCGCGTGATTGTTTTGTAGTCACACATGTTTTCTAAAGGATGTATTGTTCTTACATCAAACTAATGTGTTCACGGCAGCAGCTTTATAATATATAGTTTCTTGTTTAATGCAAGTTACTGTGGAGTATTTGTTTCTAGCATAAATCATGATACTTTATATAAAGCATTTTAAGTGACACTGATTCCGAAATAAAGCGGAGGCAAACTATTAACGTCCCAGCTGTAATCGAAACCAGAGTTGGGGCACTATTTATAAATGTAAACGTAGTTTTGGTATGTTTTGTATGTATGATAGTATAAAAACATTTACCAATTTTAACTGTTTGGGTGATTATGCAAAGTCATATTACTACTTATTACTTACAATGGAGCAATGTCGGGAATTTATATAATTTGAAGTATGTTCCTTTTTGTAAAATAGATCACTATCAGTTTGACAGAGATTTTGAAAATACGAATTTATTGTCTATAACACCCGAAAACTATCCTCATGTCCTTGTAATGCAAAGTTCAATGTAGACATAAAATATATGTTTCAAATCTTTAATATTACTTTTTGTTTTTTTTTAGATATACTTAGATGGATACATATATTGGAGTATTTCGAAATTATATACTAAGCTTGTTAATGGACTCTTTACCATGAATAATATTTTTTTTGTGCAAACCACTCAGAAATTTAAACTTTATTATTCTATTCTCTTGGCATTACCGAGCCTCAGGGATTTTTACTATGTATTATGCATAGTAAGATAAAAGTGGTTTGTGGTTTCAATCTGTTTTTGTTCTTAGCAGGAAGTTGTTTTTTTTTTAAATTTCATCCTGATCAATTATCAACAAAGTAAAGGTTAAATCTTTATATCAATTTAAATTGAAGCCTTTTCTGAATATTTAATTCTCTGATTTTTTAGTGATACAAAATAAACCAAAATGTTTGTAGCGGAGGAAAAAACTTACTCTTTAAATGTCAAAACTAACTACAAAGCAGCTACATACAAGATATGGTAGATGCAAATATAGTTGCAAGTTTAAATGAGGTCGCACAACTCTTTTGATTTGTATAACTTGAGACTGGTCTCAATTTTCAAATATCTGATGCCTGGGCGAAAAGATAAGAGCAGTTTATGATCTCGGGTTATGATGTTTATCACAATAAGCATGTTCATAGAAACTTTTGTGTTCAAATACCTTTCTATTCTATAGTTGTAATTTAAGTGTCTAAATCTAACAAAAAATAACTAAATAAATATCTGTGTTCATTAGCTTTTCCTGTCATATTAAAGGGATACGGGTATTCTGAATGCAATGCAAGAGACAGATTCCGCCTTGGATATTTTTTGTTATTCAAAATAGTATCTTACGAAATATTTCTCAAACAGACGTATTTTATTTTCAGGACTGATCTTGGAAAATTAAATTTCTTTTCACAAATTATAGACATGTCCCATGACCGTAAATCATACATCTGATTTCTATGTAAGATTGCAAACCACTGATAAATGTAATGCTATATGGCCGCCATCATATGTTTTAATATTTATTATTATTTGTCCATTTTAGATTAAATGTACGAGTGTGCAGGCTACATGTACTTTGTTAATGATTAATAAGTGTCCTTGGGGTCATTGGAAGCGTCTAGAGCAACTGTTAAAATGTAAACAACAATAAAAATGTCAATACATTCGGTACCTTATAAAATAAAATCTAAATTCCATAATTTTCGGGTATCACTCGCTCCAGTGACAAAACTGCAAAATACTCGGCTCTATACGTGTTATATGCAGTAATTCTCCGATCATATCTATTTCGCCGTCTTAACTTCAGGTAAGAACCTTGATTATTTGTACTTAACTGTGTTGTGGAAGTAATATATTAATAAATTAATCAAATAATAATAAATGCGATTGTGAAATGAATCCAATGTACAAGAAATATTACATAAAAATTACTTGAAACAGAGTAGAGAAATAAATATATATTAGTTTGCCGACATTAAAACGTAGAGCGTCTGTGGCGCTTTGGCAGCGCGCTGGAGTGATATACGGTCTGGGTTCAAACCTCCGTAGAGTTAACCTTTTTTAAATTAAAAATTATTTAACATGTATCTAGCATAACCATTTCAGATTTTTATCATTTTCAGACAAAATTTAGTTGATTTTAAACCACTCTGTGGTCTTATGATTTCCCTCATTGTCCTTAGTAAAATATGTAGTGTTTTGAATGCAGTGTAACGACATACAATGTTAATTTTATTTCAAAATGCCAGGAATTAGGTACCCGTTATATGTTTAAGGAGGACGACTCCAAAGAACAGACGTTAACTCAACAGCAAGCTGGAGACCTGGGTTGAAGGTTATAAAGCTGAGATTAGAAACCAGTCTCAAATCTCAAGGATCTGATTGGCTGAAATGGCGACTGGTCGCCATTTCAGCCAATCAGATGCTTGAGATTTGAGACTGGTTTCCATGCTCAGTTTTATAACCTTGGGCACAGATATTTTCACTCTTCAAGTTAAAAGCTTCAGCACAAGATGTTCTTTGTAACAAATGTCGTTTTCAAGATCTCCTTAAACATAAGTCAGTTCCAAAACTTCAAACTCCATCTACTAGTATTGAAGAAGACAGCCACGATTCCGATCATATTCCTCCAGTTATCACAGCATCTACTAGTATAGCAAGTCCACCATCAATAAGATAAAAAAAATCCAACAACTTCAAAATCCCATGCCAGATGTTTTATCTGTAAACTGCTAGGTCTTAAACTTGTTGTTTCGGCGGATGAAAGATACGCTGCTTTTATTGACTGTAATGACATCATTGAAGTGGTTCAAGGTGTTGCCCTGTTCACATTAAAAACGGTTAGATAACTCCAGAAGCTTTGGAAAAAGTTGATAAGGCTGTCAGTGCATTTGTAAACCGCTCAACAGTACATGTTCGTGAAGTTGGCCGCCTAGCATGAGAGATGCCAGTCTGAGAAATAACAAATGGCTGGACTTCAGCGCATTTTCAGATGATGAGTACGGCTTAACTACGCGCAACCTACGTTTATGGTAAAAGCATAATTATTATGAAAAAAAATCTCCAATATTTGTGCAAAGAAAAATTCAACATGAATTTTAAAGAAAAGAAGAACCAAGCAGAAAACTTATCTATTCAATAGAACAGATTTGACAGATCGGGGACAGTTCTCGATGAACACAGAAGCGGACGACCGAAAAAGTCACGCAGCGCAGAAAACAACTCAGCTTTGAATGAGACTTTTATTGACAGTACAGCAAAGTTTACTTGAAGAGCTTCATCGGAACAAGAATTATCGTAAATGTCAGTAGGCCGTATGTGAAAATTTAATTTGAAATTAATTCCATATAAGATTGCAATTATGCAATCGATGTATTTGGGAGATCAAGTCGAGCGTAACATGGCGCGCGCAAAGTCCCGGACTATTTTGTGTGGGGACACTTGAAATCTATTATTGTATTGGCCGAAGCAATTAAATGTTGCAATATTGCTGTCAAACATTCAGATATAATGTAGGAAGATCTCAAAAACACATTTGAAGCAGTAATTAAGAAACTCAGCGTAAGTGTAATTAAAGCGACAGAAGAAAAATTACCTGGAGAATGTCATTACCGTCATTTCGTCAGTGACGAAAACAGATGTGCTTGATTTAAAATCGTACATAAAACAAGTAAATTGTATGATATTTCAATCAAATTTCTTTTATTTTATTTGTCTACATGACCTTTTGTACAGCAAATGGTGGAAAAGCTATACAAGTAATATATTAGCCAAGATATGAGCGATTATTAGTGTTACCTTACTTTTGAGACACCCTGTACTGTGTCTTACTATTCGATAATTATGTTATTATAATTATACCTATAATTTTGCTCGGATGGATGGATGCATGCATGTGATTCATGTGCCTTTTTGCTGTTGTTTAAGTATGTTATACTTACTGAGCTATATATGAAATAAACTTGAAACTGATGAAATGAACAGAAACACGGCAAAGTAGTGAAGACCTTTGTTTCACCCTTTTCTGGGTTCATGCAAATTTTAAAGAACATAATTTACGATGTTCATAAGGCATGAGCAGTAGATGAACATGTAGCTCATTTATTTAGCTTACACGGCACTTACCGTGAACATTTAAAGTAGCTCATTTAGCATGGACATCAGATGAACATTGTTAATAGCTCTTTTAACATCAACTGTATGAACGGCATACAAACTATTTAAGATTAACATTTAACGTAGCTCATTAAAAATGGAAACAGATGAACATCTTACTAAGCTGGTTCTGTATGGACTGCACAAAAGCACAATAAGATGAAAATATTAGTATGTTCAATATGGAACACGAACCCTTAAAAAAGATAAAAGGAAACTTGAAAGCCATCAAAGACGACGAATACCAAAATATTGCAGGCTCGGTTTGATTGGGTTTGTTCGTGAGCAGTAATGAATGTACTTATTAAAAGTTCACACCATCTAGCTCCGTGTTTAGCGCAAATCAGTATTAACATAAATATAAATATTGTGCTTTACGACCGACAGAGGGTTTTATAATTCATAACAGCATTGATTAAATGTAAAGGAAGACATTACAGACCGCCACATGACACAGACAACGCTTATGTGATAATTAAATAGATAAGCAAGGAACTTTAAAAGCAAGCCCACACGACAAATATCAACAGATTGCAGGCTCGGTTTGATTTAGCCTATTATGAGTGGTAATAGAAGTGCATATAACTGTTCACGCCGCCTAGCACCGTGTTTAGCGCAACTAAGCACAAATATTAGTATCGTGGCAAGATGCCTTTTAAATGCTATACAATCGACAAACATCTTACGTTTCTCATTTTGCATGGATCTAGCGAGACATGCGTACAATGGTTGCAAGCTAAGAATGCATTTAAATGTTCTCTATTTTGCAACTTATACTTAACAAAACCCGATATGAAACAATCAGCCCACTGGAGTACAAATGCTAATTTAAAATAATCCGCATGCAGAAATGATTTGAAGAAAGAGTGAGAAAGTAGACGACTACTCGTAATGGTAATTGACACGCGATCGTAAACTACTGGAAATCCGCAGAGTGCCTGAAATGAGAGTCCGAATCTATGTTTGCAAACATTTTGGAAGCTTCTGTTAATGTTAAACACAAGAGAGTTGGCAGCTTATGAAGGTTTCTATGGAAATCTTGAAAACGAAAGAAGAAGGTCTCAGTTGCTTCAGATGCTGAGCTTTCATTGAGTAAATGTATCCTATTCACTTTACAATGCCATAAGCGTCTATTGTTTTGTATGTTTGTGTACTTTTGCATATAATATAATCAAGTTGTCAGTCGGTGTGAATCCACCAACTGGCAGTCAAATTGTACCTGTACCTATGAGAACCTGAAATGGAAAGTGTGAGATTAATACACTTTAGGAATTGTTCGAACTCTCGGTTGCAATACACTTTGATAATAAAAGTTCAGATGCGACAACCCATTCGGTTCTAATTTGTCTAATTTGTTTAGGATATTTTTTTTAAACTTGTCTGTTACTGAACCCATCCTCTTTTCATCTACCTTAACGCATTTTTAAAATTGTCAAATAATAAACCCATCATCTCTTTTTCCATCTACATGTACGTTGTTTTCTTGTAGGGAGGCTGTTTTTCTCGAGTTTGGCTCTTCCTGATTGGGAAATTACACATTTTGTTTTAAATATTTTATACGCCCGTTTGGAAACGGTGCTATTGTGTTGTGACGCAGGTTGATCGCCAGCCTGTCCTTAAACTTCTATGGAAAGCTTCCGATTTATAAACTGGCCGAAATATTAAAACAAAAGTAAATAGAAGTACTATTAACATAGTACATAAATATCGTGCTCAACGACCTTCAAAGGACGTAATTGATAACAGCACTGATTGAATGTACGGGGAGACTTTTTACAGTCGTCACAATTGAAGATTACTTATGTTCATTTGCTAACCCTAATAGATGTTTGCTCTGTAGGTTAAAAATTAATAACAAACACACAAACAATAACATACATCGTTGATTTAGTGTGATTTGAAACACAAATTTAAAGTTTGTTTCCGATCTATAATTGAGTCACTTAAACTTGGTAGGGAGATTGGTTTGGATAACCGCTATTGTTTTGAGATTAAACGGCAAATGTCAAAACACAGTCGCGCTACTTGTGCAGTTTAGCGGCTGTAGAAAGTCTCATCGTACATAGAGTCAGTGCTGTCATCAGTAAAAAATATCCGTTACCGATGTCAGGCAGTGATGACCGTATATCAGGGCTATCCGATAACCCTTTTGAGGGTGTGTGTGTGTGTGTGTGTGGTGGGGGTGTTGGTTGTCCCGGCTAGCTCAATAGGTTGAGTTGTTGGAATTTCACGGCTAGGCGCTGTCGCCGTGACGTACCGGGTTCGCTCCAGGTTGAGGCAATATCATTTATTAAAAATTGATATTCATTAAATGACTGAAGAACGGTAAAACGTACTATCACTTAACATTGCTTATGTTTATACGATGATCCAAAGTGGTTGTGAGTTTTAAGTGGCATTATCAATTTCGAAAGTACTCTTAATAATTTCATTAACTGAATCTTTGTCGATCTGCTGCCTTCAGTAAAAGAGATGTAAAAGATTTATCACGAAAACCTTACATCCTTTTAATCTGGCATCAATGTTTTAAATCTAGCAATTATTTTTAAAACCTCATTAATGGCAAAAATAGTAAATTTTGCTTCACTCGTTTTACAGGCTAAATGTCACCATAATGTCATAAGGTAATTTGAAATTCAAACCTCGGTGTTAAATGAACAAGTAAAAAGTTTGCGTTAATACGAATTTCACGTTTTATGATTTAGATTTGTACATTCATTGACAGTGGTAGAGAAAATGTGAAACACGTATAACTGGAAAAACATTTCTCGCAAAACAGTCTCCCTAACAAGCAAAAACAGAGATAACGGGTTTATTGAAAGATACATTTCAAATAAGATACAACACAATTAACAAGAAATAAAACCATAGGGTTATCGCCTTGAAACTGTCAAAGGCAAAGCAGATTTTCCAGATTCTAGGGTGCACCAACCTCACACTAGCTGCAACTGGTTCTCATATGAACACACAAGTGACTTAAGTACGTTATTTTTGTAAATTATCTTCTACCCTCTCATCAACTGGAAAATGTTGCATGCAAAAAACACAATAAGAACCATCGCCAATGGCAATGTCAAGCAAAACAGTTAGGTTCTCATAGACCTTACTGAGACTAGAACACCTGGAGTCAAATAAGCATAAACATGATGGCAGAAATAAGAGAAACGAATCGAGCTTCTTCTTTTGAGTTCCTTAGACTCCTTAACCGCTGCCAAACAAAAGGGGTAAGCAACGCGATCAACTGTATGCAGGATTGGTTAATTACTTAGCATGCACAGCGCTGTAGAATATCATGTTAGTAGCATTTTTGTTTGGAATTTATAGATAGTTTTTACGAATGACGTGGATAAATAAATACTGCCTTTTATGCCTTTTAATTTATGAAATCAAACCTCCATAAAACACTCGGTTTTCTCGACAGATCGCTGAAACACTTTATTAAGTTAGGTAATTAATTGCTATGCGTTTTAGCCGTGAAATTAATGAGACAGTTAATATTTCAAAATCATGAACTGAACATGGATAAAAAACTGATCTTATTTCCAATTAACTAAGGAAAGAATGAACGTTCCGGAAATTTTCTTTTATTTCTGATCTAATTAAATTTCTTATTATAATTTAATTGCGTATGAAACTGTCGTGAATATCTGAGAATTTGCTGAACGTGATAATTTATATACGGCGGAATTGTATAACAATAGGTTCACATGTACCGACACGACTTATATTACATGTGGAAATTCAATCTCTTATAAAGCTTAGTTTTGTAACTTTACTAAGGTATATCACTTCTAAATTCTAATATAACGTGTTGTGAATAGGCGTTGATAATTAAATAAGTGTGGGTTTCATCAATATACAAGGAAATGAGAATTGGAATTTTTCTCTCATACAGTCACTATCAATTGTCCTTTCCTTCAGATACATCAATTCTACATAATCGGTTTTTAGTCGATCATACCACTTTTGAAAGTATTTTCATATTCGGCAATGGCGATAATGTTTAGATACTGATAAACGGCAGTTCCATGGTTTGTATCTCTTTTTCAACGAATGATATTCAAGATTGGGAACAAAAAATCAAAGGGAGGTCGTCAAGTCTGGTGAAAAAGGGGGATGAAGAAGGACAGAAGCGTTTCTGTCTCCATAATCGATTATAATGCGTGTCTTTAGAGCTGGCGCAATATCATGCAAGATGTAGTCCAAGGTTTTTTAGGCCTGTTTCGGTTAGAGGATTTCAATGGAATTTTTATTAACAACGTTTATAAACATTTCCTGTAACTGTAAAGCCTTACTGCACAGAAATTTGCATAGGTGGGTCCTTATAATCAAAGAAAGTTACATATAAAAACCTTCACCGTGTGCATTGTTTTAGCAATACTGAGACGTTCACATATTTTGAGGTCTTAAATCGGTTAGAACATTTTCGCTGTGGACGGGTTGCCATCTTCTCCTTTTTTACTAAGCTTCAGATCTTTATTATTTCAAAATACCATAAACACGTGCGAACGTGTATCATCCTAGCTTAGATTGTCTGGCCATTTACAAAGCGTATTTTCCTAAGAGACTACTGATTGTTTCGCTGTTACTGCTGTTGTTGTTGCAAGACGACCTATGCGAGCGACATCTTAAAGTTGTTGGTGTCATGTCTAATTTATTTACCTACAGATTATTTAGGAAGTTTGACCCTCCCGGGCCCATAAATGTCGCACACCTCACGGCGAATTCAGGCTGGTTTTATGCCAAGTAGACACCTACCTTTTATATAGGTCCTAATTTCAAGCACACTTTCTAGCTCTGTAACTGTTTATAGTGTAATTCTTACGCATAGCAAAGTTACACTGTGCCGAAGTCAGTGCGGTTGTGAACGAGATATTAGGACACGAGATGGTAGATAACATTATTTTTGGAACACTCCTCGAAACCCGATTGGCTTCGGAGTATAGAATGATTACTTGCACGTCTTAAATCGGTCCGGTGAAAATTTGTTGTCACATGGAGAAAAAAAGGGCATTTTTTACCTTTGAGAAAATATATCGCGACAAAATTAATTAGACTGCTTTCAAGCTTCAGCTAAACGTTCAAAGGCAAAACGGGTCTTTTAAATTGTTCGCATAGTCTAGCACAAAAGCTGGGTACTTACTCAGATCAGAAAACTTGGATTAAAATCAGCAATAGGACGATGGCAGGAATAAAAGAAACCCATTGAGAGTCTACGTTCTTTTACAAGATTTCCATAGAAAGCTTCATAAAATCCTAAACGTCTGCAACCGTCGTGCAAACAAGAGGTCACCAAAGCGATTAACTGTAAAAAGGTTAATAAGAAAGCATGGCTGGCGCTGTAGAATATCATGTAGGTATCCGTTCTTAATTTAAGGCTATTTTTACGGATAACGTGAAGACATTAATTTTGCTTATTTTCTTTTAATTACAAATTATATTTCCATAAACACTGTATGAAAATACCTTGTTGCAGATGTAATTTTAAACTGCAGCTGTTTTTTTAAATATCGAAAATAACATATGTAAAAATCTTTTCATGAGGCAATAGAAAAGCTTGAAAATCATTTCAAAGCTTACTTATTAAAATGTGGTATGACCTGTTAAAATTGATGTAACAATGGTGACAGATAAAACGGGCCACATACATTGTATTATCGATTGTAGGTTATTACTATAAATTTATAAAATATTTTAAATACCAGACTCGAATATTTTAATCATACACTACTACTACAATATTTTAAAATAGATAAACCGGATAATCTTAACTTTCACTGAATACGTATTCAAAATTCATAAAAGTTCTTTCAGTATTATAAAGAAGGACCTATTGCAAAAGTTTTATGTTTCCCAATGGAAAATTTATACTCGCCATAATACAGCCGTGGTAAAAACAATCATCATGCTACACTGGATAGGTGGACATTATCTTAATCAATTATTTTGACAGCCTTTGCCGTAAGCTATAAAGCTCTCTTTTGTCTTTAAAAGCATCTGCGAGCATGAAACATACTGGTTTGTCCTAATGTTCTGTCTGAATCTGAGCTGAAGGTAATAAAACTGAGATTGGAAACCAGTCTCAAATCTCAAGCATCTGTTTGGCTGAAATGGCGACCAGTCGCCATTTCAGCCAATCAGATGCTTGAGATTTGAGACTGGTTTCCATGCTCAGCTTGGGCACATGTTCGCTCAGACGTATTCATTTGCCTTCAATTAGATATAAGTATTCTGTAATGCACTTGTCAACAATTACTGTTTCACGTCTACAATAAACACATTAGAGATCAAACAGAGCCTGCAGTATTGTCCTTAATGTTGTATTGTGGTCAGCGTTCACTATTTATTTACAGTCATTATTTTAGTTTTTCTTTGTTAAAACAACTTTTCTGGTAAAATAAAATTCTGACAAAATATACTCATCCTAAATTGATATCCATGTTGGCGAAAGTTATTGTTTCAGTTTTAAGTGTGCCAATTCTCATTAATTTCACCACTTTTTATTTTCTTGAAGCAATGTTTCTCTAAGGGAAATTAAATGACGGTGCTATCTTATTTAATGCGGACTGGATCCATCACAGACGCACAAAGTCCAAATAATAATACGTTCCCCTTAACGCAAATCGTACTATATCGATCATTCTCAGACTGTTAATTTAACAAAACGGATATTTATTATTTATAAATAAGTCCTATATAAATATTAATAATGTAGTTAGTGAAGAAAAATACTAGTAAGGTTTCAGCTTCAAAATGTCGAAAAACTTCCAGTGCACAAGATCATAAAACTAAATCTGAAGATCAGTCTCAAATCTCAAGGATCTGATTGGCTGAAATGGCGACCAGTCGCCATTTCAGCCAATCAGATTCTTGAGATTTGAGACTGATCTCAAAACTTAGTTTTATGATCTTGGGCCCAGATTATTAATCAGTAGTCTCAAATACTACTGTTAATGTTACTAGTATACTTCTAAAGCACAAGGGGTTCAACGTATAGCCATACACATTTAACAAAATCTGGATACTAGTATACTTCTAAAGCACAAGGGGTTCAACGTAAAGCCATATACATTTAACAAAATCTAGATACTAGTATACTTCTAAAGCACAAGAGGTTCAACGTATAGCCATATACATTTAACAAAATCTGGATACTAGTATACTTCTAAAGCACAAGGGGTTCAACGTATAGCCATACACATTTAAAAAAATCTGGATACTAGTATACTTCTAAAGCACAAGGGGTTCAACGTATAGCCATATACATTTAACAAAATCTGGATACTAGTATACTTCTAAAGCACAAGGGGTTCAACGTATAGCCATATACATTTAACAAAATCTGGATACTAGTATACTTCTAAAGCACAAGGGGTTCAACGTATAGCCATATACATTTAACAAAATCTGGATACTAGTATACTTCTAAAGCACAAGGTGTTCAACGTATAGCCATATACATTTAACAAAATCTGGATACTAGTATACTTCTAAAGCACAGGGGGTTCAACGTATAGCCATATACATTTAACAAAATCTGGATACTAGTATACTTCTAAAGCACAAGGGGTTCAACGTATAGCCATATACATTTAACAAAATCTGGATACTAGTATACTTCTAAAGCACAAGGGGTTCAACGTAGCTTAGTTCCAACATGTTTCCCCGAGAGGTATTAAAGGTTTGGAAAAAAAGCGGTGTGTACAAAAACGTTATTTTAATAATGTATCGGTGTATATCCCAAAGTTACGTTACAACTCCACTGCGTCCGAAGTTTAACATGTATGTGTTAAATCAAGCGCTCAATTTGTGTCTTGAAAGCGCCAGACTTCACAAAAAACGCTCTGTCCCGAAAGATCTGAAATAAAGTTTCCAAAATAAAACAAAAAAAAACATACTTTAAATTTGAATTGGAATTCTTTGACTTAAGTTCTAGTTTGTTGATCGAACTCTTTCACTATCATTGTTCGCAAAAAGGTTTTCGCAAATTTCGATATTGCATGTACTACTTTTACTACATTTGTAGTGCTCATAAAAGTATAGAAAGCGTCAAACAAATTTGAGATATCGCCTGTTAACAACATGTATTGAACAGGACAGATCAGCGCAGATACGTCGTCTCCGGAAAACGGAACAAAAGAAAACATGTTTAAAATGTATGGATTGCCACATCATTATTACTGATACTAATTTATCAAGACAGCTTGTTGGCTTCTAACCCTCATTTAAGTCATTTAGCGAAATACTCATTCATCATTCAATAGCTTGGGATACAATAAGGTGTTTTATATCACATTTGTGCGCTAAGCGAACAGCACTAAGCAAGTAAATGGCATGTTCCCCCATGAAAAAGATGCTAAAACAAAATGTCTCATAAAGTGTTTGTCCCGAGAGATCTGAAATCACATTTCCTCAACAAAAAGAACGCTAAATTTGGAAATAAATGTAAATTTGATGTCATTTCTTGTTTAATGACGAGGGGAATAATAAAAGAAGTACAAAAATATTGCGAATAGATTAAATAAAATATTGATAATGATTTACACCAAAATATTGCACGCAAGTTTGATTGATTTGTTACCTTTTGCGTTGTCTGTAATATATTTTTAGATCCCCTGTCAAAATTATATTCTGTTTAGTTCCACCATTGTTTTCTCGTTTAGAGTAAACCCATTCTCTAATTTCGGGATCGTACGCCGGTGAAAGGTATTAATCCGAAAATACCGCTTTTGATGAACGTTCCATGATCTCCGCCATAGGCATATCATCATTTGGGATGGATCAAAATTGTACTGGTTATTGTTATTGGCGTTAATATTAAGTTTAGCTAAACCTGGGGCTAATCGGGGTAGGCAGGAATATACATAATCATGAAAAGGCTCAATCAAACCGAGCCTGCAATATTTTCATATTTGTCATGTTCGGTGGCTTTCAAAGTTCCCTTTTCATCTATAAGTATTTTAGCAGAAATACACAGGCGCATTTAAAATATATGTAAATTGTTAAACATTTTGTTGCCCACAGTATATGTTTAGAGCTAACATATAAAAAATCATGTTATGTCATACCGACAACGATTTCTAAAGGTAGCAATATCTTTATTCAGAGTATTACAGTCGTATAACTTCTATGTACTTGAGAAAGGCCGATCTCCGATCTATATTAAAAGAATATTTCAAAGTGTAGTGTTGTTTATTTTAGCAAATGTTACTGTCTTTAGAAACTAATGGAAAAAGGTCTATTTTAATAAAAGCATGAAATTTTGCACAATTTATGTTGGAGCAATACACGCTAAACTGGACAGTGAGACACCTCAGAAAATAGCTATGGTTTAATCCAAACTGCCGCCATTAACATTAAACTCATCAATATACAACACAATGCCTTAGTGACGATCAAGATAATTTATAGGTTTATATATTAGTATAAGCGTAATATCAATACCTGGTATTAATTCTGACTTTAACCTAAATATTGTTATTACATTGAAATGCAATTTTTCGATAAGCTTAATGATAAGGATATATCGTTTGCATGGACACCTGGCAAACAAGATTGACAACTTATCGAAATTTCAATTATTCTTATTTCAAATTGCTTTCACCTGAAAATAATGTTGCTTATAAATACCAAACTAATGTTCCTGTCAGAGTTATATCTTTAATAAACCATGCTCTTTTTCGATAAATAAATTTGTTTTTGCGGCGATGCTGTTATGCGGCGTTACAGGGCATTATCCATGTGATTGGGAGAATAATACTGTTAGTTTAGTTTAAGCAACAAAAACTTTAAATCGTAAATGTGTATAATGATGTGATAAACGCTATAACATCTAAGGTGTATACTGCCAATAATGAGTTGTTAATATCATTGCATATTGGTTCAGTTTCTGGTTAATGTGACGCACATGAATCACTATTAAAGGACGCATGCATCATCGGTGTCTTATGAAACAAAGCTAAATGTGATAGGTTCTCCATGACGAAACGCCGTTTACCACAATTGTAACTAAATACATCCAACAATTCAACCAACTGAGGTTATTTGGGAAAGGTCAGTAGGGAATGACGTTGAACATTTGGTGTCACGCGGCCATTAGATAATACATGACCAACAATTATCACTTGATAACATGCTGTAAGACCTGTAAATAGACATGACATGTTTCAAAAGGCTGGCATAATAGCTGGTACCATTTGATGAAGGGCTACCTTACATGCTTTGGAAGCGAAGTGTTTCTGGTGTTCATTTATAGCAAGAAAAAAGGGTCATATATCAATTAACAGAGATTTGACACCTTGAAACCGGTGGTCTGTTTTTTTTCACTTCTGTGAGAACTTCAAAACTGTTTTAAATATGCCATCCTAAAACCAGGGCCTTTTTCATATACTGCATGTCCAAACATAAATTTGCTATCGTGTCAGTAAAGGCGTGATATTTACTAAACATGTTCCTTTCAGGCCATACTAGTCATTTAATTCCCCGAAAAGGCCAAAAATGGTAGCCATTGTCTGACTAGCTCGAGTAGCAACATCCGGTGGACTTTTTACAAGTAATAAGCCTAACAAGAATTTTTTCTAGTCCGTAGCAATGGTTTATGTGGATGTTTGTATATGTTCTTCTTCCGTTGTAAGTCAGTAAATTTTCGCTGTCCTGTCATTGAGTATTGTTGGCCCTTTTTCCATTATATCACTTCAGTTTAATGTGTGCAATGAGAAGACATTCTAGCCTACATGATCAAATTATAGAATCTGATTCTACTAAATATTGTTTCATATGAAAAGTGTGTATATATACTAAATGTATCTCAGCTCTGGCTCCATGGTTATAAAATTGGGCACGGAAACCGTCTCGAATCTGAGACCTCTGGTCAGTACAGAAACGGTGCTTGATTTCAGTCAGTAAGGTTGCTAAGATGAGAGGAGATATGTCTCCATTCTTTGTTTTATAACCTTTGGATTTTATTTGTAATTATCAAGGGCACGTTTAATTGAAAATTCTTTACCATCCTTGATGTTATAAAGCTGAGACTGGTTTCCAATCTCAGTTTTATAACCTTCAACCCAGAAAATACATGTACATTGTGTACATACAATACATGTCAACATCGCCGATCCATAGTTACACTTCAAAGAGAGAAAGTACTGAGCATGAGATATGCTGGTTATTAAATTTCAAATTTTGAACTTATACATAAACCAGGCGGTAATTGCAAATGTGTTATTTTCTTAAATATCTAAGCTATGACCGGAAAAATATAGAGCTTATTTTTTAAGTTATCGATAACTTGAGAATCACGTGACGGACAGGTTAATTATTTCAATTTAATTTAACCGCGAAGTCAAAATGCCATTTTGACATCGCTTTGTTGTTTTGAAAAGTAGTATTTTTTGCAAAAATATTTAATTTGCCCAGATAAGCACTATGACCACACAGAGTATCACGTGATAGTTTACTTATCCATAATCAGCGGAAGCTAATGAATTTTGGGGTGACTGTTTATCTACATCGAAAATTATCAGATGTTATTGTCAATTGTATAAGCATTGGAGATCGAGTAGCCCTGGTCCAAAGATTAAAAAACTGAGATTGGATACCAGTCTCAAATCTCAAGCATCTGATTGGCTGAAATGGCGACTGGTCAGATGCTTGAGATTTGAGACTGGTTTCAAATCTCTGTTTAATTATCTGCAGCACAGTTTTCACTAGTGCTGGAAAAAGTGATCTAACATTTCCTAGATCCGCGTTTAGGAAGGTCATGCGCAATCAAACGTTTTTGCTTAAATTTTTAATGATAATGAAATTCTTTAGCAATATAAACGAGGTAACAGGGGGTAGTACAGTTTACGTTCTGATTTTTCCGTCCGAACTCTACAACCGTGAAAAGTACTTATATTAAATTCTTTTTTTTTATAAATTTTATTTCTTATTTCGAAATCCGTTTGTTTTAAAAGAATGTTTTTCCTCGCTATCGTTATTTCTAAGGACAATGGTCTTTGGTTAAAGTTGCGCATTCACAGATCTATGTTTCAGATTAGGTTAATATTGAGTGTACTTCTATTAAATACCTATAACTCAAACTCACCGAATTGCACGGAAATTTTGGACAAATCGGTACATTAAAGGATCTGTTGTGAGTGAATTTAATGCTTTAATAACGCTATAACAATTTCGGCTTTAAATATATTCACTTATATTACCTTTGCTGTGTTAGGATATTGCATCACAATTACTTTGTTTACATGTCTTCAAGTTCTACAGTTTTAATTATGAATTTGGAAAACATTTTATAAGTTTGTCCTGATAGTTGACAAGGCACCTTAAAGTTAATGTACTTGTTTAGAATGATGCAGTGCATTCAAGATAATGTCCGCTATAGGATCAGCTTTGTAATCATTACGTGCATTATTAGAGGAAATTAAAACCATGCTTGTTTGAAAGAATTCTTACGGTATTTTGTAATCTTAGTTTGCGATTTGCATCATCTTGTTAGTGTCCTGTAATTAAGAGCGATTAAATTGTACAGATCTTGCATTTAAATGCATTTAGTACTTTGTCGTTGCTTCTACTGTATGTTAAATGTTTTTGGTTGTAATTTGAACTGAAAATGTGAAGTGATGACGTCTTCAACAATATATGTTTCACCAAGAAAAAACATTTTTGCTCAAATAAATGCAAATATTGTTATTATTTTTTCTAAATACATTACAATTATTTCCTTTTTACTTTGCGCAATGCTTTGGACAGAATGTTTTAGCAAGAAAAAAGCAAGTTACAATGATTTTGATGACAGCTGGGGACTGCATGTTACCGGTTTCAAAAACTAGTTTAAATCGTTCCTCTTGAAACTAAGTAGCTTGTATTCCAAAAGCAACTACTAATAATGCTATGATAAGCTAAAAAAATTATAATTCTTGAGACTTGTGCGAAAATTTTTAAGCCAAATTTTCTTTGTTTATAAATAGCTTTATATATGTATGCCACTTTTAATGAAATGAGTCGTAGATGCAACGAAGTATAAAGAGAATCACTTTGAGAGATTTGTATGTTTTTTCTCCTTTCAACAATATTTTTATATTGACCGGAAATAAGACTGCATCGTTCATACAAAACTCAGCCTCCCCATGCAGCAAGCAGAAGTGAAAGAGAGTATGTTTTATAAGTATGTAACATTCAAATAAGAAACCTCAAGCAATTAAAGAAAATGAAAACCATTAGGGTAACCGCATTGAATCGGTCAGTGGCAAAATATTTTTCCGCTCGGGGTTTAAACCAGGTTTCAGGGTGCACCAACCTCACACTTGCCCCAACAGTTTGTCCTATCAACACACAAGTACAAGTTGTCTTGGTGAAATAACTCCAACCCACCCATCAGCTAAACAATGCTTACACACATATAAACCGATATTTCGGATACATTTTATGTCCGAGTATTTTTTAGGAAAAGACAAAAGTTTACCCCACCCAGTAAAATCATGTTTTTTTACTAGTGAAAAAGTGCTACTTGATTTCTAAGGCAGTTGGTTGACCTATCCTTTATTGCAAAGCCATGCTAATTCAGGAAAAGGGTAATATGTTATGTCAAATGGAACCCCTAAATAAAATTAACATAGAATGGCTCACATTTATGCGCTCCAGATACAATGCTTGGTTAAAATTAAATGTCAAACGAAAAGATTATATATTTAGATTGTTGATTTCAATAAAACACTATTAATATTGCGCATAACTGTACCCCCTCATCGATTGTACAGAAGTAACGGCTTACATTGTTTAGAACCTATTTTCGAAAAGGTCAGTTCAAATGCATGTATCTTTATAATACATCCAGCATGTAAATATTATACGTTCGTTGCATTAACTAGTGGCGCACAGGTAAACATGTAATTGTTTGTTGGTTGCATACAACAAATGCTTTTGAGATGAAATTTAACATTGTTTATGCTTTTCAGGCAAAGCTGCAGACACACAGCCAGATATCTAGTCTCGGGGCAAATGAAGTAAAGAAACTCTGCCTGGTGAATAGTGTTGATTCTAAGCTGCCAAAGAAAGCCCGAGTCATTCTTCTTGTCCATGTACTTGGTATATCCACTAGTGGTCACGAAATGTCTCAGAGAACAGAGTCTAACAAACATCTGACACAAAAATCAAGTGAAAGAACTTTCTACTTTAACTCCAAAGTACATGTGTACAGTGAAGGGTTGGACAACAGACCTCACAGTTTAACCAGACATTGAGTCAGAAATTAAGAAGTACCTTGCGAGTTCAAATGCAATGAGAGATTTTGTTCAAACGCTTAGTTATAATGAAAATCCAGCATCTGAGAGATTTTGGATACTACGAGCCCAGTGCAGTTCTTCGCAATCTGCATCTGCAAATGATATCAAAGTTGTTTTTATTATTTTCGACAAAATTTCGAGCGGACCTCGTGCGGGCTTTGTTGGGCAGTCAGAAAAGTGTGGAAATGTAGAAGCTGTGCTTTTTAAAGTGTCAGAGTTGCAGGCAACTGGTGCTACAAAAGGGCCATCTTGCACAGAAGTTCGTTGCAAATGCAAATGGGCTGATCCCAAGGACAGTAAGTCAGAGCCTAGTGTCTTTAGCGAAATTAAGATTAAAAACTAAAAAAAGTCTAACCGAACGACAGAAGATTATGGGCAGAAATTGTCTAAAACTAATCCGCCAAGATATGATGCAGTTGCTGCCTTGAGAGCAAGACTGCTGGATGCAGCACATCATCTCAAGGACTACTGTCCGGCAGTGCATATACTAAATTGTGAGCCAAGAAGTTCACTTATATAAATGAACCTGGTTTTAGTGTAGCAGTTGAAAGTCTCTTTAAAGAAGCTGCAAATCTCAGTATTGATCTAGAGGAAGTGGATAGGTTAACTGTAGGTCAAGCAAACAATAAAATATGGCTTCAACAAAGAAGAGGATGTGAAACAACTTGTGAAACTGTCAAAAATGGCTAAAGCTGTTGAAGTAGCGATGTGGACTAGCTGGCCGAAGACGTCATTGGATGTGAACATCCAGTTGATACATTGAAGCTTGTTCCGTCCATTAAATGGGGCAGGAAAAATGAGGCAAAAGCTCGTCAAAAATATGAAGAGAAGTTTAGGAAGTTCCATAACGGCTTTAACATACAGAGGCATGGGCTGATAGTGTACAAGGATTGCACTTTTATTAGATGTAGCCCAGATGGAATTGTGGAGTGTGTATGCCACGGCAAAAAAGAATTCAGGAGATAAAGTGCCAATACAGTGCACGCACCAGGGTAAAATTAAATATCTAGAAAAGACTAATGGGAAGTACAAGCTAAAAGAGAATACTTCGGATAGGTATTTACTAAGACTCAAGGTATGATTGGCATTAGTGGTGTTCATAATGGCAACCTTGTTGTGTGGACACAACGAGAGATGGGAACTGTTCACGTGCCGTTCCAAGAAGAATTCTTGAACAAAATTGTGCCAGCTTGTAAGGTTTTCTTCAAGGAACATGTAATACCAAGCAACAGCAACAGTGTCGTCAGAGAACAAAATTGTGCCAGCTTGTAAGGTTTTCTTCAAGGAACATGTAATACCAAGACTTGTTCTTAAAGAGCCGTCATTGCTGCCAGCAATCAACCCAGTCGGAGGCTATTTACCCTATACAAACTTCACAGAACCAGCCAATATGAGCAAAGTACCTCTCCTTGAGTAATCCCCAGAACAACCAGCGAAGCTGAGGAAAGTAACCCTCCATGAAAGGATGGAAAAAACTTCAAAGCTTATAAATGTACCTCCTCATGAAACATCCCTCTCAAAAAGACTGAAAAAAACTTCCCCATTAGAAATCCCCAGAACAACCAAACAAGCTGAGGAATATACCTCCATATAAGTCAGCAACAGTATCGTCAGAGAACAAGGAGAACTTTGTACAAACAATAGCCATACCTCTATATACACCAAATAGTGCTAGTGTCGGCAATTGTGCTGAAAAGATTTGGCAGAATGATCCACTTTCACGTGTAAACAGTGCAATAAAATTTTACCAGAGGATGATATATTACCTGACAATTCTAAAGCAAGTGTGGGTTGTGGTTGCCCAAACTGTGGCTGTCATACATGGATGTGTTGGCCTTGTGCAAAATATGATCAGGAATGGGCAGATAAAACTATGATTTGTACTGCCTATCATGTACTCGGGACTGTGATATTATCATGTGACAGTATAACAAATACCATCACAAAAGTAACCATTTCTTTTAATGCGGAGTATTCTTCAGAAAGACACTTATGACAGTGCAGAGTTCCCTTAGCCACTCCCTGTATTGTTGCTCTGTCCCTTCCATCTCCATATTAAAACTCTTGTTTCCCTTACCCTTCAGGTGAAGCAGTTGAACAAACCCAGCTTCGGCTGCATATAACATCGACTTAAATATTCCTTTACTCCATATTGGCAAATTTTAACACGTGCCACCAGTGTTTATCTTTATCAGCTCATGTGCCACATGATTTACACTGGTGGCATATTGGTTGGAAATAACGTTTTGAATCTAAAAGCGAACAGTGCAGATCCTGATTAGTGGCAATAATGTGATGGGTGATCTGGACTATTTGCTCATTGAGTTCTGGTGTGTCTATGGAGAAAAGGGCTTGTTAATAATAAGAAATTTTATGCTTTTACAGCACAGATTTATCATTAGTTTTATATTTGTTTACCGTTTACCCTTCACTCCATATGCAATGTATATAACTTCGATTGCAGATTGCAGATTAGATCTAAAATGGCTGGCACATATGTGCCATCTGAATAAACGGCCTGTCAAAAAGACAAATTCGGATATAATGAATCATGTATCTTTTGAAAATCATTGATCTGATTAACATGTATGTGTGATAACTCATTTGTGATATTTTGTCTTTTGTTAATCTTTTGACATAGGTATCACAAGCTGCCAGAATCCACCTTAAGTTGGTTTTAGAAACATACGCTGACCGTCTGGCTTCCTTTTTTGTTTTCTGCGTCCTATCTCTTCTTTTAAAATCTGGAATCACAAGCTTCATCCCTTCTTTCTTTAACTCAATGCTTAGGTTAAACCCTCGATCTGCAAGGACAGATTTCCAGGTGACAAGTTGTTCATGAGGGTGTCACTCGTCAATGCAATGTTTTTGTCAGTTGCTCTGCCACCCCAAGCTTTTGACATATAGTTTACAGCTAAACTGGGGGATAAACCAACAAGGAATTTAAAAGTGTCGTGATATTTGTAGTTACTAAAAGTTTGTTTCCTAGCAGCCAAGTTTGAGCAGCGCTGACACATCAGTTCTGTACGATCAACAACTATCTAGAGATCTTCAAAGCGAGCATAGCAATCAGCTTTTCCATTGTCATTGCTCTGCATCTCAAACAGAAGTTTTAATTCCACAAAACTTAGAAAATTTACCCATGTGCTTATCAGCCGTGAAATATGAGCTGGACTAGTGCTGAATGTCTGGACCAAGTCCTCATTAAAAAGACCTCTTCTTTCATAGAAAACTTTCTCTCTGAGCCTCTGCTAGAAAATCCGTCCAATACGCTAGTATCTTTTTCTCTACAGGAGCGTAGGCCTGTTGGTCTAACTATGGTTTTCAAATTCTCGCAAAATGCTGAAAACACACCATAATTGGGCAGATTGGTATAAAACTGAAACTTTTCATCACTGTCACGCGAGCGATTATGGGAAACAGGAATAAGGAGAATTACCAAGACTAAGGAAACTCCGGTTTTGCCGAGTTGCTTTTGAAACAACGATTTTGAATAGCAGCTGTTCGATTATCATATGATATTAAAGGATTGAAAAGGGGTAGTCCAACACTGATTTCCTTTGTACATCAAATAATTAATTGAGAAAGCGAGAACCACGAACTTCCGTTCACACAGCTTAACTTGGTTTTCTCACTGTTTTCGAAGTAAATTTCTTCCGTATATCCTGACGCCCGAGGGCTAGCCGGAATAAATATCATGTCCTGAAAACCGCTACGCTATCTGAAGTTGACGACGAGTCGCTAAAACGTGCTTTTTCAACAACCTACTGATCCAATTCTATAGCCTTGTGTAAACACCGGTCACGTGAATATTACACATGTAGTGTGTATTTAAGGGATATGCTTACATTCGCTACGTGTCAACCACTTGAAATTAATAAGTTGACTTAAAATATCTGCATGGTATTTCTTGGACGACAAAACATTTCTGATGGTTACCAGTCGTAATTTATGGATTTCCCACTGTAATACTCATGATTTTAAAATGTACAGATAATGTTTTTTTTATATCTTATGAGAAAGTTGTAGGCAAAGTTTGAAAAAAATTTACCACAGTCTAGGAAAATTTTACTAAATATCGCTTAAGCATAATAATTGTCTTTGCAAGACCAAGTCAGAGTCTTTTGAATTCATTAGGTCATTTTCCAAAGTTTGAATTCAGTTTTCTTTATTGCTTAGAACTTGTGTTATTCGAGCATAAGATGGACCATGGGTATACAATCTTCGGATGTCAAAAGTTTTCATAAACTGTGGTAAAACTTTTCAAAAGTTAGCTACGACTTGCTCATAAGATACATATTTAAAAAAACAATATCTGTGAATTTTAAAAGCATGAGTATAAGAGTGGGAAATCTTTAAACATCTTCATTCATGGAAACAACGATTTTGCGGATTCTAGTATTTAATATATATCTAAATTTGAAAAAACCGACGTGCGAAAAAATAAAATGAACTTGGCTAGTCTCTTTTTAACAAATGTCAATCAAATGACAACGATCTAACATGATATTACTCACATTGTAGTTTAACCAAATTTATAGATTTAAATTTTCGGGCGAATGGATTACAGAGTAATGAGGCACGTATTTGCACAAAATTCAGTATTCCAATATGTTGTTTGCTTGATGAAGTGTTCGCTCTTTATAGAATATACAGAATGTGCGAGTATATGATGATCAATGTAATCCACCCTGGCTAACCTGGTACGCTTTGCGAACGGCACTACGCCGCGATCACGGCATATGCAAAGTTTTAACCGGCATAACCGGTGTCAATGTAGGAAGTTTTGTGGGGTACGGTAAGAAACTCGCAGAGTTTTTGCTAGATTTCTAAAAAATAATTAAACCAATAGGCCTTTACGGCAGTCAAGTCATGATACTTTATGATTCTATTAAACTCTGTGTGCAGAATATAGTAGTTTGCTCAATAATTCGGGAAAATGGACCTGTCCGGGCTGCAAATTTACGGTATAAACGTACTTTTTCTTGAGCTAAACTGAATTCTGGTGAATCATTATGACTGCATAACAATTATCTGCACTGGACGACATCGCAGTATAAAATTTGAGTGTATTTTTTCTATATTTTACTTGCTTTTGCACAAAATGGGAGGCTACGCACCGTACACTGGCAATTGAATTCTGCTGCGCTGCGATCACGGCATTTTATTCGCTGCTGGTAAAATGTATAAAATGTTATCTTACTTCAGTGAAATTGCAGTCTAGCTAGACAGCCTCCTCTCGATTAGGTATAGGCAAGTTTTGTTACAAATTTAAATGTCATCCATTTAAAATATATATCAAGTTCACACTTTGCATTTACTTTTGATACAATTATTGAACATTAAAACTGCATCATTAATGTGTTTTTGTTAACATTGACTAAACACTTACGATAATATTTCTGATTCAATTCAGTAGGTGTAGAGTTTTATGACAATTAATAATATCCGTTGTTACCAGTTGAGATTTTATAGATATTAATAGATAATTTTGTATGATATCAGTACTTGTTATAACTGTTGTATCATATTGTAGTATTTCTTGGCAAAACCAACGACATCAACAGCTGCGATTACTAGTATAAATTTAAACTACACTCGAGAGAATCAAAAGAAAATTATACGAATTTTAAGCGAATTGATTACAATGAAAAACAACTGAAACTGAACACCTTTACTTATGTCCGCATTATTGACTGTCGCAGTACGATAAGGGTTTTGATTCCTAGTTGAGCAATATTGTTTAACAATGTTTGCTTGCAACAGAACCGAAACATACAAACACCAAATTGCACTTGAATGTGATCATATATTGAAAATTACTACCACTATTTACTGTATAGCATCCTTAAGTTTTCTCTTCATTTTTTAATCAAAATTTGGTGCATATGGGCTTTATATACTGAATACTCAAATTACTGATTATAAGGATAATAAATTTTCTTATCATGGCCTGCGTCATTTCCAGCAGAACCTATTACTTCTTGTGTTTTTATGCCCCCGAAGGGAGGCATATTGTAACTGCACCGTCCGTCCGTCCATCCGAAATAATCTTGTCCTCGCTTCTTCTGCGAAACCGCTTGAGGGATTTCTTTGAAACTGCACAGGAGTGTTTGTCACCAAGCCTAGTTGTGCATATCGTCAGGAATTTCTCCTGGGATTATTTTTGGCTGAGTTATTGGCCTTTTTAGCAAAATCTTGTCCTCGCTTCTTCTCCCAAACGGCTTGAGGGATTTCATTGAAACTTCACAGGAGTGTTTGTCACCAAGCCTAGTTGTGCATATAATCAGGAATTTCCGGTCGGATTATTCTTGGTCGAGTTATGGGCTTTTTCACCTAACCCTAACCCTAAACTCTAACCCTAAGGTCTTTAACTAACCCTAACCCTAACTTTTTTCCACACTAGCAGTCTTAATTTTTATCCGATCTTCTTCAAACTTGGTTAGAATGTTTATCTCAATGATATCTAGGTCATGTTCATAACTGGATCATGTGACCTTGAAAACTAGGTCAAATTATAGAAAAATTATAGAAAAAGCTTGTATGCTCTCTAGCGGTCTAAGCGATCTTTTTAAAACTTTTTAAACTTGGTCAGAATGTTTATCTCAACGATATCTAGGTACTATTTGTAACTGGGTCATGTGACCCTTAAAACTAGGTCACTAGGTCAAATTAGAGAAAAACCTTGTCCGCACTCAAGCGGTCTAAATTTTGGTGGGATCTTCTTCAAACTTGGTCAGAATGTTAATCTCAATGATATCTAAGTCAAGTTCGAAACTGGGTCATGTGACCTTGAAATCTAGGTCACTATGTCAAATTATAGAGAAAGCTTGTCCTCACTCTAGCAGTCTAAATTTTTGGTCAGATCTTCTTCACACTTGGTCAGAATGTTAATCTCAATGATATCTTGGTCATTTTTGTAACTGGGTCACATGACCTTCAAAACTAGGTCACCAGGTCAAATTAAAGAAAAAGCTTATTCGCACTGTAGCAGTCTTAATTTTGGTCCGATCTTCTTCAAACTTGGTCAGAATGTCCTTCTTTATGACATGTAGGTCACGTTTGTAACACGGTCATGTGACCCTCAAACTAGGTCACTAGGTCAAATTAAAGAAAAAGGTTATTTGCACTCTAGCGGTCTTAATTTTGTTGGCATCCTCTTTAAACTTGGTCAGAATGTTTATCTCAGTGATATCTTGGTCAAGTTCGAAACTGGGTCATGTGACCTTGAAATCTAGGTCACTAGGTGAAATTATAGAATAAGCTTGTCCGCACTCTAGCAGTCTTAATTTTAGTGTGATCTTCTTCAATCTTGGTAAAAATGTTTATCTCAATGATATCTAGGTCAAGTTTGAAAGTGGGTCATGTGACCTTGAAAACTAGGTCACAAGGTCAAATTATTGAAAAAGCTTTTCTGTACTCTAACAGTCTTAATTTTGGTCCGATCTAATTCAAACTTGGTCAGAATGTTTATCTCAATGATATCTTAGTCATGTTTGTAACTGGGTTACGTGACGTTGAAAACTAGGTCACTAGGCCAAATTAAGGAAAAAGCTTTTTCACACTCTAGTAGTCTTAATTTTGGTGGCATCCTCTTTAAACTTGGTCAGAATGTTAATCTTAATGATATCTTGGTCAAATGATAAACTAGGTCATGTTACATTGAAAACTAGGTCACAAGGTCAAATTATAGAAAAATCTTGTCAGAACTCTTGCGGTTTTAATTGGTCAGATCATTTTCAAACTTGGTCAGAAGGTTTATCTCAATGATATCTAGGTCAGGTTTGAAACAGGGTCATGTGACCTTGAAAACTAGGTTACAAGGTCAAATAATAGAAAAAGCTTGTCCGTACTCTTAACATTCTTAATTTTGGTGGGATCTTCTTCAAACTTGGGAAGAATGTTTATCTCAATGATATCTAGGTCAAGTTCGTAACTGGGTCACATGACCTTGAAAACTAGGTCAATAAGTCGAATTAGAGAAAAAGCTTTCTAGCGATCTTAGTTATGGGCTGATCTTCTTCAAGCTTGGTCAGAATGTTTATCTCAATGATATCTAGTTCAAGTTCGAAACTGGGTCTTGCGACCTTGAAAACTAGGTCACTAGGCCAAAATATAGAAAAAGAGGGCCAAAGGCCCTACCGCTCACCAGATTCTTTGATTCATGAAATGAAAAGTAGAAAAAAATTCAAGAAAATAACAAATACACAGCTGACTTTGCAATTATTTAAACAAGAGCTATCACTGAAGGTGATTAATACCCCCGCAATACTGCTTTGTCAGAGTATACAGAAATAATGTTCGCATCTTTTTACCTAACAATGAATGAAATATTCAACAGTGCTCCCCTTCAAAAATTAATGGACTAGATCCAGATAAAAAAATATGTCTACCACATCGACACTTCATGCTAAACACATGATTTCAGTTTCAAGTCAATATCTTGAAAATGTATTACTTCGCATTACAAGATTTTGTTAAATCCTTCCCCTACAAAAAATAATGGACTGACCTACATGAAAAATATGTTACACAAATCTACACTTGAAGCCGAACATATGTTTTAAGTTTGACGTAATTACCTTGAAAACTGTTCTAGTAGTTTGCATCACAACATTTTGTTAAATAGTGCTCCCCTCAAAAAATAATGGACTGATCCAGAAGGAAAACATGTCTTGCACATGTACAATTCATGCCGAATATATGTTAACAGTTTCAAGTCAATATTTTGAAAACAGGAGAAGCAGTTTGTGTCATAAGATTTTGTTAAATAATGCTCCCTCCCAAAAAATAATGGACTTGATCCACAAAAAATATGTCACTTACATGCGCATTTCATGCAGAATTCATTATTTCAGTTTCAAGTCGAAATGTTGAAAACTGTAGAAGTTGCAGAACACAATTTTGTTTAATCATGTCCCCTGCAAAAAACAATGGACTGATCTACACGAAAAATATTTCATGCACATCTACACTTCATACCAAAAATATGTTTAAAATTTCAAGTCAATATCTTAAAAACTGTAGAAGTAGTTGGCGTCACAAGGTTTTGTTGAATTGTGCTACTTCCCTTCTAAGAAATAATGGACTGATCCACATGTAAAAAAATGTCATGCAAATCTACCCACAAACGTACGTTAAAAGTTTGAAAACTGGAGTAGTTTTCATTATAAGATTTTGTTAAATAATGCTCCCATCCCCCAAAATAATAGACTGATCCATAAAAAATACATCGCTGACATGTGCACTTCATGCAGAACATATGATTTCAGTTTCAAGTCAATATCTAAAAAACTGTAGAAGCAGTTGGGGTCACAAGATTTTGTTGAATCATATTCCCCTTCTAAAAATAATGGACTGATTCACATGAAAAAAATATGTTATGCAAATCTAATCACGAACGTATGTTTAAAGTTTGAAAACTGGAGAAGTAGTGTGCGTCATAAGATTTTGTTGAAAATGAAAGATTTTGTTAAAAAATGCTCCACTCCAAAAAATAATGGACTGATCCACACAAAAAAAAATATGTCGCTTACATGTGCACTTCATGCAGAACATAAGATTTCAGTTTCAAGTAGATAACTTGAAAACTGTAGAAGTTTGCATAACATGGTTTTGTTTAATGATGTCCCGTGCAAAAAATAATGGACTGATCCACATGAAAAATATGTTGGACAAATCTTCACTTCATGCCGAACATATGTTTTAAGTTTCAAGTCAATATCTTGAAAACTGTAGAAGACGTTCGCGCCACAAGATTTTGTTGAATCGAGCTCCCCTCCAAAAAATAATGGACTGATCCACATAAGAAAAATATAGTTCGCGCAAATCTAGTCACCAACATATGTGTAAAGTTTCAAGTCGATATCTTGAAAATATTTGACATAGTAAGTGCCACAGACCAACCACATAACCGGATAATGACTCCTATATACACCCCAAACTTTGTTTGCGGGGGTATAATAATAACGGGCCTTATAGCATCATACAAAGATATATTTTCACATTTCATGAGATGACGATTCTACTTTATTTGCTGGGGTATTATAACATTTCATACTGTCACACTTGTATTTAATTCCAAGAAGCCTCTAATGTTCAACCCATTACAAAAATGCAAATGATCTGTTTTCTTTTGAGGCAGTAGTTTGCTTTAAATTAATAGAATAAACCTTTTCCTACAAAAATGCTTAATCATTTCCTCCATATATATACCTTTTTTGCGTCGACAATCAGTGTAGATTCAGATCAGTCAGCATATCCCTACCATCTGAACAAAATCTACACTATTAGCTTTTTATTTGTTCAGTTAATTCTGAATAAAATGCGACCAGTGCAGATCCTGAACAGACTACACAAATGAGCCAGCTGATCTGGATCTACACTGTTGGCATTGCATAAAAATATGTATATATGGAGGAAAGAGTTATAGACTAGTTTGGTCAAGATCAGGACCAAAGACAGTAAAACTGAGACTAGAGACAATACTCAATTTTCAAGCATCTGACTGCCGAAAACTGATACTAGTTTTAGAAAAAAATCAAATGCTGGAATTCTGAGACCTCCAATTAACTTGCCATTTTTTGTACATACACGGTATACACCATAACCCTTTCCTCCTTATATACGCATTTATATGCATGTGCGACAAGTGTAGATCCAGATCAGCTGGCACATTCGTGCCGTCTAATCAGGATCTGCACTGGACCAATTTTAGTCAGAAATAACCTCATGAATCAAAAAGCGAACAGTGCAGATCCTGATCAGATGGTTCGGATGTGCCGGCTGATCTGGATCTACACTGTTCGCCCACGCAAAAAGTTGTGTCTATGGACGAAAGGGTCAATATAGTCTGAACATTTTGAGAATGTGCTTCAAATTTGTTGTTGTTGTTGTTGTTGTTGTTTTACTTACTAAAATATTCAGAAAAGCCTGATATTCAGTGCTATAAAGTAAGAATGTTTATTTGGTCAGTATCCATAGAAGATGTCAAAATTTACCCTATAAAAACTTCCAGAGCAAAGTTCTTAATATTGCATAACATAGATCGAAGCAGGAAAGTTCAGTAGGTCATTGGCCAGTAACTAGAGCAATGAACTGGAAAATGCATCCTAATACATCTTAAAATAGCTGAAGACAGGTAGAAGAATTGAAATTTTGACACTTGAAATTTTCACTCTGCTACTAAATTTTTGTTTCAAATTTTATCACTGAACAACCAGTGAATGAATTGTTCAGGAAAGATTGAATTTTAAGATGGTATAAAGTTTGTGCCAAAATCTGGTTGATAACTGTAGAAAATCAAAGGTTAAAAACAGAATTTAAAAGAAAAAAAAACCAGGGCGGCGCCCCTGGGCAATTCAAGAACATGATTTTAATAATTTGAGTAGAGATCATCTATATCAATATTCATACCAAATTTGATGACAAGCGGATAAAAAATGTTACCTCTATTGCATTAACAAAATTTTTGCTTTAATCTGACCTAGTGACCTAGTTTTTGACCCAAGATGACCCAGTTTCGAAAGAGATCGCCACACCACCAAGAGAAACATATTGACCAAGTTTGATGAAAGTCGGTTGAAAACTGTGGCCTCTATCGCGTTAACAAACAAAACGTTGACGGACGCCGGACGCCGGACATCTGGTCCCCCTCTGATCACAATAGCTCACTCAGAGCCTTTGGCTCTGGTGAGCTTAAAAGCTTGTCAGCACTCTAGCGGTCTTAATTATAGACCTCTTTTTCAAGCTTGGTCAGAAAGTTTTATCTCAATGATATCTAGGTCCAGTTTGAAACTTGGTCATATGACCTTGAAAACTGGGTGACTAGGTCAAGTTATGATGAAAGTTTGTCTGCACACTATTAATTTTTGTCTGATCTTCACTTTCATTACCATAAGATGGAAATTGGTTCCTTTCTTGACATTGCAATATTGCATTATGGGTTTCAGAGTTATGGCCCCTGAAAGTGCAGAAATTAACTATTTAGACCTTGTCTGCAAAATATCAGCTTCATTTTTTATTTGAATTTAATTAGACTTGTACAATATTTGAGTTACTATAAGACCTATGTTTCTTTATTTGAATTAGGTAGATTCCATAATGGGTTCCAGAGTTATGGCCCTTGAAAGAGCCAGTGTAAGCAATTTTGACCTTTTCTCCACAATAGCAGCTTTATTTTTTCACTTGATTTACCAATCTTGCACACAACTCTTGCAAACATTGAGCAGTTGTTTACATGTGAGCGACCCAGGGTGCTACGGACCCTCTTGTTGCAAGGGTTATGGGCCCTTACTCTTTACTATTTAACTTCTATATTAAAATCTTGTCCATGCCTAATCTCCAGAACCACTTGGAGGATTTCATTTATACTTCAAAACTAGAGACTTTAACCAAATGATCCTTTCCATCTTTCATATTATATGCATGCAGTATACTTCATCTCTTCCACAGGCATATTTTTACTACATATGTATACCAATTCGATTTCAAAGCTGCATTTCGGGGGCATATGTCAATTTCAAGTGACAGCTCTTGTTTATATATCTTTACATCTTAGACATTTCTCAAGTGATTGATAAGGATCTTAAACTAGAAATGTGTCCATAGGACACGGATGCCCCCGCTATGCATCGTTTTCAGATACTAAAGTGCAATGATGGGAATAATAGCATTTCAAAGACAGTGATGTTCGAGTAATTATAAGAATATGCATAAACTTGATGATCAAGTAAATTATTTGTATTTGTGTTGTCTTCTCATAACGGAAATGTCTGTAAAGAAGTTGGTGGTAATGCAATGCATTGTCATAGTGAACATTTGTGCCAAGTTATTTTGAAATCCCTTCATTCATAAAGAAGTTATAGCCCGAACAGGTAAATTCAAGTTTTAGTAACTGTGAACTTGACCTTGGACTTACAGGCATGGGTAATGTACGCAACACACCGCCTTGTCATGGTGAACATTTGTGCTAAGGTATTTTGAAAACCCTCCATTCAAAACAAAGTTATAGCCCGGACAAGGAAATTCTATTTTTAGTAACAATGACATTGACCTTGGACCTACAGGCATGGACATGGTACACGACTCACTACCTTGTCATGGTGAACATTTCTGCCAAGTTATTTTGAAATTACTCTATTCCTAACGTAGTTACAACCCTGACAAGAAATTTCTATTTTAGTAACAGTGACCTTGACCTTGGACCTACAGGCATGGGCATGGTACGGGACACACCATCTTGTCATGATGAACATTTATGTCAAGTTATTTTGAAATCAATCTATTCCTAACAAAGTTACAGCCCGGACAAGAGAATTCTATTTTTAATAACAGTGACCTTGACCTACAGGCATGGGCATGGTACACACTACACCGCCCTGTCATGGTGAACATTTGTGTCAAGTTATTTTGAAATCCCTCCATTTACAATGAAGTTACAGCCCGGACAAGAAAATTCTATTTTTAGTAACAGTGACCTTGACCTTGGCTTTCAGGCTTGGGTATTGTGCGGACACACTGCCTTGTCATAGTGAACATTTGTGCAAAGTTATTTTGAAATCCCTCCATTCATAACAAAGTAACAGCATTGACAAGAGAATTCTATTTTTAGTAACAGTGACCTTGACCTTTGACCAACAGGCATGGGCATGGTACGCAACACATCGCCCTGTCATGGTGAACATTTGTGCCAAGTTATTTTGAAATCCCTCCATTCATAAAAAAGTAACAGCCCGGACAAGAAAATTCTATTTTTGTAACAGTGACCTTGACCTTCGACCAAAAGGCTTGGGCATGTACGTGACATACCGTCTTGATATGGTGAACAATTATACCAAGTTATTTAAAAATCCAATAAGAAAAAAGTTACAGAGCGGACAAGATTTTGCAAGAAAATTCTATTTTTAGTAACAGTGACCTTGACCTTGGACCTACAGGCGTGGGTATTGTCACGGCACACCGCCTTGTTATGGTGAACATTTGTGCCAAGTTATTTTGAAATCCCTCCATTCCAAACGAAGTTAAGGGCAAAGTGTATATTTTTCTTAACACAAAATGTAAGTGAAAAAGGGGCATAATTTGAAAAATATTGGAAGCAGAGTTATGGGTCTTATTGGTTATGATGTAGATTTTGATGGTGAAAATATATTTCAAGTTTCAAGGCAGTATCTCAAGTAGTTTTAAAGTTATGGGCAAAATGCATATTTTGCTTAACACAAAATATAAGAAACAAGATATATTCCTATTAAAACTAATGTAAATGGAAGTATCAAAGGACCATAACTTCTGAACGGAACATGTAAGAGCAAAACCCCACCTTTATGCACAACAACATATCAGGCCAAGCATTGTGGTAAAGTTTCATCAAATTCCCAGCAGAGGTGTAGGAGGAGTTGCGTTCACAAGATATATTCCTATTAAAACTAATGTAAATGGAATTATCAATGGGCCATAACTTCTGAACGGAACATGTAAGAGCAAATCCCCACCTGTATGCACAACAACATATCAGGCCAAGCATTGTGGTCAAGTTTCATTAAATTCCCACCAGTAGTGTAGGAGGAGTTGCGTTCACGAGATATACTCCTATTAAAACTAATGTAAATGGAAGTATCAAAGGGCCATAACTTCTGAACGGAACATGTAAGAGCGAAACCCCACCTGTATGCACAACAACATATCAGGCCAAGCATTTTAGTCAAGTTTCATTAAATTCCCACCAGTAGTGTAGGAGGAGTTGCGTTCACGAGAATATCGGACGGACGGACGGACAGATGGACGGACGGACAGGAGCAACTCTTAATGCCCGTCGCCATTTCATGGCGGGGGCATAAAAATGTCTAACAACATGAACTATTTCATTACTTCATTTCCAGTATGATCTTCAAAAGAATGTTTCAGTAATGCGTTTTTCATATGGATTTTTAAAGCCTTTTTCTTTAATAGTTCTCAAGTGAAAGATATTACATAAAAATATATGTCCCTAGCATGACGTATTTCATTCTTAACTGCAAAAATATTTTGAGGTAGATTGTTTATAATTGTACATTTGTGTAAATATAATTATTTATAAATAACAATTAAGGGATTTTCTTGATAGATTTTATAACGTCACAATCATTAATTACTAATAAATGTTCTAATTCTTTCAACAAAATTTCTTTTTTCTTTTTTTATAACATAACATAACATAACATAAACTTTATTGGCGTAAAATAGCATAAAGCAAATTTATAGCCACAAAGTAATACATGTATAATAAAGACATGAAAATTAAAGACGTAACATGTTTTCCAAGACAAAAGTTTTTCGAGAAGTTACAGAAATACAAAAATACAAAAAGTAACAACCTTTAACAAGACAATTTTTGATCAGTTATAGCAATACAAATCGTAACAGCCTTTAACAAGACTAATTTTAATAATTTATAGCAATACAGATCGTAATTTAAACAATATAACATACGTATTTGCGGTCAGTACCTAGTTTTAGTGCTAGTTTTGGTATACTAGATATTATTTCTGGATTAAAATGCCATGTGAACAAATTTGGCTAAGTTGTTTATCATTTTTATGTTATTCGACGACATAATACATTCAAATTTTTGTAAATTTGGCCATCTGCAGAAATATGGTTTAAATAATCGTTTACGTAAATCTGAATATTTTGGACAAACTAGAAGAAAATGATATTCTATTTCTACAACGTTCATATTACAGTTTACACATAATATATCATTTCTGTTAGTATTAGTATGTCTTCCTTTCTCAATGGCTAGGTCGTGTGATGAAAGTCTAAATCTGGTTAAAGATAATCTATAGTTTTTTTTGCTTATACAACTGAGATATTTTTCTAAACAAAAGTCATGTTTGTAAAAACAGTAAAATGAAAGTCTGTTAGAATTATTTATACCTGCATACCAGCTCTGTTTATATATATCTAATATTCTTTGTTTTATTGACTGGAAATGTGTTACATTTAAATTGTCAGTATCCCATAAATATGACATACCAATTTCATTAAAAATTTTCTTGATTTGGAATGCCCAATTAAGTTCACTATATGTGCAGTTGTTATCAGCGTCATGTTTTAACATATAAAATATTTGTTTTAATAATGAACTATTATCAGCCTTTGAAATTTTTACCCAATATTTCCTGAGAATGAGCTTGCGTCTTATTTTCATTGGATATCGTCCCGTTTCACCATACAAACCGTCAAGATTAGTGGATTTTTTGACACCCAGGACTTTTCGCAAGAACTTGCAATGTACAACTTCGATATCTTTACTATCATAGTATCCCCTGACCTCTGCCCCATAATTTAGGACAGATCCTACTAAACTATCAAACAATTTATTTTTATCATTGACTGTTAAATATAACTGGTTGAAAACAATAAATAAATTATGAAGAGCGAATTGCGAATGTTGTGCTATGCGTTTCTGTGATCTGAACCATCCTCCATTTTTAAACAGATGTATTCCTAAATACTTAAATGAGTCTACTACTTCTAATACTGTGTTATTATATGTAAAAATATGTGTAGTGTGACGTCCTTTTTCAAAGATCATAATTTTCGTCTTTTTGGTGTTAACTTTAAGACCCCATGTGTCACAGTATAATTGTAAATCGTTTAGCATAGACTGTAATGCTTGTGGTGTATGAGCAAATAAGACTGCGTCATCGGCAAACAATAAGATGTAAAGTTTTAACTCATTGACTGTGAATATACCGTCTATATTAGAGTTAATATTTGACATAATGTCATTTATGAAAAATAAAAATAGAAGACTAGAACTGGGGTCCCCCTGTTTCACCCCGATATTGGAATCGAAAACGGGAGACAAGTTTGCATTAAACCTCACACACGTTTTTACAACAGTATACATGCTTTGGATAGCCTTAACTAATTTTGAACTTACATTTTGCTGAAGTATTTTAAGATACGATCTATCTAATTTATCAAAACATTTTTCATAATCTAGGAAGGCACAGTACAATTTTTTCTTTAGGCTTAATGTTTTAGCTATTAAGGAATGAAGAATAAAAATACAATCAATTGTAGACTTTCCTTTTTGAAAACCAAATTGATTGTCAATAATTTTCTCATGTTTTGTAGACCACTTTTTGAGACGATTTAGTATAATTTGTGAATAAATCTTTGCAATAATGTTTATCAATGTTATCCCTCTATAGTTTTGAGCATCCTCGATATCTCCACCCTTAAATATTGGTACTATAATACCGGTACCCCATGATGTCGGATATTCACCTTTGGATAATAATCTGTTAAATAACGACAGGAGGAATGGAGCTAAAATATCGAACGAGTGTTTATATATCTCAGCAAAAATAGTATCAATACCACTGCTTTTGCCGCTATTTTGCGCGAGTACCGCCTGCTTAAGTTCTTGAAAAGTTATCTCGTGGTCGAGGTCCTCATCGTATATGACGTCACGTAAATCGTTATCATTTAATTCGTTATTTGTGTTATCAGTACCGTATAAATTCTTGAAATGTGTAAATATATCGGAAAGATTTAAATTGTTTGGTTTGACATTGTTTTTCTTATATTGTTTTTTAATTTTTTTCCAAAATTCTTTGGGTTTAATTATTCCTAGATTCGTTAATTCACGTTTTTCATTAGCCTTATATTTATTTCTATAAAATTTCTTTATGCGATTGTAGTGTGATCGAGCATTCATAAACTGACGTCTATTGTCATTCGTTTTATTTCTTAGAAAAATATTCCGTGTCCGTTTGAAATCGATTCTCGCATTATTGCATTCTGCATTGAACCACGGAGAACTATTTCGCTGCTTATGTAAGGGTTTGTGATCGTACTTTTGTTTAAAGATGGTATTTGTGCAATCTTTTAATATGTCTGTTAAACCACAAGTTATATCATTGATACTGTCACATTGATTAATAGAATGAGTAAGTAATGATAATGCTTCAGATTTTTTATGCAACAGCTGTTGGAAATCATTTATTTTTGCCTCATCCCACTTTATAAATGTTTGGTCTTCATGCGAATGATCTGGTGGTTGTACGTCGCGTTTCCCCATAATGTTAAAGTAAATGCCCGAATGGTCCGAAAATTCTGTTGGAGGTAATATTTCAAAATGTGAGATGTATTTAATAGTATTTGCGTTCAATAATAGGTAATCTACAACACTAGATCCGTTTATAGAATGAAATATGTAATCCCCTATACCGAGGTCGTTATGCAGTCGACCGTTACCGATAATAATAGAAGCAGACCGACAGAGATCAAGGAGTCGCCTACCGTTTGTATCTACCACGTGATCCATACTGACACGTGGTGGAGTGTAAACAATGTCTGACAGCTGACTGTCATCATCTAAAAATGTATCAAAATCTAAAAAAACGGCGTCATTGGAACATCTGCTATTGAGATCTCCCGTAACGAATACTGTGCGCAATGGTTTATATTTCTCTAAACCTGTTTCAATGCTTTCAAAAAAATCAAATTCATTTATATCATTAACATTTGAGCCTTTCGGAGGAATATATGTATGGCATATATAAACATCTTCATCAAAAGTAAACATCGTTTTGCAACATTTTAACCAAACAATACCAGACTGGTGCTTTTCAACGATAGAAACTTTACTACCGAATATTTCTTTATAATAGATGGATAAACCACCGCTAAATCGGCCCCGTCTGGTATTGTTTGTTTTATTTCCATACAAATGATAACTTACAAAACCTTTAATATCTAAATTAAAATGTGTGTTTTCAGATAACCACGTTTCTGATAATAAAACTATATCATAAGTCAGTAATGTTTCAATAAATACGGGATCAGTAAGTTTACGGGCAAGCCCGTTCACATTCCAAGACAATAATTTAATATCATTCTCATGACGTCCCTAATGGTCTCTGATCTCGACGTGATCAATCACTTTACCGTCCACATACTTTTTCTTCAAGATGTTGGTAATGTACAGTTTATTTCCAACTATGCGTGTGGTCTGCCTGTTATCTTGGGCCTCCTTGGCTGCTGGTTGTAGTGCCTTACGAGCCTCACGTATCAGTCCTGGTTGTTGTATACCGACTCCTTGCCGAAGTTGCTTCATTTTTTCTTTGATGTCGTCATCAAATGACTTCTGACGTATCCGTTCTCTGTCGGTATAATTGTGAAACTTAACCACAATCGGTCTGGGTTTTCGGGCTGTTGCAGGGCCTAATCTGTGTGCCCTGTCAAAACGAATTTCTGCAGGATTAATTTCCAACACGTTTTTAATAAAATTTTTCACTAATGTTTCACAACTTGCCACTACATTATGTTGCCCAGTGGGTTGCCTAGTATGTTGTTGTGCTGTCTGTTGTTGATCACTTTGTTGTTCGTCCATCACATCGTTTGTCTCAGTATCCTCCTCAAGAGGCTGTGGCTGTTCGCTGATACCGTAAAATATCAAATTGTCTCGCATAGAGCGAGACTCAAGATCTAGAAGTTCATCGTTCATCTTGTCTGCATTTTGTTCATGCTGTTTGATGCTTATTTTCATTTCAGCACATGACTTTTCTAAATTACTAACTAAGGCCTGGGATTTCTTAAGATCAGTTTTCTGTTTTTCATAAGCATCGTTTATGAAACCACATGATGTTTCTATAGTGTCTACACGTGTTTCTACACTAGCAAGTTTGGCCTCGAATTCTGACATTTTTAGGCTTATACTGTTCACCACTGTTTCAATTTTTGCAATTTTTGGTAGTGCTTCCTTGATGGCTCTAACATCCACACTCATGCAAGCCGCCCACCCCGGGGGGGGGGGGGGCTGACTCATTGGGAAAAAATTGGGAGTCTGTGGTGTAGACGTTACGTAGGCATTATGCTGGCCATAATTCATCACAGGGGATGTGTGCATTTGAGGATTCATTTGTGTATTCATAACTGATGTTACGTAATCCTGGCTATTTTGGTATTCAAGTGTCCTAGTATTTGTCCCGCACAATAAACTCGTACTTGTACTACTTATGTTTATACCGGTTTGGTTGGTTTGCGAACAATGGCTGTCTTCGCCAGACAAAGACGATTCAGTCTTACGCTTTTTCTTTCGCGATTTCTTACTTGAATTTTGAGAGCTGTTACCTGGCATGAGTATTTTCCAATAATTTAGTCCGTATATTTCCAAAAATTATCACATTTTAGTCACTTATTTATCCAAAATTTTAAATTTTATCGAGAGCAAAATTTTCATGTCTTTACTTTTCACGCATGCGCAAAAATATCTTATAAATAAAACGTAATATGACTAAAGATTGACGTCTTAATTTTTTTTGCAATATTTTATGCATTGACTCTTTCTTGAATTCATCATTTAATTGTACACGTAGTTCACAATATTCCTATGTTAATATACTAAGAGACCTTAAGGTGTTGTTAAAAAAAATATTGTATAAAAATAGATTAAAGTACAAGATAATTGTCAAAATTACAATTCTTTCCGCTGACATGATTCGATCATGGTGTCTCTCTGGAAGGTCATGTCCTCTATCATTTGATGATAAGAAATTTCGAATGCAACAATTCCAATGATTGCATAGCATTATGGCATTATTTAAATAGTTAGAAAAGGAACATTGAAGGCCTTCGAACACGATAAATATGAAAAAATATAAAGTTTCGACCTGACTCTTAAAAGCAATTAACATCTTTATGTAGACAATCCTAGATAATGATGTATCATCCTTACAAATTTATAATTGTAATTCCATTTTTAGATCATTTCTGACAGAACTCCCCTAAACAAAATCGGGACATGGCAAAAGTGTGGTGAACGAACACCACAAATATCCGTCCAGCTATTTAAATATACAAAATGCTATTTTTGGAGGATTTTTTTCCAATTACTGTTTCTGGTCATTTCAACGATTGCATGTATTTTTCAAAGAAAACTATTTTAGTTGGGATCGAATTGTGTTTTAATTTGTCCTAATTCTCCCACATTGATTTTGTTTTGTTCGTCAACCCACCTGGGTACTTGATGGCACGTTTGATTAGTGTTCTGCGAAAGAGAATCTTGTGGGTTGGCGCCTTGGAACGGTTACTAGCAAAATTATTTGCCGAGTGGGTCTTAAACCAGGTTAAACCAGGTCCTAGGTACACAACCTCACACTTGGAAGTACTGCTTTTAAGAAAGGAAGCTATTTGTGTTGAAGAGGAAGTACGAATAGTCTGTCTTAAGGCTTTTTAATGTTTCACATTAACTTCTTCCGAATCAACGTAGAATATTGCAGGCGATAAACGTTTGATGGTTACGCAGTGATGGTAACGTATATCAAGGCAATCCGATCAACATTGTTGGGGTTGTCCCGGCTAGCTCAGTTGGTTGCGTCGCAGGAATTGCAGGGCTAGGCGCAACGGTGCGGGTTCGCTCCCAGCTAGAGGCACTATAATTTTAAATATCAAGCACATGCACTTTAACCCTGTAAGCAGCTTATTTCGTGAAAGAGTGTGATTAAAAGAGCGATAAACAGTATCACTATGTTTCATCCCGGAATTGTATTCTTTAGAAAAAAGCAACCTATATATTTCGAGAAAAGCCTTGAATGTTCAGAAAAAAAATTCAAAAAGCAAAATCAATAATGCTTTTCTCAAGCACAACATGCACTTGAAATAAATAATTCTAAAACAGCCAGTGAAGAACTGATACATGAAGTCATATATCAGAACATGTCCGTGACCAGAAACTAAAACGAAATTAATTGTAAAGAACTGACTTTTTACATGGGCGACCATTGTAGACTTACTCCTGTTTACATAGGTGACCAGTGTAGATGATAAGTACTTTGCATGAGTGTGAGGTGAAGATGGAAAAATCTGTCACCGAGGGTGAACTGTTTTTGCGGGAACGAGGCTCTGACAGGCGACAGATTCTTCTGTCTTTAACAAATGTCTCTGAACTAGATACTTATTTCTTTCATATATTTTAGTATTCATAACATTTGTGTAAATGTATACGAACTAAGTTTTGTAACCTTAAGCTGAAATATTGAACTTAACGCAATCCTTTTTTATTAAAGACTACGCGAACTTGAATATATTACGTCAGATAGTTATGTCACTCGGGTAGCTCATCCTACATAGGAGATAGGAAGGATCGAAATTTCCTACACGGATGAAAACACCAGACGAACTAGTATGCAAGAAAAAGAATATCCGACAAATTCGTATCAACTGTTCACTTTTGTCAGAAATCACCAATTTAAAAGCAAATTGTGTAGATTCTGGTCAGACGACACGGAACATTTCTTTAAGCTATTAAATATTGAAAGTATCAGAAATTATGACGCTAAAAGACCATAAAACAATAGGGAACGATATGTTACCTTTAGAAAAAAAAACAGCAAAATTTCAACAAAGAAATATGTGTGAAGACAACTCAAGCAAATAATGTGCATGTGAAAACACATAAATGTACATGTATAAAGAAAAGTCACACCTAACCACGCAAACACGCATAGAAAAAAAGTTATTTTTTTAAATAAAATTATTAGCCACTACTCAATAATCATGAAGAGAGTAAATGACATGTACGATTGTTTAAATGATAAATATTAAAAGTTAAAATAAGACACCACAAACCACAAAAATGACAACCTGATGAGTAACGCCTTGGCACATTCAATGTCAAACATTTCGCAACTTGATGTTTAAACCAGGTTCTCACATGTTAAGGTAATGCAAAAGTGAAAATTGCACATCAAACCACAACCACCACACACAACCAACAAGTTGAGAGGGAAAAAAACATGGGTAATAAAATGACCAATTGCAAAATAGACACCGCAGAAAATCAATAAGAAAGAGAACTCGATGTGTCAAAAATAGTGAATATGCACGTTTTCACAGAAAATAATCGAAGCGGAAACAGAAATTAAGAAAAAACCAATACAACGTCCTCACAGACTGCCTTTGTACAATCATAACACTTAAATATAACTCATATCAGTAATTGAGAATCTAAGAAACAGATTCTTTCTTAAGACAAATTAGGAAGTACAATACACATCATGAGGTGTCATATTCAGAAACAAGATCCTTCCATTAAATACCCTCGTTCTGCCTTTGTTCATTTAAAACTGTAATAAAGTTTACAACTTTCGATCAAAAAGGATGTAAAAATCGTTGTCTTTGCAAGACTACGACAAAAAACAAAATAGGTGTGTCAACCTTCTATTAATTTAATATTACTCAATATAACATGTTTGTGACGTAAGTGGATGGTATGATAATTTTGCATCGTTCTCTTTAAATTTTCATTTTGATCAATATTATTTCAGATAAATCAAAAGAAAATGATTCTACCCTTTACTTTCAAACCTTAATTTATTTGTAAATGTTTAAGAAATAGAACTCCTTCAAAAACTTTACGGCTCTTATGCTGTGATATTCAAAGTGAAGATATCGTATCAGCATGGGTGGACACATGCAGAAGACACAGCCTCCCCACGTCATTTAGCTTGCTTTGCAATAAATGGTGTAATTTTGCCTGCTGTCAAGTTAGAAAAAAATGTAATCAAGTAATTTATTATAAATGACAAGCTATATTAATGCCGATGCTGCACACGCATGGCAAAATTCAGAGTCAATGTTAAACAGAATCTTTAGATAAGTCATTTGATGAAGATGTCCATTTTTGTACTTGGATATTGTCCTGAAAACTTGATGTTTATTTCAACTTTTCTATTTCTTAATATTTCTTCATTGCACTTTAGTCATATTGCCCGTGATGCCCCAGAGTGGGGATGATGTCCAATTCTTCGGGTAATTGTCACATTTGATAGACTTTTTACTTTTTTTGTGCTCAGATGTTTTATTTTATATAGACAGATTACCCAAGGGAATCACATTTGTTCAGCTGATCCCCATTCTTGTTATTCCATCATAAGAGCTCCAGATAAGAGTGACCGATATTTGTGTACCTATTTTGCACTGAGAGATAAAACATGCAATCCATATAGCATATTTATCGCAATTCCGGATCTTGCACATTCCATAAACTATCTGTGCTCTTAATGTCTTCTTTACAGCCATCAAGGAAAATACTATATTTGGTCCTGGGAACAATTTATGGGGATCATTTTCAAACTCAGATGACGTGGAAAAGGAGGAAAATACTATATTTGGTCCTGGGAACAACTTATGGAGGGTAAATTTGAAACTCAGGTGACGTTAAAAACTGAGCTTAAACCGACTAACTTTAAGGCGTTTTCGATGTCAACTATCAAATTGGAATCTTCATTTCCTCGTGAAATAATGAATTAAGTAAACAAAGCCGTTTAAATAAGAAAAAAAATCTTTGTCGCGTGAAATAAATTAAGAGCATTTAACAGATGGTTCTTACATTATACTCATGGACTTGTCAAATCCGAATCGGGTCGCTCGCTTTCTTACTGGATAAAATGTCTGTTAGATATGGTACCTGAATTTATAAATAGTAGTATTCAACCATTTCTAATGCACACTTTCAGTGGTAGGTCTTACAATAATATTTCTTACTTTAAACTCTTGGAATATTGTACATGTATCATCTCGTTGGTCACAATTAATTTTCTTTGATTATGAATTAAAGCCTATTTTCCAAACTTATTGTCCTAAAATGTTACTCATGCGCAGTAACTCAGAAAATACATCTGTTTAATTACAAATGTTTCAACAACGAATTTAATGTATGTTGTGGGTAAAAAATTGCACATTTTATTACATTGAAACAATTGCAAAAATGTGCGTTACTGTGCACCAGTGTTTACTGGAAAATGTAAAGTGCTCAAATATTCTTAAAATTATCTCTCCTTTACTTATAAGCAATTCGTTTGTGATAAATGGTTTTTTATTTAGAAATAATTAGAAAGATGTGGATCAAGTTTCTTATAATGCGACTGTAAAAGGGAGTTGCAAAGCAAATCAGACTATAAACCCACTCGAATAACAGCATTACTAATGGGTTTGCTATAAATGTATAACAACGTAAAATAGATTTGTAATTATGGTAACCAGTTCATCAACATTATAATGTTCTATTTGTATGAACTCTTAACATTACAGCCTTTATTTTTTGTAATATCTGCTAATTTCGACATATTTCAGTGAAACGTGCTTCAGAGTATTAATCGATCAGAAAATAATAATAATAATAATAATAATAATAATAATAATAATAATATAACTATGACGAAGATAACCGGGGGTATTTTAGTAACGTACCAAAGAGCTAAAATGTTATTATTTTTCAATCGCGTTAAGTTTTAATAGGAAATTGATACCTCTTCATCGTTATTTGCAATTTTTTGAAAGATTGAAATAAAGTTTCGATAATCAACATATATCAAGTGTATGAAATTATTTAACAGATTTTTGTTGTTAAATAAATGATTAACTTTAAGTAAATAAAACAGGACACAGAAAAGGAAAAAAGAACATGGACTAGTTAAAAAAACTTACGAAATATATTTTTTACGGCTAGTCTATTAATAAAGTTATTTAATTTTTTACAATTTATTTCATTTAATGGATTCATGTGTAAATGAAAATACACTTGATTAAAACAAAAACAAAGGAATATATTTATGATTTAGCTGTCTCAAAGATAAAATTGTTTAACTGATTTCTGGGTAAATAAATAACTTATTTTACTGATTTCCCTTGCATGTCTGCTTTGATCATCCTACCGAAAGGATGAGTACCCGATTATCAATAGGAGAGCATCATTTGTCTCCAACGGTCTTTAGTCTCTGGAAGTATTTTCTAATTTTTATTAAGCCTCTGCCGATGATTATTTACTCCATTAAGACCATGTAATTGTCTGCTTTGAAGAAAATTCAGAAACGAAAGAAAACCCAATCTTTCAAGAACAATGGCAGATTCATCACAATCTTTGCATTAGGAAGCAGAATAAAAGCTAAGGAATCAAGTCGTTTTGTGTTTTTTGTCTCAGAAGATATATCACATTATCCGTCTAAATAAGTAAGAAGATTGAATTCGGACCCATGAGAAAAAGCCGGACAGACTGCCTAGTTTGTAATTAATTTCGAATATTGCTAACATTTCATATCAGATTATAGTGCTTCTAATTAACACTTGCTTATGGCAGCATTGTATTAAAAATTAAATAGATGAAAATGTACTTTGAGAGCTATCGAATACGACAAATATCTTAATATTAGGGATGGCAACGAGTAGTAAAAGTGGTACTCGAGTACTCGGATGATCTTCCGATCGAATACTCGAGTACTCGAACGATTTCCGATTTTAGTAATTGAAAAACAAAATAATGTCCACGCCGCCTAGCCCCGGGTTGACATGCACATACAGGCCACTAATACAGTTTAAAAAAAAAGCACAACCGATAATTACATTCACAGCAACAAACACGATATAATTAAAAAACATTCATTACGTCACGTCCGGATAAACAAGTTAAGAAAAATGACGCTCTGATAAAAAATTAGAAATTTATTAATTTACGGAAACATAATGCTTCAGATTCTTTTTGTGGTAAAACAATATAATGTAAAATAAATATACGAATCGTATTTAAAAAAAAAGGAAAATCGTTAGTTCAAGAAAACTGTAAATGGATTAATTAAGAGGAAAGTACGATGAAATCTATGTTCCTGTGACTGTAAAAAAGAAAATGAGTGGAAAATTGGAACGTCAACTGCAAATTCATAACAAATTCAAAATGGCTGAAAACGCGCAAAGTAAAAATAATGAATGCCGAGACTACAATCTTAATGAAATGAAATCTATGATGAAAAAGCTTGATTCAACAGAGAAGGAGCCCATCACAGTGACAGAAACTGGAGGAGGTGTAAAAATAGAGATGAATACGGGCTTATATGAACTTTTTAAACAGGCAGCTGCGGAATTTTTTGCAACAGACTCTACAACATACAAGTACACTATAATTTCCGTGACTGATAAAGCTGGAATGAATGTGGAAACAAAAGTCGAAGCATATGAAGGTAAACAACATCTTTATACCATTAACTTATACCACACCAAATGTTCCTGTTTGATTAATGGTAGAAAACCCATTCTTTTTATGGACCGTGATTTAATAATTATTATTACCAACATTGAATCAAAGTTATCCAGTGAAAATATCACGGTAGGCCATGTAAACGGAGCCTTTAAACAGATGCTTTTGACATATTGCAAAGCTGGAGAGTCGGTTTCTGGGCAATTTCATTCGCAAAATGACACGGGGACATTACAAAGTGACGAAATTCAGTCAGATACCGGGATAGATTTCACGTCTGAAAATAACATGTCGCGATCTGATATTGAATCTTCACCTTTGATATCTGTTTTGAACGATAGAGTTCTCCGGACAAACAATGATGATGATATAAGCAGCAGCACAATGAGCAATATCTCATGTTATAATGAAACCAATACAAGTATTCTAAATTCATATTGGACACTTTCGGTTTTTTAGAATGCATTATTAACAGAAATAAAACAGTCCATTAAGTCACTTGAAGACACGTTGAATGCTCACATAGTAACAAGTAATTTAAGATTTGAGCAAATACAAGATGAAATAAAGTCTGTCAAATCACACATTCGAGTAAATGCTAACGCTACTGAATCGCAATTAGAGACAGTTGGTAATTCACAAGACACAAGTAAGACACAAGTCGGAGAACTGATATCATGTATTCAGAAACGGCTTCAGTCCTTTTCGGATCAGATTAAGACATACATTACGACGGCTGGAACATCTATACGACAGACGAAACAACGATCTGGATCATGTGATAGAAGAAGAGAAAGCCAAACTACAGAAAGTTTTCAAAACAAACAAACGATGGATGAAAACCGATTAAAAACGCTACAACATAAAGATAAAACAACAACAAAAAGGTCACCTCTAAATCATTAATAATTGGAGATTCAATTTTAAAAGGGATAAACCGGCGTGGACTAGCAAGCAATATCGATGTTAAAACATTAAGAGGGGCAGTGATTCGCGACATAGCTGAATACTTGAAAACGGCGGGAAACATCGATCAGTACGAAAATATCATTATTCAAGTCGGATGAAATGACGTTGCAAACGCGATTTCACTGTCAAAGTGTGAGCGCGCTTTCCGCAACGTGACTGACGCAGATGTTGTGCCTCTAAACGACACACATAGACAACTGTGTAATGCAAGTTCAGCAACGTACATTGAAAACTTTTGTTCCTTTGTCTACAGAGATGGCAGCATAGTTATGTATTTCTTACATAGTGATGGTATTCACCTTACAAACCGAGGTACCTCCACTTTACTCCATAACATGGAGAAACATATACGTATCCTGAAGAAGAATGATGGAGACTACAACCAGAACAGGAATCACACTAGAAATGGATCGTGGGGCGGATACCCTCAATCGCAGAGATTTAGAGAAGCAGATACACTCAAGTCGTTGAAATATCAAAGACAGGGCTATGGTTATTCAAAATACTAGGATCTAGATAGAGCAGTACCTTCTGTTCGTTTAAACTGAATCTTGAAAACAAGTTTATTTGTCTAGACAAAATATGCACTAATTGTAATTGTTATAATTGTGTTTGTTTACCGGAATTTTCTGATTTTACTAATGAAAATTTGCAAAATACGGATTACATTACTAACAACACTTTTAAGGAATATTGTAACACTGAAAATGAAAATCAACAACATAAAAATAATACTGATAAAAACAGTGTAAAAACAGATATTGTAATTGAAAATTTATTCGGACTTACCAGCAGAGGTTTTAGAGTAGGTTCTTTAAACATTCAAGGAATTTTAACGAAACTTGATGAAATTAAAATAATGTTAATAGATGATCCTCTAAATATCATAGGACTGTGTGAAAGTTTCTTAACAAATAATATTTGTAACGATGAGCTTCGAATTAATGGATATAAAATAGAACGAAAAGATAGGTCTTTTAGACATGGTGGTGGTTTAATAGTATATATAAAAGATAATGTACAATATCGCCGCAGACTAGATCTTGAAAGTATGAGCTTAGAATCCATAGTTATTGAAGTATGTTTGCCTAAATGTAAATCGTTTATTGTTAACTTTGTATACAGACCACCAAGTTCCCTGCAAAATTGTATAGATTTGTTTGATCAACATTTCAATAAGTTACTTGAAAACTTTCAGGAAATATATTGTCTTGGTGATTTTAACTTTAATCTTGATTTGAATTATGGCAATATCAATCGTAATTGGTCATCTACTATCTCTTGTTTAGGATTATCTCAAGTAGTTAAGAACCATACCAGGGTAACAAAGAAAAGCTGCTCATTGATTGATCATATTTATACAACCCATCCTGAAAATATTATTGAAGTTTCTGTGCCCAAAATAAGTTTAAGTGATCATTTTCCGGTATGTTTTACCAGAAAAATCAATAAACATCAAAAGGTCTATGAAGATAAACATCAAACTATAAAATACCGATCATTTACTAAATTCAATGAAAAGCTTTTTGTTAACGACATTTTACATTCTGGCATAGAATCAATAATATCAATAACCCAACCAACACTTGCGCTACATGTTCTTTATAATATATTAGAGAATTCGCTTAACAAACATGCTCCTATTAAAATTAAACGTATTAACTAGATTATTGTATAAAGGTGAATTGCTTACAGATACAAACCATATTGCTAATGCTTTAAATCATCATTTTATCAACATTGCTTCAAATATGAAAATCTCTCAAACAGACTTCAACGCGTTTAATGATCTAGGGTTATTTTTAAACCAAAAACTACGGTTTAAAAAATTTTCATTAAATTTTATTACGCCATTTGAAGTTAAGAAATTGATTGATGGATTAAATACTAAAAAATCTGTCGGACCTGATGGCATAGGACCTTACATTCTCAAGCTTTGCTGTGATTACATTACACCTATAATTGCAGATATAATAAACAATAGCATTAGCAAAGGAGAATATCCTGACCAACTTAAAGAAGCTAATGTTCTCCCATTCTTTAAGAAGGGTCTAACAGATGATCCAAACAACTACCGTCCTTTATCCATATTAAATACTATATCCAAAATTTTTGAAAGACACGTTGCTAACCAAATGCATGACTATTTTAGAAAAACGAATATTTTACATAAAACCACATCTGGCTTTCGGAAATCCTACTCCTGTCAGACTGCTCTTACATATTTAATAGATAATTGGTTATCAGCTATTGACAAAGGGAATGTAGTTGGTAGCGTTTTTCTTGATTTAAGCAAAGCGTTTGAGATGGTCGATCATAATATCCTTTTACATAAATTAAAACTTTACCATTTTGACAGAAAATCAATAGATTGGTTCTCTTCTTATTTGCAAAATAGAAAAAAATTATTAAAGTAAACAACATACAGTCCGATAAACTTTGCATCAAGACTGGTGTCCCTCAAGGCTCTATCCTTGGGCCCCTTTTATTCTTAATCTACATCAATGATCTTCCAATGACACTAGAATCATGTAACGTTGATATGTATGCTGACGATTCTACTTTGCACACATCCTCTTCTAACATAAATGAAATACAATCACGACTTCAAAATGACATTGATAATATAGACAAGTTGTGTAAAAATAACAATATGTCACTAAACCCATTTAAGTCAACTTGCATGCTACTGGGAACGAAAAACAGGTTAAAGAGCTCAGACTCTCTAGTAATTTCTTTAAATCAAACTCAGCTTGAGAATGTATATTATCAAAATATTTTAGGCATTAATATTGATGATTCAATAAAATGGCAAGTGCAGATAGATAAAATTTGCAGTAAATTAAATTCAAGCTATATCTGTTTAATAGAATATCAAAGTACCTCACATTTGAAACAAAGAAAATTTACTATAACGCGTATGTACTTCCGATTCTTGATTATGGAGTTATCTCGTGGGGACAATGTTCAAAAACCAACAAAGATCGGATTAATAACTTCCAAAGACGTTTTGCCAAATTAGTGCTAGGTAAATCAGATTCATCAACTAATACAGAACTTTTTAGTGAACTGAAGTGGTTATCATTTAATGACCGTATCAAATATCACACAGCCTCTCTTGTTTATAAAACCCTCCACGACTTAGCCCCACAATATTTACATGATCTGATAGAAATTACACAAAATACGTCTTACAATCTTCGGTCTAACTCAATGCAATGTCTTGTCCATCCAAAGCTAAACACAGAATTTATGAAACATTTGGTTACTCTGGTATGATTATCTGGAATGAAATTCCTTTTTCCATTAAAAATTCATATACCCTGAATTTATTAAAAAAATCATACAAACATCATTTATTGACAATAAATTCTTAAAATGTATCTAGATATACACACAAACTGGTATCTGGTAACTGCTCAATGACTTGTCGTTGCTTTTTTTCTACTCTTGAGAATGTGTATTATAATGCATTACATTATAATATTTTGCCTTCTCAAAATATTACCCAATTAACATATGTGATTTTGTATTGTTAATCTTGTTTTTTATTTCATTTTAATTTATTTGTGTGTAGTTATAATATTTCATGATGGCCTCTTGAAAATAAGATTTGTATTATTGTTGTTTTACTTTGTACAAAACTTAAGATTTACCATCTATAAATAAAGAATTTATTATTATTATTATTATTATTATTACTGCCTAATACAATATTCACATATGGAACAAAAAACAAATACAACATCCTTATACAGAACATACTGCCAAATATAACATTCTCACACTGAACAAAAACAAATAAAAACTGCAAAATATAACACACACGGGAAAAAAACAACAAAATTTTATACAATATCCTGACGAACATACTGCAAAATATAACACACACAAGGAACAAAAACAAAATTTAATACAATATCCTTACACAGAACACACTGTTAAATATAATATCTTCATACGGAACAAAAAACAAATACAACATCCCTATACAGAACATACTGCAAAATATAACACACACAAGGAACAAAAACAAAATTGAATACAATATACTTACACAGAACACACTGTTAAATATAATTTCAACATACGGAAAAAAAACAAATACAACATCCCTATACAGAACATACTGCAAAATATAACACTCACAAGGAACAAAAACAAAATTTAATACAATTTCCATACACAAAACACACTTTTAAATATAATATCTACATACGGAACAAAAAACAAATACAACATCCTTATACAGAACATACTGCTAAATATAATATCTACATACGGAACAGAAAAACCCAAATACAGCATCCTTATACAGATCATACTGTTAAATATAAAGTTCACACACGAAACAAAAAAACAAATACAACATCCTTTCACAGAAAACAAATACATAACATTCACACACAGAAAAAAGGTAAATACAACAGTTTTCACAGAAAGAACTGCCAAATCCGCCACACAGGAAACAGTAAAATGGAACGGCCGTTCAACCATGTTATCTCGAGTCGCGCGTTACTCAAAAAGTATGAGGCACAGTCATGAACGATTACTGGTATGTTGACCATCATGTGTAGTTGTTTACCTGGGGTTTTGTTTCGGACCACGTCTATTAAGACTAGAGTTATGCCCTCTTTTCCGTTTCAATATAATGCATTCACTATGTAATCTTGTTTAATGCATAACTCTACAAGTATATTTATTTAAGCAAACGTTATGAAACTTTACAGCTTTGTTAACCATAATATGTAGTTGTGCACCTAGGGTTTTGTTTATGCACAAGTCCATTTGAACCAGAGTTATGACCCCTTCTGTATATCAGTACAATTCAATCGCCATATAATATTGTGTTGCACATAACTCCTAAGCTTTATCAGCAAAAGTCATAAAACGTTTTAAGTTTGTTGACCATCATGTGTTCCGGTAGTAGTACGTGTGAGGTAACTCTGACTGGATTATCTCTCTTTGTTGAAATAAACTCTGATTAACTAATTTGATTATTCTACTGAAACTAGGGTATGCAAACTGATCTTTATCTTCATACAGAAGTTCTTCCAACTTGAAAGGATGATGACCTTGATGTTAATCACAGCACTCGTCTTTTTTTGTAATTCTGAAGTAATCTGCACTGTGACCAGAGTATTGGCTTTTCTGACAATGGAGGCATCTCTAGTTATTTAGCTCTTGTTTGTTTTTCGTCGTTTTGTTCAACAGCACTTTTCAATCAATAGCAAAGCAAAATCGGTGTTACGTGCTATAATGAAAATAATTACTACACACAGCTTTTGTTAATAGTGAGAATTCAATTTTACGACAGTGGAAAGCAAATGACAATAACCTTTATAACATTATGTACGACAATGACGCATCAGAATTGTTAATACAATTAATTTTACAAATTTAAGAAAGCGGTTTATATATACATATATGTTTATATACATATATATACATATATGTTTATATACATATATATACATATATATATATATGTTTATGATGATTGGTGTTGTGATACTGCAACCCACCCATCGGCTAAACAATGTTGCATGCAAAAAACATATAAAACATAAGAAGCTAACAGCATTGCAAAGCCAAATGGCGGGTACTCAATGATCTTACCGGATCTAAATATTATGTCACAATTTCCGCTTGTTCAATAATTCTGGTTTAAAAGTACGATATTCCAATGAAATGTAGCAATAATCGTTTCTTTACAGAATACGCGAAAACATGCGATTGCTTGTTAGTCAATTTTGAATATTCGGGCGCCTCTGCGAATATATTCTTTTATCGAATCTAATTGGTTTAATGTATACTGCGTCTTTGATTAGTATAAAGAGTATTGTGTCTCTGATTGGTTTACTGAATATTTAATTTGGTTCTTGCACACGTAATAAGGTTGTACCTTTCTCATTATGTTTTAATATTAATAAATACTTATATATTTAAAAACAGTAGCGTAACTAATCAGAATACCTCCCAACAATCTGCAGCTAAAAACTGTATACAAAAGTCTATCTTTAATATTTGATCTGTCAGAGATGAGCACGTTGTGGAGAAACAAAGGAAAAAATGGTCTCACTGCTGTATTAAAGAAGGTCGTCGTTAGGTGACGTCGTCGCCTCATAATATACCGATATCATTTACTCACTTTCAGTCGTGAGTAAATCAATTATTCACTAATTACATGTTCCTTTTCAACAACAAACACCGACAATTTAGGATATGGGTATTTATATTTGACAGCATTTCAATTACAGTATAAAGTCGAATTTTTGTGCCTGGAACGTTATTGATTTGGCAATGAAAAGTCTACGGAATCGTAATGTGGTGCTCATGAAATTGGTTAGTGATGTTAATTTATACATGAAGCTTTCAATTGTCGTTTGGATCTGAATATTTTCACTGAGTTAACTCTATCACTGTTCTTGGAAGAAATAATATAAGAAATTGTCCATATTTGTCTGTATAAGCTGAAAACACTTTGTATTATTGATCACTTGGTTTGCAACAATGTTTATGTATATAGTGTTCGTATTTCCTTGCTCTGTCTGTTTGGGTCCAGTTGCCTGTTTGGGTATCAGGAAGTGTTCGACGTTTAAGCCAAATCGAAACACGTGGGTTGCAACAAGGTTCGTCCTCGTCGGTAACGATAATCCAGAAACTGAAAAATACTAACATTCAATTGAGAAAAATATAATAAAACTGACAGTTTAAAACGACTAGCTTATTTGAATTATGCCACAGCCTGTTTGTGATGCGCATCTAAAAGAAATACCAATATTAATAAGTTATATATCACACCGATGAACCACCGAAGGGCGGGCGGGCGGGAAACTGTACACAAACTAAATAAGTGACGCTGTCAAATATAAAACCTCGAGTGATATTTTAAAACACAAACAGCCTTTATATAGGCAACACGAGAAAAACGAGAGGCGGGAAACTATGATCATAACAGGATAAACCGGACCAGATATCTATGCGCACAATAGACTATCCACACAGCAATCGTAACATGTAAAACGTGAATAATTTTATGTATCTTATGTGCCTGGTTTTGAAGCACTGGAAAAATACCACTTACATTATTTTTGTTTATTTGACTTTAATAAACTTAATAACAAATTACTCCTCAGAAGTTTGCATCATAACGGTATCGTAACGTGTCATCTCGAAAAAAACAACAACAACAACATTTAGTTTAATAAGATGCTTCCTGAAATATGTAATGTGATTAACGGGATAAACGGGATAAACGGGCTAGTTAACTGGCAGGGGTATTTTATTCACAGCATTTGGAATAAAAAATATAATCCAAACCAAACCAGAATTTCCAGGATTGCTTCTACAATTTACAAGTATAATTTAATTTGAAAACAGCATGCGAAAGAATGTCTGTAGTGTTTTCGTATTCATTATGTTATTTGCTAATGCGTCAATTTAGTAAAACTACGCTGCATAAAGCTATAGATCTAAGTACTAGTTAATACCTTTATATAAGCCTGAGTTAGGTATTCTCCATGGCAATGACCCAGTTATTCATACAATCCATGGGCTTATAACTGTGCAATATATATCCGTGTTTCCGTGAATACATGATGAGTGGATTTATAACATTTTCCTCAAAACAAGTGTCTAGACGTGCACTTATTGACAGCTTGTTATCGAAATGTCTACAGAAAGTACACTGATACTCGGTTCACATTAAGGCCCTATCGATCAACTCATTCTTGGATACATAAAACTAAATAGAAAGTGACAGTCCATGATATTAAACTTATTTCAAAAGTAATCTGTCGCACTGTCAAATATAAAATTCAAAAGCTCCGAATGATACGATTTTTTTAATGTACATGTTTGTCCAAATTTTCAGGGGACGACATTACATCCGGGCGTTTAACGTTATTATTCAGTTTGTTACGTGATAATTTTCTATAACAAACATAAGGACCAGAGCATACATATGAGAGAGTTATACGCCTGCAAATGTATATGTCTGCAAATGTATATGTCTGCAAAGATATACGTCTGCAGAGATATACGTCTGCACATACGTCTGCACATATATACGTCTGCAGTCAAAATATATGGTCCTATAGTGAATAATCAGCTTCTGATGCCTACTAGTGTAGGTGTTATAAGCTCCAACCCACCCACCAGCTTAATAAATCTAAAAAAAATTATAGTATTTTGTCAGTCTATAGTCTTAATACAAATGATCTCTTCTTTCGAATCACAAGTTTTTGTTTAAAAATTAAAATGAAGACACATTTCATACAAACATGGTTAAACTGATTTGGTCAAGATCAGGGCCCAAAATCATAAAATTGAGACTGGTGACAATCCTACTTCTCAAGCATCTGTCACTGAAACTAACCGGCCAGTATATATAAACTGTATGGAGCCTTGACGTATCTAGCAAATTATCATTTAAGCAAAAAGTACTGTTATCAGGCACGAATTTAGCCGTGGGGTTTTGGGACTTGTCAAAGTGAAAAAATATTGTATCTATAAAACATCTATAAATTCTTATGTCTCCCACATAGTCCAGTTATTTCCAATAAACAGATAATAGCATTTGCCACTCCCTAGTCTAAAACGTAGGCACTAGTTTAGCTTGAAAAATAAAAAAAACCCCACACATTTCCTACAATCAAGTTTGAAGACTGATTTGGTAAAAACAAATCAGGGCCCAAGATAAAAACTACATAAAAATCAAACTCTCAAGCATCAATATGCATGCATTTAAGACCTGTCTTCAAATAAACTAACAAAAAGTCTGAGTTTTGATACCTCAATCAGCCATAAGATATCCATATAATGTGTACAGCATAGACTGCAATAATTTGGCTTTTTTGAAAATGATATTTTGAATTTGCTACCAAGAAATACTTTTTTTTATTTATCAACAACTAGCGAATAAACTACTGAGGAAAGACTTATAATAATATCGTTTAAAGTTATTTATTTGTTGGATAACTGCATACACTGACATTAAAAGTACATGGAATAAAGAAAGCCAGAGAATTCCAAAAGATTAAATTGTTAAACAGGTCGTAGAAAAGCAAACGGCATAAACGTTTGTCAATATCCGGTTGTTAATTTAAAAGTGTTTCATCCAAAGAAAACCCAGATTCGATTCACATTCTCGGCAAAGGTGATGACAAGCGGATTTAAACGGTGGCCTCTATCTCGTTAACGAAGGACATCTTCAACATAGTACACTTGCGCTTGGCTCAGGTGAGCTTAAGATGTAATAAACAACAATAAGGTGTTAAAGTATAATAAACGGAAGACGTCCCCGGGTGCTCACATTTACTTATTTTATGATTGACGATTTCGATGAACACACATTAGGAATTGTCAATAAGAATGGCTTAAACAAATTTTCGGAAAAATAAACATTGCTCGTATTTAATTTGGATTCGTATCATGTACCAATTTCTCTAAGAATTCGCACATCGACTTTATGCATTAATGTCCGTTTTGGATATAATGGTTCCAGTCTATCAAAACAAAAAAAATCCTTTTTATGATGCCGAATCCAATATTTCATTTAACAATCATATGTAACTTTTGGCAAAGTTGATACAAACAGTCACGACGATAAATAAATATTTTGGAACACTTTTATATATTTTGCCCCATAAACATTGACCAAAAAGTAATATAAACATGAACAGACAGGAAAAAATGTCTATGAAATTTAGCTTCAACTGGACTATGTTGCATGAAAAAGCACACAAACAAATAAAACATCAAAAGCCTATTTGTAAAGCGAAACAAGTTGGACACTCAATGGCTACTGAAACCAGAGCACTTGCAATCAAATAAGCAGCAAAACATTGTATAATCATAATTATTCGAAATGTCTAGACTTTTGACGACCAACGGCATTTCCTTTATTTACAATCGGAAATAATTTAGATAATTAAAATAAAGTATACGCAAATTGTAGACTTAATTGATGTGAACAAGAATATTCAATTGTTTGAGATAAATACATTTCTTTACTATTTTTACTTGTGAAAAGATTAACCCAGGGCTAGCGGTGCTGGCAATAATTGGCATTTCCGTTACTGCCCACAAAAATGCTATATTAAACATGGCATGCAACAATTAATTGTCGGTTTAATTCAGCAGATTTTATCAAGAATCTTAATTTCCCACTGATTCTTCGAGTGCCTCACATGCTTATGTCCAAATACAATAATTACTACGACCGCCGGACATACTGACTTATTTAGGAAAATCCTAGATTCTGGATATACAATTGGTCTAAGGACTTAAATCTTAATTTAGCGTTTTAAACTCACATAGAGACATCGTAAATACGTATTAACAAAGATATAGCGTAACCAGTAAACATGTTTGCAACATGTGCTGGAATACTACAACCTTTGCAGCACTTTCGGTTTGACAAAATTATTGACCATTTAACGAAAAAAAAAACAATCACTCAAAAATTTAGTAAATGCCAATGTTCTGTTTTAACTTCTTATATAAACTGAACATTTTCACACAATTCCTTTACGTTTAATATGCTTAACACCGGGTTACTTGGACTATAAGTCCGAATAAACACTGGTATCCGAGTCACTTTGATAACTGTATAACCTACCGAAAAAGAGAATATGTTGAATTTCATCTTCGATATCCCTGAGATATGCACATTGCGGAGAGAGAAAGAGGGTACAGGAGGGTTGGTCTTCTGTAGTCTAGAGGGTCGCCGTATGTGACGTGGCGAAGATTTTTTAATGTTTTTTTTTTTAATTATTTCAAAGTTATTTTTCTAGTGACTGTATTCAATATTCAAAGTTACGCCACACTTGACAATTTTTTAAAGTAAAATGACGAAAAAAATTTCTACATTCTACATACGTTTATATGCCTCACAGTATATTCAAATATATTTCAATGTTTTAATATCCAGTTATGTTGTTATACATCCAAAAGGAACTAAATACAAAGATTACTGGGCGTTTATATATACCCTAAAATAGAACCTTTAACGGCCAACAATACAATGGAACCCATAACGGTACATGAACAATATAATATAAACCATAACGGTACATGAACACTATAACATAACCCATAACGGTGTTTCTAGCAAGAGTAAGCACCACGGCGGCAACACCATAAATAAATTTACATTAACATTTTATCTTGAGCAGCATTGCCATAATTCGCGTTCTTTGCGACATTACCCACAAAGACAAAAATGCATACCAGAAATATACTCTCAATCGTCAGTTTATTTACCTCAACATTTTATCAAACTAGTACATACAACATTGTAAAGGTCTAACAATATATCAATAGATGAAAAGGGAAGTTCGAAAGCCAAGGAACACAACAAATATGAAAATATTGCAGGCTCGGTTTGATTGAGCCTGTTCATGGGCAGTAATGGAAATGCACATTACTGCCCATGGCGCCTAGCCCAGGGTTGAGCGCAACCCAATATTTACACCAATAAACAGTACAATTTTCAGTCCATCCCAAACGATGGTATGCATATGACGGTGAACATGGAACAAGATATATTCGCCTTTTTATTACTTAGAACAAAAGGATGAAATAATGAACATTACTGTAATAATTGATAAATTCAACAGGCGTTATCCACATTATTGAAAATGTTACACTTTACACTGGAGAATATCCTTACACACATTGTATTTAGCTGTTTTTTGTGTCGTGATAATATCGAGCATATTCCAAGTTCATTCTGTGCGTAGTTGAACACATTTTGAAGATTTGATTTAACATATTGCTCTCCAAGTCCTTCTAAAAAATCCAATTTATGCTGACCGGCATACAGATTCTACAACTCTGTTTTTGATTTTTTCGGTCTCAGTAAAAGTTAAACTAATGGATGTTATAACGATATTCTCCGGCTCAGAATCACTGTCAGTAAAAATGGGTGTCTGCGAATCTTCGTCAAGCGTTCCGTTTTTCCGTAGGCTTCACTGGTTTCTGAAATTTCGTCGGCAACTATGTGGTCGTCGGCAACATGTGTTTTTTTTCGGCATCAAGTAAACATTCGCTTTCCACCAACAAATCAGGAAGACGAGGGACGTCACCAACCCCCACAAAATTGGGTAAATCCTGCACTTCATTTTCGCTATCAACTAAATTTTGCAAATAACTATCACCGTTATAACCAGGGATCGGTAAACTCACGAACGAATCAATAACGTCGAAAAAATCGTCATCGTGTAAATTAAGTCGTCGGTGGCGTAGTGGTCGAAACTGGTCACCGGACAGTGGTATCGCGTTGAAGAAATCTTCATTGTCACTCGTCTTACTTGTCGCAGACGGCCCGCTAATTCGCGTTCTTCACGACAAGTGACACTTAATCAAGTCTGCTCTTTGTGCATCATGCACATGTTGTGGTAGTCTCGGGAGGTCGTAGTGTTTAGAACGCGATTCCCTCAGCGTCGATACTTTTGAGATAAAAACAAGGAAACTGGCTAACTATTGGTCGATCGAATCTGCCCAAGAACAAGGACAAGGACTGGGACTTCTATAAAGATAGAAAAGATACTTTGAAAGCCAATGAACAGGAAACATCAAACTACTACAGGCTCGGTTCATGTGCCGTAATTAAAATGAATATATCTGCCCCGGGAGGAGCGCCACTCAGTATTAACACAAATATATATACTTAAAGGCTAATTGAGCCTAACAGAAGACTTGGGATCTGCGTGCGATAGTTTTTAAGGACAATTCTCGAACCTAGCAGGCGATCTCCTCAGACTTAAAACGGTAAAAATTCTAGAACACAACTAGGTGAACCGAAATATAGGTCAACATAGGAAATGAAAATGACAATCTACACAATGGGACATCAACTTCAAGAAATATCTTTATGATGATTTATTAAATATAGATAATAACCATTTTCCATCACTGGTTAATAAGATTTATCCTAAAGAACTACAGCTTAACAAAGCGAACACTTCAGAAAAGCAAGCAAACTTCCTTGACTTAAATCTATCCATCGAAAATGGTTACGTCACTACTAAAATTTATGATAAAAGAGATGATTTTAATTTTAATATAGTAAATTTTCCGTTTCTAGACGGCGATGTTCCTCGTGCAACTTCTTACGGGGTTTATATCTCACAGCTTGTTCGCTTTTCAAGAGCTTGCAACGATGTGAATGATTTCAATGAACGTAATCTTTGCATTACAGAAAAACTTTTAAAACAAGGTTATCGGTATCACAAATTAAGGAAAACCTTTTGCAAGTTTTATCGCCGATATCCAGATCTAATTCATAAATACAGCTGCAGTTTAAAATCACAATTGCAACAAGGAATTTCACAGCCAGTTTTTTATGGAGATTTAATTTATAAACTTAAGAAGATAAAAGGCGATGCAAATTTCTCCCGGTTATTCGTAAAAACCATCTGTAAATTTAAAAAGAAAGGTTACCAACAAGATATTTTACAGCGCTCTGCAGGCCTGGTGATTAACCCATCTACAGTTGATCATTATGCTTACCTCTTTGGTTGCACGACGGTGGCAGGGGTGTAAGAGTTTATGAAAGTTTATGGGGAAATCTTTTCTTAAAAGAACCTAAAAGCTCGATTTGTTTCTTTTATCCCTGTCATCGTGTTCTTGCTGATTTTACTCCAGGTGCTCTGGTCTCGGAAAGATCATTGAGTACCCGCCCTTTGGCTTTGCAATGCTATTAAATTCTTATGTTTATATGTTTGTATGCTTTTGCATGCAACATTGTTGAGCTGATGGGTGGGTTGGAGTTATTTCACCAAGACAATTTGTACTTGTTTTGTGATACGAGAACCTGTTGGGGCAAGTGTGAGGTATGTGCACCCTAGAACCTGGTTTAAACCCCCAGTGGCAATTTGTTTTGCCACTGACCGTTCCAAGGCGGAATCCCCAAAGGTTCTCTTGTTTATTAATTGTTTGTGGCGTCCTATTTGAATTGACATACATATATAAAACATGAGCTCTCTCTCTCTCTCTCTTCCTCTCTTCTTTTTCGCTGCGTGGGGAGGCTGTGTTTTTTGAGTGTGGCGATTCCTGATATGCATATGTTGCTTTTTTATAAGATCTTCAAAACATGAGAAACAAGAATATTGACTACCAGATATTAACATTAAAAATCCAATATTAAAAACAATCCAGAAACATAAAAATCCCAAAAATCAGATGCCTGTATGGTCGCCGATGAACAAACTTAAAACCTCGTAATGAAGTTCTTTGTTTGAAATTGTTTATCCTTTATGCAGGATCTTTCCATATATTTTTTATACTTGTTATTACTTTTGCAGTCGAGTTATATGGGGCACGCCACGGGAAAAGGTACCTTCGGTCATAATTTGTGAGATTTCAGTTGTTACTATATTTAGAAAGAACTTACAATAATATATTATATTCTCATAACTAAAAAGTGATTTCGTTACACATTTTTTAAATAAAATGGTATTTTTACCGCGATTTGCATAAAAATAAATGTCGTCTGCTCAACGTTATGACCCCCTTTCAAGGATTTGCGTCAACTGTCCGCAGGTACCTTTTCCCGTGACGCGCCCCAATTATGAAAACCAAATCCAGGCCGTATCGGTTTTTATCTCGACGTTTCAAAGAAGATGTAGACAGATTTTACAAATTTGAGTTTGTGTGCAACCTCATTATAATTTACCAAGTACATTATCTGTCACACTGTGGTTGGTGGATGGGGCTAGGTTCTGGGATGTCTGGGCAAGGTAACCCCTGTCAGAAAAAAAGGGAATCCAACCTCATGTTGTTTTCCTTTTGGTTGGGGACGGGTGGGGAACCCATAACACCTAAGAAGTAATGTTTAGTCATGAGAGAAATTACAAGAGCTGTCACTTGAAATTGAAATATGCCCCCGAAATGCAGCTTTGAAATCGAATTGGTATACATATGTAGTAAAAATATGCCTGTGGAAGAGATGAAGCATACTGCATGCATATAATGTGAAAGATGGAAAGGCGGGTAAAAGTCTGTAGTTGTGAAGTTTCAATGAAATCCTACAAGATGTTTTGGAGATTAGGCATGGACAAGATTTTAATATAGAAGTTAAATAGTAAAGAGTAAGGGCCCATAACCCTTGCAACAAGAGGGTCCATAGGACCCTGGGTCGCTCACCTGTCAACAACTGCTCAATGGTTGCAAAAGTTGTGTAAAATCAAGTGAAAAAATTAAAGCTTCTATTGAAGAGAAAAGGTCAAAATAGCTTACTTTGTCTCGTTCAAGGGCCGTAACTCTGGAACCAATTATGAAATTTAGCTGGTTCAAAAAAAGGAACCTAGGTCTAATAGTAACTAAAATATTGTACAAGTCTAATTAAATTCAAATAAAAAATGAAGCTGATATTGTACAGACAAGGTCTAAATAGTTAATTTCTGCACTTTCAGGGGCCATAACTCTGGAACCCATAATGCAATATTGCAATTTCAAGAAAGGAACCAAGATCTTAAAAATTAAGACTGCTAGAGTGCGGACAAGCTTTTTCTTTAATTCGACTTAGTGACCTAGTTTTCAAAGTCATATGACCCAATTTCAAACTTGACCTAGATATCATTGAGATAAACATTCTGACCAAGCTTGAAAAAGAGGACCAAAATTAAGACCGCTAGAGTTCCGACAAGCTTTTTCTATAATTTGACATAGTGACCTAGTTTTCAAGGTCATATGACCCAGTTTCGAACTTGAACTAGATATCATTGAGATAAACATTCTGACCAAGCTTGAAGATTAGCCCATAACTAAGACCGCTAGAGTGCGGAAAAGCTTTTTCTTTAATTCGACTTGGAGACTTAGTTTTCAAGGTCATGTGACCCAGTTACGAACATGACCTAGATATCATTGAGATAAACATTCTTACTATGTTTGAAGAAGATCCCACCAAAATTAAGACTGTAAAGAGATATGCTTACATTCGCTACGAGGTTACCACTTGTAATAAATAAGATGACTTATATTTGCATGGTATTTCATGGATGATAAAACATTTCTGATGGTTACAAGTCGTAATTTAAAAATTTCCCACTCTTAATACAATGATTTTAAAATGTACAGATGTTTTTATATCTCATGAAAAAGTTGGGGGCAAAGTTTGAAAAAGTTTTACCACAGTCTAAGAAAAATTTACTTAATATCGCTTTAGCATTATAATTGTCTTTGCAACACCAGTCAGATTTCTTTGAATTCATAATGTCATTTTCCAAAGTTTGAATTCCGTTTTCTTTATTGCTTAGAACTGGTGTTATTCGAGCATAAGATGGATCATGGGTATACAATCTTCGGATGTCAAAAGTTTTCTCATAAGATACATATTTAAAAAAACTGTGAATTTTAAAAGTACGAATATAAGAGTGGGAAATCTTTAAACATCTTCATTCACCGAAACAACGATTATGCAGATTCTAGTAATTAATGTATATCTAAAATATTTGAAAGAACCGACGTGCGCAAAAATAAAATGACTTTGGCCAGTCTCTTGTTAACAAATATGAATCAAATGACAACGATCTAGCATGATATTACTAACATTGTAGTTTAACCCAATTTATTGATTTACATTTTCGGGCGAATTGATAACTCAGTAATTAGGCGCGTATTTGCACAAAATTCCGTATTCTAATATGTTGTTTACTTGATGACGTGTTCGCTCTTTATAGAATATACAGAATGAACGAGTATATGATGATCGGTGTTATCCGACCTGGCTAACCTGGTACGCTTTGCGAACGGCACTACGCCGCGATCACGGCATATGCAACGCTTTTTACTGGCATAACCGGTGTCAATGTAGGGAGTTTTGTGAGGTACGTTAAGAAAATCACGGTTTTGGCTAGATTTCTAAAAAAAAATCAAACCAAAAGGCCTTTACGGCTGTCAAGTCATAATACTTAATGATTCTAATATTCTCTGTGTTCAGAATATACATGTAGTTTCCTCAATCATTCGTGAAAATGGACCTGTCCGGCTTGCAAATGTTGTAAATTTCCTGTCGAAATGTGCTTTTTCTTGAGCTAAACTGAAGTCTGGTGAATAATTATGACTGCATAATTTGAGTGTATTTTATCTATATTTTACTTGCTTTTGCACAAAATGAGAGGCCACGAACCGTACACTGGCATTTGTTTTTTTGCTACGCTGCGATCACGGCATTTTATTCAATGCTGGTAAAATGTTATCTGACTTCAGTGAAATTTTGCAAGCTAGCTAGACAGCCTCCTCTCAATTTGGTATAGGCCAGTTTTGTTACAAATGTAAATGTCATCCATTTAAAATATATATCAAGTTCACATTTTGCATTTACTTTTGACACAATTACTGAATATTAAAACTGCACCCTTTATGTGTTTTTGTTATCATAGACTAAGTACTTACGATAATATTTCTGATTCACTCTATTCAATAGGTGTAAAATTTTATGAAGATTAATAATAACCGTTGTTACCAGTTTAAATTGTATAGATATTGATATACTATTCTGTATGATATCGGTACTTGTCATAACTGCTGTATCATATCGTGGTATTCCTTCGCAAAACTAACGACAATAACAGCTGCGATTACTAGTATAACTTTAAACTACACTCGAGAGAATCAAAAGCAAATTAGATAAATTTTAGGCGAATTGATTACAATGAAAAACGACTAGGTATTCAAACTGAACACCTTTACTTATGTCCGCATTATTGACTGTCGCCGTACGATAAGTGTTTGATTCCCAGTTGAACAATATTGTTTAACAATGTTTGCTAGCAACAGAACTGAAACATACAAACACCAAATAGCACTTTCACATGATCATTTTTTGAAAATTACTATCACTTTTTAAATCCTCCTTTTCATTTCATCTATCATCAAAATTTGGTGCCTATGGTCTTTTTATATTGAATACTCAAATAACTGATTATAAGCATAATAAATGTTAAACTTCACTGCCATTACAATGTAATTACTCTAGTTAAAACTGTAAATGTTCTAATTCTTTTAAAGGATTTCTTTTTTCTTTTTTTAAATAAAACGAAATATGACTAAAGATTGAGGTCATAAATTTTATACTATATTTTATGCATTGACTTTTCTTGAATTCATCATTTAATTGTAGTTCAGATTTTTCCTATCTTAACATACTAAGAGACCTAAAGGTGTTGTTTAAGAAATAAATATTGTATTAAAATAGATTAAAGTACAAGATAACTACTTTCAAAATTACATGACTTTCCGATGACATGATTCGATCGTGCTGTCTCTCTGGCAGCTCATGTCCTCTATCATTTGGGGCACGCCACGGGAAAAGGTACCTTCGGTCATATTTTGTGAAATTTAGTTGTTACTATATTTAGAAAAAACTTACAATAGTATATTTTATTCTCATAATTAAAAAGCGATTTTTTTACACATTATGTAAATAAAACGGTATTTTACCGCGAATTGCATAATTATAATAATAATTAATGTCGTCTGCTCAACTTTATGTTGTCATTTCAAGGATTGACGTCAACTGTCCGAACGTACCTTTTCCCGTGATGCGCCCCATTTAATGATATGAAATTTCGAATGCAACAATTCCAATGATTGCATAGCATTATGGCATTATTTAAATTGATGAAAAGGGAACGTTGAAAGCCTTCGAACACGATAAATATGAAACAATATAAAGTTTCGACCTGACTCTTAAAAGCAATTAACATCTTTATGTGGACAATCCTAGCTTATCATGTATCATCCTTACAACTTTATAATTGTAATTCCATTTTAGATCCTTTGTGACAGAATTCCCCTAAACACAATCAGTACATGACAAAAAAGACTGATGAAAAAAACAAAAAAATATCCGTCAAGATATTTAAATATACAAAATGCTATTTTCGGAGGACTTTTTTCAATTACCGTTTCTGGTCATTTCAACGATTGAATGTATTTATCAAAGAAAACTATTTTAGTTGGGATCGAATTGTGGTTAATTTGTCCGTATTCTTCCCCATAGATTTTGTACGTCAACCCACCTGGGTACTTGACGGCACGTTTGATTAGTGTTCTGCCTTTTTTTCTTGCACGATAACGATTTGTGTAAAACGAAAAAGGGATTTTCATTTTGTTCGAAAAATAACATCAACTAAAACTTTCTTCGCAAAGCTCTCTCTACTTCTAGCCTGAAACATGCACACAACAGCACAGCCAAAACGCAGAGGAAAAGAGCATTGGTTTATTAAATGATCCATTTTAAATAAGACAACACAAACAATTTAAAAGGAAGAGAATCTTATGGATAGGCGCCTTGGAACGGTCACTAGCAAAACTATTAGCAAAGTGGGGCTTAAACCAGGTTAAACAAGGTTCTAGGTACACAACCTCACACTTGGAAGTACTGCTTTTAAGAAAGGAAAGCTATTTTTGTTGAAGAGAAAGTACGAATAGTCTGCATTTAGGTTTTTTAATATCTCACATTTACTTCTTCCGAATTAACGTAGAATATTATAGACTGTAAACTTTTCACGCACATTTACTCTAACGCTGTAAACAGCTTATTTCGAGAAAGAAAATGATAAAAGAGCGATAAACAGTATCACTATGTTTCACCTCGGAACTGTATTGCTTTTCTCAAGAACAACATGCATTTGAAATAAGTGATTCTACAACAGTTAATGAAGAACTGATACATGAATTCATATATCAGACCAAGTCCAAGACCAGAAACTAAAACGACCCAATCTGATTGAAAACCGCTAAGCTATCTGGATCTGACGACGAGTACAAACAAGAGACCGTCGAAGACGGATGATGCTCCCCGAATGGGAACTTTGTCACAAAAAGAGTAAGTTGTATAACTATTGAGGTGAATTTTGAAAAAAATGTATTGCTATTAAATCAGACAATTTTAAAATCCAACTATAAATAACAAAGTTATGGACCGGACATGATTTAGGTTCAAGGTAATGCTGTGACCTTGACCTTTAAGGAAGCGACCCAAATGTGTGACACGATATGGTGATTATTTCTGTGAAAAAGTTTTTAAATCCAACTATAATAACATGTTATAGACAATACACGATTTTGTTGCATGGTCATGCTGTGACCTTGACCTTCAAGATAGCGACCCAGATGATGCGCGACACATCTCATTTTGGTGATCATATCTGTGAAATAATTTTAAAATCCGATTTCAAATAAAAAAGTTATGGACCGGACACGATTTTGGTGCAAGGTCTTGCTGTGACCTTGACCTTCAAGGTAGCGACCCAAAGGTTTCGCATAACACTTCATCCCATTATGGTGATCATTTTTGTGAAATAGTTTTAAAATACTACACGATTATGGTGCAAGGTCATGCTGTGACCTTGACTATCAAGGTAGCTACCCAAATGTTGCGCGAGGCAGGTCGTCACATTATGATGATCATTTCTGTGAAATAGTTTTAAAATCCGACTTCAAGTAAAGTTATTTTCCGGAGAGATTTTGGTGCAAGGTCATGCTGTGACCTTGACCTTCAAGGTAGCGACCCAAATGTTGCGCGCGACAAGTCGTCTCATTATGGTGATCATTTTTGTGAAATAGTTTTAAATCCGAGTTCAAATAAAGAAGTTATGGGCCGGAAACGAAACGGGACGTACGGACGGTCTGAAGGACAAACCGGCAACTTTATGCTCCCCCGAATTTCTTCGGGGAGCATAAAAATGTAACTTAAACGTGCTTTTATCACTAACCATTTGAATCAAACAGATTGTCGCCTACAAAATCACAAAAGTGGAAGTCAACATCATAGTATTTTATACCACGGAAAATGTTTACAGCCTGCGGAAGACATATTTTACTGAAGATATATGTGTTTATGCAGTATTGCATTCTTTTCTTATGTAATGAAAACTTCAGATCATTTCGCAAACGTTATAAATCATGCTTCATGTGTTGACAATTTCTAAAAATAGTAATCGGGGAAAACCGCTAAAGCTTATGTACGGTGTCTGCGGGCCGTCATCAGATCTAATAAAATATTAGATCTGACTTTAGTGAGATTGTAAAACGACCTTAATTGTAAAGAACTGACTTTTTACATGGGCGACCACTGTAGACTTACTCCTGTTTACATAGGCGACCAGTGTAGATGATAAGTAGCTTGCATGAGTGTGAGGTGAAAATGGAAAAATCTTTCACCGAGGGTTAACAGTTTTTGCGTGAACGAGGCACTCTGTTCCAACTAAAACAGTTCTCCCGAGTCGACAGATTTTTCTATCTTTACCGAATGTCTCAGGCTAGATACTTATTTCTTGCATTTATTTTAGTATTCATAAAATTTGTGTATATGTATACAAACTAAGTTTTGTTTCCTTACGATGAAATATTGACCGTAACGCAATCCTTACTTGTCAAGACCTAATAGAGTCGCTAACTTTCTTACTGGATAATATTTATGTTAGATTCGGTACCTCTATTTATAAACAAGTAATAGGCATCCCAATGGGTACTAATTGTGCACCCCTTGTTGCTGATCTGTTTTTATACTGTTATGAAAGAGACTTTATGTTATCTCTTTCTACTGAACATCAAGATGATATAATTACAGCTTTTAACAACACATCGAGGTACCTTGATGATTTATTAAATATAGACAATAACCATTTTCCATTACTGGTTAATAAGATTTATCCTAAAGAACTACAACTTAATAAAGCGAACACTTCAGAAAAGCAAGCAAACTTTCTCGATCTAAATCTGTCCATTGAAAACGGTTATGTCACAACTAAAATTTATGATAAAAGAGATGATTTTAATTTTAATATAGTAAATTTTCCGTTTTTAGACGGCGATGTTCCCCGTGCAACATCTTATGGGGTTTATATCTCACAGCTTGTTCGCTTTTCAAGAGCTTGCAACGATGTTAATGATTTCAATGAACGTAATCTTTGCATTACAGAAAAACTTTTAAAACAAGGTAATCGGTATCACAAATTAAGGAAAACCTTTTGCAAGTTTTATCGCCGATACCCAGAATCAATTCATAAATACAGATCCAGTTTAAAATCACTTTTGCAACAAGGTATTTCACAGCCAGTTTTTTATGGAGATTTAATTTATAAACTTAAAAAGATAAAAGGCAGTGTTAATTTCTCCCGGTTATTCGTAAAAACCATCTGTAAATTTAAAAAGAAAGGTTACCAACATGATATTTTACAGCGCTCTGCAGGCCTGGTGATTAACCCTTCTACAGTTGATCATTATGCTTACCTCTTTGGTTGCACGACGGTGACAGGGATTTAAGAGTTTATGAAGGTTAATGGGGAAATCTTTTCTTAAAAGAACCTAGAAGCTCGATTTGTTTCTTTAATCCCTGTCATCTCGTTCTTGCTGATTTTACTCCAGGAGCTCTCGTCTCGGTAAGATCATTGAGTACCCGCCCCTTCGGCTTTGCAATGCTCTTAACTTCTTATGTTTTATATGTTTGTGTGCTTTTGCATTCAACATTGTTAAGCCGATAAGTGGGTTGGAGTTTTTTCACCAAGACAACTTGTACTTGTTTTGTGATATGAGAACCTGTTGGGGCAAGTGTGAGGTTGGTGCACCCTAGAACCTGGTTTAAACCCCCAGTGGCAATTTGATTTGCCACTGACCGTTCCAAGGCGGTAACCCCTCGGGTTCTCATTTTTGTTTATTGTTAGTGGTGTATTTTTTGAAACTGATCATTTTATTAACCATGCTCTCTCCCCCTCTCTTCTTCTTGACTGTGTGGGGAGGCTGTTTTTTAATCACCAGGCCTGCAGAGCGCTGTAAAATATCATGTTGGTAACCTTTCTTTTTAAATTTACAGATGGTTTTTACGAATAACCGGGAGAAATTAACACTGCCTTTAATCTTTTTAAGTTTATAAATTAAATCTCCATAAAAAACTGGTTGTGAAATACCTTGTTGCAAAAGTGATTTTAAACTGCATTTGTATTTATGAATTAAATCTGGGTATCGGCGATAAAACTTGCAAAAGGTTTTCCTTAATTTGTGATACCGATAACCTTGTTTTAAGAGTTTTTCTGTAATGCAAAGATTACGTTCATTGAAATCATTAACATTGTTGCAAGCTCTTGAAAAGCGAACAAGCTGTGAGATATAAACCCCATAAGATGTTGCACGGGGAACATCGCCGTCTAAAAACGGAAAATTTACTATATTAAAATTAAAATCATCTCTTTTATCATAAATTTTAGTAGTGACATAACCATTTTCAATGGACAGATTTAGATCGAGAAAGTTTGCTTGCTTTTCTGAAGTGTTCGCTTTGTTAAGTTGTAGTTCTTTGGGATAAATCTTATTAACCAGTAATGGAAAATGGTTATTGTCTATATTTAATAAATCATCAAGGTACCTCGAGGTGTTGTTAAAAGCTGTAATTATATCATCTTGATGTTCAGTAGAAAGAGATAACATAAAGTCTCTTTCATAACAGTATAAAAACAGATCAGCAACAAGGGGTGCACAATTAGTACCCATAGGGATGCCTATTACTTGTTTATAAATAGAGGTACCGAATCTAACATAAATATTATCCATTAAGAAAGTTAGCGACTCTATAAGGTCTTGACAAGTCCATAATGTATAATTATCATAAGAACCATCTGTAAAAAATGCCCTATGTTCATTACAAGCGATGAAGGTTTTTTTTTCTCTAGCAAACGTTTTTTCAATGAGACTGGTTAGTTTGTCTCTTATTAAATTATGAGGGAGCGAAGTGTATAATGTTGAGAAATCATAAGTAGACAAACAGAACGCCCGAAAATTATTTGATTTAAGCTTTTTCAAAACGTCATTTGAATTTTTAATCGACCAAAATAAATTTTTGCCAGAAGTTTCAAAAACCTTATCACAATACCTAATAATGTGTTCTTTTATAGCTGTAAGACAAGATGTTAAGAGCACGGATAATTTAGTAGTAGTGCAAGAACTAGAGTTAGCAATAAATCTTGCTTTATACGGTGTTTTATGCAGTGTTAATTTCTCCCGGTTATTCGTAAAAACCATCTGTAAATTTAAAAAGAAAGGTTACCAACATGATATTTTACAGCGCTCTGCAGGCCTGGTGATTAACCCTTCTACAGTTGATCATTATGCTTACCTCTTTGGTTGCACGACGGTGGCAGGGATTTAAGAGTTTATGAAGGTTAATGGGGAAATCTTTTCTTAAAAGAACCTAGAAGCTCGATTTGTTTCTTTTATCCCTGTCATCTCGTTCTTGCTGATTTTACTCCAGGAGCTCTCGTCTCGGTAAGATCATTGAGTACCCGCCCCTTCGGCTTTGCAATGCTCGTAACTTCTTATGTTTTATATGTTTGTGTGCTTTTGCATTCAACATTGTTAAGCCGATAAGTGGGTTGGAGTTTTTTCACCAAGACAACTTGTACTTGTTTTGTGATATGAGAACCTGTTGGGGCAAGTGTGAGGTTGGTGCACCCTAGAACCTGGTTTAAACCCCCAGTGGCAATTTGATTTGCCACTGACCGTTCCAAGGCGGTAACCCCTCGGGTTCTCATTTTTGTTTATTGTTAGTGGTGTCTTTTTTGAAACTGATAATTTTATTAACCATGCTCTCTCCCCCTCTCTTCTTCTTGACTGTGTGGGGAGGCTGTTTTTTTCTGAATGTGGCGATTCCTGATATGTATATTTCACCTTTTTATAAGACGTCACTTACTTGAATATATTACGTCAGATAGTTGACGTCACTCAGGTAGCTCATTCTACAGGGGGGATAGGAAGGATCGAAATTTCCTGCATGAATGAAAGCACCAGACGAACTGATCTGGTATGCAAGAATGAGAATATCCGACCAATTCGTAAGAATTGTTCACTTTTGTCAGAAATAACCAAATTAATCTAAAAGCAAATTGTGTGGATTCTGGTCAGACGACACGGAAAATGTCTGTAAGCTATTAAATTTGAAAATATCAGAAATTATGAAGCTAAACGACAATAAAACAACAGGGAACGAAATCACACCAGTCAACCGGCAGAGCCAGGAGCGGACGGCACATCCAGGCGCAGACACGGTAAGTTTGTTCATACTTGACAGCGGTGTAAGTAATTATCATTTTCGCTAGTTTTGATTAACTCATGGAAAGAAATATTGGCTGATTTCAAAAGCAAAATAAATTCTGCACATATCCGTTGATTTCTAAAGTGGTAGAAGGGATAATAAACATTTAATCGCGATTTAAATACGGAAGTTTGTGATGAAATCTTGAAGTTGTGCGTTTTATAGCAAAATGCTACATAGATCTGAAAATCTGCATAAATCTGTAAGCACTATTGGAAAATTTAATCATTCCCCTGGCAATATGTTAAATATTAGCACAAACAAACTTAACAAATCCGCGAAGGCTTGGTGAATAGAGCTGGGGTATAGAAATGGGCAGGTCCATGGAGCAGAAAGTGAATTTATTGGCGGGGACCAGGAGCAGATATAATCGAGTACGGAAAATCGTTTGATGTATTGTTACGACACTATTCTACATTCTCAATAATAAAAATTTGTTGACATACAGTGATAGTATTGTCCGTCAGTATGTCTGTTCATGTCGTAAAGTATACAGTAATCATTTCAAAAGGAGTTTGGTAAGCTTGTAATGCATGAACTCTCTTAAGTTAACTGAATTATCGCTGGTTAAAAAATTGTCACACTGTTCTTGATCGTTCACAGGAAAAAGCACATCAAAACACCGAAAACGAAAGTTAATGACTGACGTTCAGTTCACCCCAGATAATGTTTTAACTTATTTCACCGTCATTACTTTATCAATTTCTCTAAACTTTACAAAATTGTGAAGCTAACTTTACCTGTTTTGTAAAGCAGTATTTGCTTCTTTTCAGCACGATGTGTTTTGGTTAAATTTGCGATAAGTGAAGTTCTTGAAATTTGCGAATTATGTTAATATGTTCTTATATAAACCTCAAAAACGCATCTGTTGTCTCAAAATCAATTGGGAATTATAAAATATAGAATTTCTTCTATGTCCACATCTTTTTATTGTTTGATATTTTATATTAGTTTATCGTAAGTGCAAAAAATCCCATAAAAATCTCGTTAAAGATATGCGCAAGCTTTAAAAGCCAGTAATATAGTATTTTCCAGGAAATATGTGTGAAGACAAGTCACGCAAATAATGCGCATGTGAAAGTTTTAAGAAAAGTCACACCCAATCACACAAAAACGCACGGACTGACGAGCAACTACAACCAATAAACTAAAAATGTTAAATTTTAGCCACGTATCTTTAAGAAGAGAGTAAATGACATTTAAGATTTATAAAATGATAAATATAAAAAGTATTTATAAGACACCACAAACAACAAAAATGACAACTTGATTAGTTACCGCCTTGGAGCAGCCAATGTCCAAGATTTTACAACTTGATAATTAAACCAGGTTCTAGGGTGCACAAATCTTATACCTGCCTTAACCGGTTCTCATATGACAAATTAATGCAAAAGTGAAAATTGGATATCAGGATTGGCCACATCCTGACACAGCCACCACACCCAGCCAATAAGCAGAAAGGAAAAAATAGCATGGGTAGTAAAATGATAAATTTCAAAATAGACACCACAGACAATCAATAAGAAAGATAACTCGTGTCAAAAATATTAAATATGCTCGTTTCAACAGTAAATAATAGAAGCGAAAAACAGAAATTAAGAAAAATAATCAATAAAACTTCCTCACAGCCTGCATTTGTACAAACATAACATATAACGATAACTCATATTTGTTGGCAAGCTAAGAAACAGATTCTTTCTTAGAAAAAAAATAAAGAAGTACAATACACATCAAGAGGTGTCATATTCAGAAGCAAGATCCTTCCATTAAATACCCTCATTCTGCTTTTTTTCATTAAAAATGCAATGTTGTTTACAAATTTCAATTAAAAAGTATGTAAAAATCGTTGTCTTTGCAAGACTATGACAAAAAAACAAAATTGGTGTGTCAACCTTATATTAGTTGAATTAAACTCAATATAACATGTTTGTGACCTAAGTTGACGGTATGATAAATTTGCATCGTTCTCATTAAGTTTTCATTTTGATCAACACTATTTCAGATTAATCAATATTATTTCAAGTACATCAATAGAAAATGAAAACAACCCTATACTTTCAAACCGTAATTTATTTTCCAAATGTTTTAGAAATAGAACTCCTTCAAATATTTTACTGCCACTTATACTGTAATATTCAAAGTGAAGTAATCGTATCCGGAGTGGACACATTGAGAAGACTCAGTCTCCCCACGTCATTTAGCTTGCTTTGCAATAAATGGTGTAAATTTGCCGGCTGACAAGTTAGATGAAAATGTAATCAAGTATTTCATTATAAATGACACGCTATATTAATGTTGATGCTGCACACGCAAAATTCAGAGTCAGTGATAAGCAGAACCTTTAGATAAGTCATTTGATGTAGTTGTCAATTTTTGTACTTGGAAATTGTCCTGAAAAAACTTGATGTTTATTTCAACTTTTCAATTTCTTAATATTTCTTCATTGCATTTAATGTTATATTGCCCGTGATGCCCCAGGGTGGGGATGATGGCCGATCCTTTGGGTCATTCTCACATTTGATAGAGTTTTGACCCTTTTTGTGTTAAAAACTTAAATTGTTTTATTTTATATAGTTCAGCTGAATCCCCTACTTTGTTATTCCTTTGTAAGAGCTCCAGATAAGTGATTGATATTTGCGTACCTATTTTGCACTGAAAGATAAAACATACAATCCATACAGCATATTCATCGCAATTCCGGATCTTGCACATTCCATAAATTATCTGTGCTCTTAATGTCTTCTTTACAGCCATCAAGGAAAATACTATATTTGGTCCTGGGAACAATTTATGGGGGTGATTTTCAAACTCAGATGACGTTGAAAAGGAGCTTAAACCAGTTAATTTTAAAGGGAGATGTGCAGGGTCGAGCAGGTGTACTCGGTAAAATCGTAAACAGATCGATCTTTGTAACACTTACGTGTACTTTTCACTAAACTCTACATTTCAAACCCTCCAGGAGGAAGTTTTCGGTTAATTTTACCATTTTACTGGACCTTAAAACAATCCGCTGAAGAAATCCCTATACAAAAATTCATTCTATATTTAGCGATCATTCTATATTTAGCTCATCGCTGAGCTTACTATTCGTGGTGGCCCAGGCATTTTGAAACAAATGGCGACGTCGATATACGGCAAGGTACACCGAATGCGTGTTTTGGTTTGAGTGATCACGTGACAATACCAAAAACCACCGCGGCTTTACGCGGGAAATACAAAAATAGCTAACTTATGCGCGTCGCATAGGATTGGAAACACCATTTGTATATCTTTTTAATAAAATATTGGTTTTAAATAATTCGGTTGTAAATCAATATTTGTGCTTCAAATAATTATATTCAACTGATTAATAACCCTTTTCGCAAATCTGTTCCATTCATCAATCCTGCACATCTCCATTTAAGGCGTTCTCGATGTCAACTATCAAATTGGGATTTCCTCGTAAAATAATGAATCAAGTAAACAAAGGCGTTTAAATAAGAAAAAAAATCTTTGTCGCGTGAAATAAAGAACATTTTACAGATGGTTCTTATATTATACTCACGGACTTGTCAAATCCGAATCGAATCGCTCGCTATCTTACTGAATAAAATGTCTGTTAGATTTGGTACCTGAATTAATTTATAAATAGAAGTATTCATCCATTTGGATACTTATTGTTCATCCATTGTTGTTCCTATTGTTGCTGATTTGTGCTTTTATATTGCTACCACACAAACTGTTTGATATATCAAAGATTATGACGATATTTTTAACAACCTTAACAACTCACATCACGGTGTGTTGAAGATTTGGTAAATATAAATAATAATAATCAGTTTTAGTTCCGTATTTGATCCATTAAATATAATCAATAAAGAACAGCTATCAATGATCTCTTTTTATCTGTTTTAATTATTTTTGGGGATCGACGTGAGAAAATCGGTCTTACGGAAAAAGTTTCGATGTGCGTTACTGTGCACCAGTGTTTACTGGAAAATGTCAAGTGCTCAATTATTCTTAAAATATTCTCATGTACTTACAAGCAATGCGTTCATGATAAATTTCGAATCGTTATTTATTTAGAAATAATTAGAAAGATGGGGATCAAATTTCTTATAATACGATTGAAAAAGGCAGTTGCAAAGCAAATAAGACTATAAACCCACTCAAACAACAGCATTACTAATGGGTTTGCTGTATGTGTATAACAACGTAAAATAGATTAGTAATTATGGTAACCAGTTCATCAACATTATAATGTTCTTTTTGTATGAACTCTTAACATTACAGCTCTTATTTTTTGTAATTTCTGCTAAATTTCGATATATTTCAGTGAAACGTGCTTCAGAGTATTAATCGATCAGAAAATAATAATAATAATAATAATAATAATAATAATAATAATAATAATAATATAACTATGACGAAGATAACCAGGGGTATTTTAGTAACGTACCAAAGAGCAAAATGTTATTATTTTTCAATCGCGTTAAGTTTTAATAGGAAATTGATACCTCTTAATCATTATTTGAAATTTTTTGAAAGATTGAAATAAAGTTTCGATTATCAACATTTATCAGTGTATGAAATTATTTAACAGATTTTTTGTTGTTAAATAATTGATTAACTTTAAGTAAATAAAACAGGACATAGAAAAGAAAAAAAGAACATGGACTAGTTAAAAAAATTAAGATTATTTTTACGGCTAGTCTATTAATAAGGTTATTTAATTATTTACAATTTATTTCATTTAATGGATTCGTGTGTAAATGAAAATACACTTAATTAAAAAAACAACAACAAAGGAATATATTTATGATTTAGCTGGCTCAAAGATAAAATTGTTTAACTGATTTCTGGGTAAATAAATAACTTATTTTTCCGATTTCCCTTGCATGTCTGCTTAGATCATCCTGCCGAAAGGGTTAATACACGATTATCAATAGGAGAGCATCATTCGTCTCCGACGGTCTGTTGTCTGTGGAAGTATTTTCTAATTATTATTAAGCCTCTACCGATGCTTATTTACTCCATTACATGTAAGACCATGCAATTGTCTGCTTTGAAGAAAATTCAGAAACGAAAGAAAACCCAATCTTTCAAAAACAATGGCAGATTCATCACAATCTTTGCATTAGGAAGCAGAATAAAAGCTAAGGAATCAAGTCATTTTGTGTTTTTGTCTCAGAAGATATATCACATTATCCGTCTAAATAAGTAAGAAGATTGAATTAGGACCCATGAGAAAAGGCCAAACAGACTTGCTAGTCTGTAATTTATTTAGAATATTGCTAACATTTCACATCAGCTCATAGTGCTTCTAATTACCACTTGCTTATGACAGCATTGTATTGTCAATTAAATAGATGAAAAGGTACTTTGAAAGCAATCGAAAACGACAAATATCTTAATATTGCAGGCTTGATTTTGTACACATTTTGTCAAACCGTTCCAATGTTGTGTGTCTTCTGAATGTGGCAAGTCCTGATGCATATTTCACTTTTTGCGGGTAAAAGTTAAAAATATAAAAATCTCCAGAATGACGAAAGGCGGTTCAATTAAACTTTGCAAAAATACAATAAAATCGATGAAATTGCAATGAATATTGTAGATGGTCCTTAACAGGTTATAATTGAAAAGCACACTACTGTCCACGCCGCCTAGTCCCGGGATGACATGCAAATACATAACAAAAGGCCTATAGAACAGCTGACAAAAAACTACAACCAAATATTACATTCACAGAAAAAAATTAACAAAACAAACACAACATCCTTAAACAAAACACGTCTATTAAGCCTATAGCTATGGCCCGTATCCGTTTCACTATTATAATGCATTCAGTATGTAATTTTGTGTCATCTATAACTCTACACCAATATAAGCTACAGTTATACAATTATTTTAACAATAAAGTGTACTTGTGCATGTAGCGTTTGTTCCTGAAAACGTCCTCTTAACCAGAGCTATGACCCCTTGTGTATTTCAGTACAATACAATTGCCATATAACATTGTGTTGCACATAACTCCTAAACTGTATTAGCCAGTCATGAAACTTTATAGTAGTACGTAAGTGTGAGGTAACTCTGACTGGATTATCTCCCTTTGTTGAAATTAACTCTGATTAACACTCAGTCTGTAAATTTTCCTACTGAAACATTTAGTGTATAAATTGATCTTTATCTTTAGACAGATGTTCCAACTTAAAAGGATGATAAACCTAGATGTTTAGCACAACAACACTCGTCTTTATTTTATAATTCTGAAGTAATCTGCACTGTGACAAAAGTATTGGCTGACAATGACAACTGAGAGTGGGGGCACCGCTAATGATTTACTTCTTGTTTGTTTTTCGTTTAGTGCAACAGCACTGTTTGTAAATATTAGCATATCAAAAACAGTGTTACGTGCTATAATCAAAATAATTCCTACACACAGCTTTTGTTAATAGTGAGAATTCAATGTCACGAACGTAAGAAGCAAATGGCAATAACCATATAACATGTACTCCAATGACGCATCAGAATCGTTAATACAATTATTTCTACAGATATAACAAAGCGGTTTATATATGTTTATGATGATTGGTGCTGTGATACTGCTCGTGAATGATTTTGTAACAATGAAGTAAATACTCGAAAAAATCTCAATTTTATGTCACGATTTCCTCTCGTTCAATAATTCTTGTTTAAAGTATGATATTCCAATGAAAGGTGTTAATAATGGTTTCGTTAAAGAATACGCGAAAACACGTGATTGCTTGTGAGTAAAATTTGAATATTCGGGCGCCTCTGATTTAGTGAAAATATTCTTCTTTTATGGTCTCGCATTGGTTTAATGAATTAGCGTTTTGATAAGTTGAGAGAGTATTGTGTCTCTGATTGGTTCCTGTAATATTTAATTTAGTTCTTGCGCAGGAAAAATGATTGTTCCATTCTCATACGTTTTTGATATTTATAAATAATTATACATTTGTTAATAGTAGCATAACTAACAAGAATACCTTAACTTTTAGCCTGCAGCTGAAAACAGTATACAAAGGCAATCTTAAACTTTTCGGTGTGTGAGATGTGCACGTTATGGAGAAACCACTGAAAAGATAGTCTCACTGCAATATTCAAGAAGGTTGTCTTTACGTGATGTAGTCGCCTCATAAATGCGGATATCATGTCTTATCTGTGCCTAGTTTTCAAGCACTGGAAAATACCTTTTACATTCTTTTTTGTTTATTTGACTTTTACAAACCTAATAACAAAAAAACATCTCACAGTTTTGCAAAACAACGGTATCGTTAAATGTCATCTCAAAACAGCATTAAGTTTAATAAAATGCTTCCTGAAATATGTTAGTAATTTGGTTAGCGGGATAAACAGGCTAGTTAACAAGCGGGAGTATTTTATTCACAGCATCTGAAAGATAAAAAAAATATAATTCAAACCAGAACTTCAAGGATTGCTTCTACCATTTGAAAGTATAATTTAATTTGAAAACAGGATGCGTAACTCGGACGTAAAAAGAACGTCTGGTGTGTTTTTATATTATGTTACTTGCTAAATTAATGCGTCAATTTAGTAAAACTACGCTGCACTTAACAATAAGCCGAAGAAAGTTATTAGCCATAGTGAGTTATTCTCCATGACACATTTTCATAAAACAAATGTTTTCAATATCTATCTTTGTTTCCGTGAATATATGATGTGTGGATTTATTATAGTTGCCTCTAAACAAGTGTCTAGACAAACAGTTCTGGATATCTTCTAATCTACAGAAAGTACATTGATACTCGTTTTATACTCAGGCCCTATCGATCACTTTATTGTTGGATACATGAAACTAAAGATACATCAAAACCCAAAGACATGACAAATTAACTTCTGTCATTGCACAATATAAAGTGACAGTTCATGATACTTGTTTCAAAGTTAATACCATCGCACCGTCAAATATCAAATACAAAAGCTCCGAGTGATACAATTTTATTATAATCATTATGTATGTCCTATTTTCGGGGGTCGACTTTACATCCTGGAAAATAACGTTTTATAAAATTCGGTTTGTCGCGTGATTATTTTCTAAAGCAAACATAATGACCCATTGCGAAGCGATAGAGCATACATATGTCAGAAAAATATGTCTGCAGTGAAATGTATAGATTTCCGTAATGCTCATTCTTCATTGACAGGCTATCTATCAAGTTGTTCTCTGGCGGGTCGGCGATAATTTTTTGTTGTGTTTTGTTTTCGTAAGACTGCACATGCGTTAAAAAGTTCAAACATAAGGCATGAATTCAGCTATGGGGCTTAGAGGCCCCAGTCACCTCAGCTGATCAAAAAGTGAATAATCATTAATTTTACAAGAAACATATCCATAGCTCCTTATTCCCACCAGTGTATGTGTTTTAAGCTCGAACCCCATCAAATTAAAAACAGATATAGCATTTTTCAGTCCATGGTCTTACACCTGTTAAAAATAAAAGTATTCTCATTTCTCTCGAATCAAGTTTCATTTTATAGTTTCAAATGAAGACACATTTCACACCAACTTAAAACTTTGATAAAGATCATGGCAAACAATAATAAAATTGAGATCGACTAGAGATAATCCTAATTTTAGGCATCTGACTGTTTGAAACTCATACCAGTTTCCAAATACATCAATCACGTTTGGATTTTTATACCTAAACAAACTACCATGTCTGAGATGTTTTCACATTTGTCGTGTTCAATTGCTTTCATTCCATTTTCATCTATTTTAATATCTACCATTTAAGCAAGTACTATTATCAGACACGAACTCATCCGCGGGGTTGTGGGACTAGTGCTAAAGTGAATAACTTTTTTATAGATGACAAACATCTATAGATCCTAATGTATCCCACAGTATGTTTACATAGTCCAATTATTGCCAATAAACAGATAATGGCATTTGTCAGTACCTAGTTTTAAATACAGGCACTAGTTTAGTTAATTTATGTAAGAGTAAACAACCTTTCTACAATAAGGCTGAAAGACTGATTTGGTAAAAATCAGTGCCCAAGATAAACTACAGAGAAATCTTAATCTTAAGCATCTGTCTGCTTGCAATTAAGACCAGTCTCCAAATATACTTATCAAAAGCATAAGTTTTGTGGCCTCAATTAGCCAGTAGATGTTGATACAATGTTTACAGCCGAGACTTTTTTGTATTAAATTGGCTAATTTGAAAATGATATTTTGACTTTGCTGCCAAGAAAGTTTTATTTTATTTTAGTGAATAAACTATTATTTCAATAGGAAGGAAAGCCTAATTATAATGTGGTTTAAACTTTATTTATTATGTGGATAACTGAATAATACATTGTATGACATTTAAAATACATGCAATAAAAAAAAGAATTCCAAAAGGTTAAATTGTTAAACAGTTCGTTAGAAAGTAAATGAAATTTGAATGACGTTGATCAACTTCAAAAATATGAATAGAAGCTCGGGTAGGAATATTCTAAGTTTTACTATAAGTTTCGCTCTGCTACTATATTTTTTGTACACAAATTTCATTACTTGAACAACCATTGAATAACATGTTAAGAAAAGACACAATTTGAAGACGGTATAAAGTTTGTGTCTATATCCGGTGGTTAATTGTATACACTCAAAGATAAATAGTTTGTTACATAAAGATGACCTAGTTTCTATTCAAATTGTCGCCAAGTGTGATGACAACCGGATTAAAACAGTGGTCTCTATCGCGTTAACACATACAAGTGGACGAAGGACATGTTGGTCCATCTTCAAACACGAAAGTACACTTGCGATCGGCTCAGGTGATTAAAATCGTTATAAAACACCAATAAAGTGTTAATACTCGGAAGACATCGCCCGGTACTCAAATTTACTTATTTTAGGATTGATGGATTAAATAAGAATTGTAAAATGGTTTCAAATATTTTCGTGCAAATAAGCATTTTATTAAAATCCTGATATTTTATTTTGATTCGTATCCAATACCAAGTTCTCAAAGAATTTGCATTCCGACTTCATGCTTATATATACGTAGTAGAAATCCGAATTTTTCATAAAGTTTCGATGTGGATAGATTACGATTCCAGTCTATCAAAACAAAACAAAAAATGCGCTTGTTTAGTGTAGACCCTAAATAACGATTTTTATTACCGGATTTTTTGTCAGCGCATACACACCGGGTCCATCTTTTAAGCCCCTGTGGTAAATTAGTGTTAACTTGATATACGTATGCAAGCTATGCACTGACTTGGAAACTATGGATTCCTGATACACATTGTATTTCGTTTTGATTTAGTGTGTGCTCCGTTATTCAAGTATTTATTCGTCTGAAATCGGTTTGCACATGTTAACACTGCCACCGATTAAATACACATTTTCACAAAAACCAGCCCGAGAATCTGTTTTGCCCTCAAAAAGACAACTGTTTCATATTCCAATTATAACTTAAACCGAACTTTGCAATATTGTCAAAGTTCCCTCTTCATCTAGTTTAAAATTACAGTAGCATTGTTTGTGCCGTGTGGAGTCTTTTAAATTCTCCCCGCACATTAAATCGGTGCTGTTATCAATTACGTCCTTTGAAGGTCGTTGAGCACGATACTTTAATGTACTATGTAAGCAGTTCTTCTAAAATTACATTGTTATAATATTTCGGCCAGTTTTGAGATGGTGGTTTCAATTTCCCAGCCAATATGGATTCGGATGTTGTTCAACCACCTACAAGGATATACTTCCTGCCTTTGGCGTTGTCTGTGATATGCAGGATTCATGTTCTAAGATCCCCGGGCTATTGTGTTTAATAGTAGTTCCGCCCATTGTTATCTCGTTTAGGGCAAACCCATTCTTTTATCTGGGGACCATAGGCCGCTGAACATGGAATGAAAATACCGCATTGCATGTCCACCGCCATATGCACACCATCGTTTGGTCTAATTCTACTGTTTTTTGGTGTAAATATCGAGTTGCGCTCAACCCGGGCTAGGCGGCGTGAGCAGAAATATGCATTTCAATTACTGTCAATGAACAAGCTCAATCAAACCGAGCCTGCAATATTTTCATATTTGTCGTGTTCGATGGCTTTCAAAGTTCCCATTTCATCTATTTGAACATGGGCTTTCAGCTGAACTTCAATGGGTCGCAAGGTAAATTTTGCCGTTGAAAGTCCCTATAGAGATATTTCGGCGGATGTTGAATACAGAGAAGAATGTTTATTTAAGGAATGATTCTTATTTTGGTGCGGTTCATGCAGATTGGACCACAGGTGTTCGGCGAGTTGTTTAGATACTAGTATTCACTAACCCCCCCCCCCCCAAACACCCATTCCCCTCTACAACCCCAAAAAGGTAAAAAAATTACAGTCAAACACACATATATATGATTAAATCATCATAACTTTACATTACAATCACTTTCGGACAAAAAAATATAATAATAATCACTATCAAAATATATGATAGAAAGGTAGACATGAAAGCCCTACACAAATCAACCCCTGTCTTACACAAAGGTCTGTAACTTGGGCAAATTTTGAGCAATCTTTACAACTAATGGCTCTTCTTGCGTAGGAATGATGCCTCTATTAGAAAAACAACCATCAATAACCACTGTTTTTCCATTACAATAGCTATGCCTTATCAAACAGCAAAACTACTTTGGTCGGACAAGATCTGATGGGCTCGCGATCACAAATTTGACAAGAGTAAAACTGCATACATTTCCATCAAAACGGCCATTCTTATAACCAATTCAATAAATAAAGATATAAAAATGAACTCACCACCATAAATATAGTATTTTATTGCCTATCGAACGTGAACTTTTAGAGTATTTGTATTCAACGTTTGAATTTCTACAGTGACAGCCATTGTGATCTGTATCACCGAAACGCTTGATGACCTTCACATTCACAGGTTCCCCGCGCACCTGCAAACACATATTGAAAGACTGAAACCAAGTAAAGTGTACATGTCTGTTGTAAACACAGCATATTGTTAGAACATTCAGAGAATTGGCTTTGAATTCGGAGCAAAATCTGGCCTTGCAGCATGTGACAGAGGGTCATAATGTACTGTTAATGGGTTCCGCGGGTAGGGGGAAATCTTTTTTGATAAAAAAGATAGTTGACACTGTCAGGAAAAGTGGTAAGAACGTTTATGTAACAGCAACTACCGGAATTGCAAGTAGTCACTACACAGATGCTTCCACTATACACAGATGGTCTGGTATCGGCGATGGAAGGCTTTCTATAGATGATTTGAAGGACGTTATCAATAACAACAAACAGTATTCAGACGTAAAGAAACGAGTTCTTGAAACCGACTTATTAATTATTGATGAATGTTCAATGATGAGCAGGAAATTTTTTGAGAGCTTAAATGTAATTTGTCAGTTGAGAAATCCTGCTTTACTTTTTGGTGGCATTCAACTATTATTAGCTGGAGATTTTAAACAGTTGCCTCCAGTTCCAAATATTCTCTATGGGGATGAAGGAGAATTCTGTTTCACTTCCAGGATTTTTGACAAAGTATTTCCGCATAAAATAGTTCTCAAAACAATAATTCGACAGAGTGAAATTCCTCTTATTAAGGCCATTGATGAATGTGCAATGGGTATTGTGAGTCCAGAATCGATAGAATTCATTAAAAATTTGAACAGAATGTTGCCACCTGACACAGAAAAAAACTACTATGTTATTCTACACTAATGAACAAGTTGATGATTTCAACAGAAGAAGCATAATTGAACACCCAGGGTAAATATTTGAATTTAATTCAGCTGACTCTGGAGAAAAGCGCTATCTAGATAGGATAAATGTACCCAAAGTGTTGTGGCTAAAAATAGGTGCTCCAGTTATATTGATGAGGAATCTGACTGACAAGCTTGTAAATGGAATGCAAGGAATAATCTCGGGCATTACTAAAAATGGTCCTGTTGTGAAGTTTTCTGAAAATGAACTACCAATACCAAAAGTGAAATGCACAGGTTGTATGTGTGTCTGAATTATATTTTTATTTGTTCTTATCTTATAATGTAATAACCCAATAGCCCAGTATAACTTTTCAATGACATTAAGTTAGCAGTTTGAGTAATGCATAAACATTGCACTACCTTTTTTTCTGGTTTGGTTTGGTTTACGAAACACATCGCAGCAACACAATTATGGTCTTTATAGCGATGTCCAGCTAGTTATTAATGGAGGAAGACCCCAGACATATGTCTGGGTAGAACCAAAGGCCCACCGCAGGTCAGCTGGAAAACCTCCCTACAGCAAAGTCCTCATCCCGACCGGGACTCGAACCCAAGCGGTGGAGGGCTGAAGGGTTTCAAGTCAGTGACTCTAACTGATCGGCCACGGGCGCCCTCTCACTGTGATGTGATGTACAGTGTATTTCCGAAACCTTTTTTTGATATTGTATGATAATATATATATAAAATTTTATTCTTGCAGTTTTTAGCCCATCAAAGAACATGTATGTAGCTGTAAGAGAGCAGTATCCTATAAAGCTTGCCTTTGCAATCAATATCCACAAATCTCAGGGAATGACACTCAACAGGTATAACCATATTTGTTATTTGCTGTAATTGTATTAATATTTTATTGGGTACTGGTTTTCCTGAATTTTTAGTGTCCTGCATTAATGGATTGACATATTGTTCATAACAAAGAGTTTTATTATCTCTTCAAATTTCAAATAATTTAAAAAATATATATTTGAAGTAAATAACATAAAGGATGACAATAAATAAACTTAAATTTTATTATAATTGGAAACCTAACTCCTTTTATTTATAAGTCTTCACTTTTGTTCTATTTGTATATTGACATAGACTGTGACTCAAAGGCCAATGTTTGTTAAAGATTTCAAATGGTCAATATTTTCCCTTTTATTTACATTAACATGTGTTTTTGTAGAGTGGAGATAAACTGTAAAGCAATTTTCAAGCCTGGACAGTTGGCTGTTGCTATGGGAAGATGTCGCAGCTCAAAGGGGCTAAAAGTTGTTAACTTCACTCCTAGTGTATGCCTTCCCCAACCTTTTGAAGTTCAGAATTTTCTATCGAACTTGACGAGTTTACCTGGTCCACAAGATACAAGCTGCTGTAAAGCTTTATGGTAAGAAAAAAGTTTTTTTTAGGTAACCCTACCTACCCTGACTTTTTTTATTTATTTAAAATGCCCAGGGATTGAGCCTGGCCGGTCCATTATACTGACACCGACGAGTCAGTCGTAATGCTGTCCCCTAGCTCTGAGCGTTAGGAGGGAAGCCACTACTACCAACTTTACAGTCTTTGGTCAGACTTGGCCGGGGTTCGAATCCACGACTTTTGTTTTATATTGAATTAATATGCTTCGAGAAGGAAGCAGCAAATACCCACTTTCCCGCACACTTTCATATGATTTTGGACTTTTACAATACCATTGCAAACAGAAAGTTATGATTTGCTGGCTCCATCTCCGTCCTTTTGGGTGTTTTGCTGCATTTTCCACTTGACAGAACAACAACTCCACCATTTCATCTTTTGCGTCTGGAACTAAAGCTTTCATTTCATCTCTGGTTATTTGTTTATTCAGATTTGGCATTTGATCATTTTATTTTCATCTGTGTTATGATTTATCATAATGTTTGTTACATTTGTCAAAGGAACATTTTCTTTTTCAGTTTTTCTACTTTTATTCTCTTGGTCAGTTTTTGTCTTTTTGTGAATGCCATTTTACAACACTTTCTACAGGTTTGTGAAAGGGCATTTAATGCCACAACTTTGCTGCACACAACTGAATGTAAACACCTACATTCACCTTCATCATTTTGCCATTTGTTCAAAACGTGGTAACGACTTACAACTACAGTATTTGTCAATTTTACTCCTTCACAAAGTCTTATTAATCTAGTGGTCTTAATCACTTGCTGAATACTTTCTGGGGTTGGAATGTACTTGTCACTTATGTAGATGGAGTTTAAATTAATTTCAGTTCCACTTACGTGAATTGACCATGTTCCATCACAAAACAGTGTTACATTCTTTGTAATCTCGTTGCCATCACAATATTGGCCAGAACCTATAGCAAATTGCACATTTTCTTTCCTTACTTTTATATTTGACACTGTGTCGGGTAGTAATTCCTGCAGTTTTAGGGATGTACTATTATTAATTGTAGTTCCATGATTTCGTTCTGTCATTTCCATTGTTACAAGTCTAATTCCAGTGTAGATGGTCACAGTAGATTTTGACATATCCCTTTTTTGGCTGCATTTGGGAAAACCTTCAAGATGTGGTCTACAAATATTCGCTTGCTGTATTGAATGGGTGTTCCAGACTCTTTCATTTCAAAGTCAAATGCATTGTACAGATTATTGACTTCTACAGAACTGCTCCCATCCCCAATCAACCTTGACAGCAGCCTGAAATTTAAAATGGTTATAAGATTTTTAATATCTTAAATAACTTGATATTTTTGGTTTCCTATTTTCAAATGAGTATACAATATGATATTTATACTTTTAGCTCTGATCAGCCGCAGAAAATGACAGTGACTGTATTGGAAATGCTAGCAGCTGATGATAATGAATATGATAGTACTGCTGACAATGATGAATTTGATTCGGATTTTGACAATGACATTCGAAGAATTGATGAAATTCTGGCTGAAAACCAGAGTGTGGAATTACCTGAGGATCTTAACATTGATGTTATATTACAGCAAATTCATGAAGAACATGTTGTCACCCCAGCACAGTATAATACAAACAAAATTTTGGAATCTATTGACAAAAAGAAGGTTAAGGGATTTGCTCAGTCTGAATATGCAAAACTAAAATGTTTATTTGAATCACAACAAAAAGATGCAGAGCAAGCAAAAAAGGTGCCAGCCAGCAAGCAAAGTGAATTTTATACTAATGTTTACAAGTATCAAACAAGTGTGGAATTTAGAATGAACTGTCTGTTTTTGACCAGTGCCCATTTACACAAGAACATTTGCACATTTGCTTCAATATTTCTAATGCGATTCGAAAATATTTAATTGGAAAACAAGTTGAAATCCTTGCAGTGTCAAACCGGCAGATTTCCAGTAGAACACTGACAAATGCATCTATGAGTAGAATAAGATATGTAGGGGGGTATTGTATTGCAAAAGTGCACTACAAATATCTACAGAAAAAAAATCAACCATGTACAAAACAGATGCCAGAAATATTGCTCTCTATGAAGAAGCAGTAGTGTGTGTAGACATTTTGTCAGAGCTTAAAGTAAATGAACAATATTTATTGTCCAACACTTGTCAACCAGAGACACTTCTTGATACAGAACGCAGACAGACATCTAAAAACAGATCATTGACCAACATTTCAGATTCACTCTTTGACTTTTTTAAATGCCTCACCGAAATCTGTTTGAAGTTATTGACAGATGAAAAATTAAACCAATATGGAGAGAACATATTTGAGGAGGTACGCAGTGAAATTTTGAAAAATAATTTTCTTAAGGAAAAGTTTACTGATGTGGTAAAAGAAAGCAGATCAACCTGCTTAAGCCAAGACACTGTAAGTTCATGTTGTGAAATTTTATACAACAAAATTGTAAAACAGCATTTAATGGTAATGGTTAACCAATTCCTGAAGGACATTTTGGAAAGTTTCAGTATTGGGAAGAAAATGTCACACAGAAAGCAGATCCAAGTGTCAAAGGGAAAGGCAAAAAGTAAAGCTGCATTTGAAAGCAGTGAAAGCATTACAGAAGAAAAATAAAAAAAAACTTGGCTAAAAGAAAATGCTCTAAACGGAAACATAATGATTATGAGGAAACTGAAGATGATTTACTAGAAATTGACTCAGAAATTAGTATAAGAACAATAAAAACAAGGCACCTAAAAGGGAAAAGAACTTCAACTTCAAAGGGCAAGACTGCCAAGAGCACTGACCCAGAAGAGGATACACAGGCATTATCTGGAGCTAACTTGGATAACCCAGAGTTATGTGAAAGTACACCAGATTCTCCTAAACCAGGGACTTCTGGGATTTCACAAGGCAAAGACACTATTGGACAAACAGGTGGGCTAATACAGGAGAGCAGTCAGCAGGCACTAGATCCAGAAGAGGGTTCAGATGCAGAAGTGGATTGTATAGTTTGCATGAAGCCCCAAAAATATGTAAAAGGTGTGGAAGAAATTGAATGGATACAATGTGATAGCTGTGATGGATGGATTCATAGGTCATGTGCAGGGTTAAAAAATTATTTGAAATGGCGCAAAGCAATGGCAGAAGGCGCAGTTTTTTATTGTAAACAATGCAAATAAAATTTTAACAACATCGATTTGGGGACTTTGCCTGGGATTAATCTTTGGTGTTAAGTACTTACCAAGTAACGATTGCCATCTTTGAAATGTGTAGCCTTTTCTTCTGTATTAAACCAGCTAAATAATCGCCGCAAATGATGTCGATTCGCAAACAATGTCGATTATTAACATTCGAAATTGCCGCTTTTTCGAACTCTTCAATACTGAGCGTATGTTGTTTACAAAACGATAAAAGCCGAGGAATCCCGCATGAAAAAACCAAGCGCCTGGCCGACGCTGATGGCTGACGGAAAAACACAAAACAAAGCGACAACAAATGCAGAAATTCGTCTCTCATGGAATAAAAGCATCAATATAACTAACGGTAAGATTAAAATTTTATCTTTATTTATTGAATTGGTTATAAGAATGGCCGTTTTGATGGAAATGTATGCAGTTTTACTCTTGTCAAATTTGTGATCGCGAGCCCATCAGATCTTGTCCGACCAAAGTAGTTTTGCTGTTTGATAAGGCATAGCTATTGTAATGGAAAAACAGTGGTTACTGATGGTTGTTTGTCTAATAGAGGCATCATTCCTACGCAAGAAGAGCCATTAGTTGTAAAGATTGCTCAAAATTTGCCCAAGTTACAGACCTTTGTGTAAGACAGGGGTTGATTTGTGTAGGGCTTTCATGTCTACCTTTCTATCATATATTTTGATAGTGATTATTATTATATTTTTTTTGTCCGAAAGTGATTGTAATGTAAAGTTATGATGATTTAATCATACATATGTGTGTTTGACTGTAATTTTTTACCTTTTTGGGGTTGTAGAGGGGAATGGGTGTTTGGGGGGGGGGGGGGGGGGGGGTTAGTGAATACTAGTATCTAAACAACTCGCCGAACACCTTAATTTCCCAGCCAATATGGATTCGGATGTTGTTCAACCACCTACAAGGATATACTTCCTGCCTTTGGCGTTGTCTGTGATATGCAGGATTCATGTTCTAAGATCCCCGGGCTATTCTGTTTACTAGTAGTTCCGCCCATTGTTATCTCGTTTAGGGCATTCCCATTCTTTTATCTGGGGACCATAGGCCGCTGAACATGGAATGAAAATACCGCATTGCATGTCCACCGCCATATGCACACCATCGTTTGGTCTAATTCTACTGTTTTTTGGTGTAAATATCGAGTTGCGCTCAACCCGGGCTAGGCGGCGTGGGCAGAAATATGCATTTCCATTACTGTCAATGAACAAGCTCAATCAAACCGAGCCTGCAATATTTTCATATTTGTCGTGTTCGATGGCTTTCAAAGTTCCCATTTCATCTATTTGAACATGGGCTTTCAGCTGAACTTCAGTGGGTCGCAAGTTAAATTTTGCCGTTGAAAGTCCCTATAGAGATATTTCGGCGGATGTTGAATACAGAGAAGAATGTTTATTTAAGGAATGATTCTTATTTTGGTGCGGTTCATGCAGATTGGACGTGCACGCGAGAGCTGGCAAATCCATAAAGCGCGCTAGTTTTGGAAACGGAAACATATTTTACATTTTTTGCCCAATAAACATTGGCAAAATAGTAATATAACAAGTTGAAGACGAACAAACAGGTAAATGCTGTCCTTGGGAATTAGCTTCAACTTGACAATGTTGCATGCAAAACCACACGAACAAATATAAAACATTGGAGGCTTAATAAATTGTTAAGCGAAAAAGTTGGATACTCAATTACGCTTAACTTACTAAAACCAAAGCACCTGCAGTCAAATCAGCAAAAACATTGTGAAATCACAATTATTCGAAATGTCTAGACTTTTGATGACCAACGGCATTTCCTTTCTTTATAAACGGAAGTGTTTTAGATAATGAAAATAAAATATACGCGAATTGTAGACTTAATTGATGTTAAAAATATGCCATTGTTTGGGATAAATACATTTCTTTACTATTTCACTTGTTAAAGTTTAACCCAGGGCTAAGCGGTGCTGACAATAATTGGCATTTCCATTATTGCCCATGAAAATGCTCAATAACCGAGCATGTAAAAATTAATTGCCGGGTTTTAACGATGTGACTTTCTCAACAATCTCACTTTCCCACAATTTCTGTGTTTGTCCTGCAGGCTTTCGTCCAAATACAATCATTACGACCGCCCGGTAAATGGAGTATACAATTAATCAAAAGGCAGGGCTATGCGCTGTCGCCGTGATGGTGCGGGTTCGCGCCCAGTCAGAGACACTATCATTTTAAATTTAGTGAATAAAACTCACGCTAATACGTACAAATATATAGGGTAACCAGTAAAAATGTTTGCTTCGTGTGCACGAATACTACACCTCAAACTCTATATCACTTTCGGTTTCTGTTTGACCAAATGGTTACTCATTATTAACTATACAAACTTCATTCACTCAAGGACACGATTCGCATCTTTGACACTTTGAGATATAAACAAAGCAAATGGCTAACAATGGGGCGATCAAATCTGCCGAAGAACAATGACGGGGCATTCTATTTTGATAGAAAAGGCACTTTGAAAGGAAAAATCAAACTACTGCAGGCTCGGTTGAAATAAATATATATCTGCCGCGGATTGAGCGCCACTCAATATTTACACAAATATTTCTGCTTTAAGGCCTTAGATGGAGGCTACATGTAACATGAGACTTGGGATTGCAAACGATTGGCTTTGGGACAATCTACGAACCCAGCAGGCCTTCTCCCAGACTTGCACCGGGGAAAGTAGACAACAAATAGGTCAACCGAAACTAAGGTCAACATTGACAGATATATAGACATAAAGAAACAATCTACCCAATGGGACATTAACTTCAATATATTAAGTATAAGATCTTCAAAATATTAGGCACAAAACATTGACTTCCAGAAATTAAAATTGCATATTAAACATTCGAAACAATCAGGAAACACAAACAACCCACAAAATACCCAATAATGAAGATTTTTCTTTGAAATTTTGTTAATCCGTTATGCATGATCTTTTGATATATCTTAATATAAAAATGACTTGTTATTTCCCTTGCAGTCGTGTAATTTGAAAACCAAGTCCACACCTTATCAGTTTTAAGCTCGACGTGTCTAAGAAGATGTCGACCTATTGTACTCATTTTATTTTGCGTGCAACCTCAATATATTTTATCAAGTATATTAATTGCCACATTTTGAGTTGGGTGGATGGGGGCAAAATTCTGGGTAAGGTAACCCCCTGCCAGAAAATTTTTTAAGTCAATCCAACGTTATGTTGTTTTCTTTTTACTGTTTGGAGGAGTGGGGGAACAAGTGGGTACCCTTCCACCTTAGAATAAATGTTAAGTCATTTAAGAAATAAAAATCTTTACACCTTACACCTGTTGCATTTAAGTAAGTAATTCTTTAAAATGAGGAAGAAATGCTATTAATTTGTTGCAAAAGTATGCTACAGATTCAACTAATTATCAAAAACTATAACCTTATATCTGTGATCCTGAAGTCCGAGTTAAGGACATGGTTCTTGGATGTAACACTGCTTCGCTGAGGGTAACACAATGAACATTCTCTTGTGAATGTTAACTGAAGTATCTTCTTCACGTATCTATATCTTCACTCCAGAAACATATTGTTGGCATATTTTGATCTTTAAACCTCAAGTGTTACATTGACTTCTGAGGAAGGGACATGGTTCTTCGCCTCGACTATCCGTTATATTTACGTTAAGGTTCCGCAAAGATTGCAAATGGCGAAAAGTGGCTAAATTTTCAAAATTGAATTTTGGGGGAAATACTTATTGCCACCTTGATTTTAGTAAATAAATGTTTTTAGCTATGGATGTAGTAAATGTTTGCAAGCTTAATTTAGTCTAATTCATGTTCTAATTACTAAGCACATACTAAAACAAAAGAAAACCGTTTGCATGAGAACTCTGAAACTCATGAACAATATTCCAAAGCAACTTATTCCTGAAATAAGTATATGCTGGTATACAATGTTTAGTGCCCATTCGTCAAAATAATGTAAGGGTTTTCAAGAAATTCAAGGAAATCTTACTTCCTGGTTCAAAGTGAAAGTGAAAGTACTAAGCAAACCTTGAGTAGTATACATTTTTTTTAATTCTATTGAATTATATTATTACTAATATCAATGGATTTATTTTAATATCTGTGGGTAAATAAAACGGCTTTGACGTAATAACAAAACACGTGTGGACACAAAAAGAGATATGAAGTTTTCTATTTGCTTTTTACAATAATCCATAGATTGTGTGCATTTATTTCCGATTCAGTTAACTTTTAATTTCATTTTGACTGCATCTGACAATTCGACACACTACTTTAAACGTTATGAAATCTAATTAATAAAAGGTTTTCATCGTGATAATATCACATTGTGTTCAAGTGTTTGTCAATACTTACAAACGATTCAATTCAAAAATATTAAGGAATTTGTAAGTTTATACTAAAAGGGTGACTTTTACATTGTTTCTGGTGTCTTTTTTGAAATTGATGTTCTTATAAACACATGTTCTCATTTTATCTCTCCTCTTTCGCTGCTTGTGGAGGCTGTTTTTTCTGAGTGTAGCGATTCCTGATACATGTATGCAAATTTCACCTTTTTTGTTAAAGAACCTAGAATTTCGATTAGTTTCTCTTTGATTCCTGACATTGTGTTCTTGCGGATTTTACTCAAACTGCTCTGGTCTCGGTAAATCATTGAGTACCCTCTCTTTTGCTTTGCATTGCTATAAGCTTCTTTCCATTACTGCCCACGAGCAGGCTCAATTAAATCGAGCCTGCAATATTTTCATATGTGTCGTGTTCGATGGCTTTTAACATCCCCTTTGCATCTATTCTTATGTTTTATGTTTGATTGCTTTTGCATGCAACATTGTTGAGCTGATGGGTGTGTTAGGGTCATTTCAACATGACCACTTATATGTTCATATGATAACCTGTTGGGGCAAGTTTGAATGGTGCACCCTAGAACCTGGTTTAAATCCCCAGTGGCAAATATTGAGTCGTAAGAGGTTGTGGGGCTAGTGCCAAAGTGAATAATTATTTTTGAAATAACAAACATAACTCTAGTTATACCTGCCTCCCAGTTATGGTGTTACATATTTCAATTATAACCAATAAACAGATAATATCATTTGTCACTCGTTTGTCTTAAACTAAGGCACTCGTTTTATTTGAAGATTTAAAATGTAAACAAAATTTCCCAAAAAAGAGCTACGTACAAGCTGAACGACATAAACAGTATTTCGTTAACTGCCATATGTACACCATCGTTTGTGATGAATCTAAAGTGTACTGTTTTATGGTGTAAATATTGAGTTACGCCCAACCCGGGGCTAGGCTGCGTGGGTAGTACTTTGGAATTTCATTTCTGCCTATTAACGGGCTCAATCAAACCGAGTCTGCAATATTTTCGTATTTGTCGTGTTGGATTGCTTTCAAATTCCCTTACGACGACTTATAAATTCTGAGTAACGAGAGAGACCTATAACGCTGTTGAATGTTGATTACGAAAAAGCAAAACAAATATAGCAAATAGACTTTAGCCAATATTGTCATTATAGGAATAACCATGCCGTAATTTTGAAGTTTGCGACGGTATACACAGATTTTATTGGTCGCAAATATTTTTAACGGCGAAGGCGCAGCCTGAGCCGTTAAAATGATTTAAGACCATTAAAATCTGTGTATACCGTCGCAAACTTCAAAATTACGGCATGGTTATTCCTATTCTAACGCTCTTCCATACTACCCTCAATCGGGCCTCATTCCATACGTTAAACGGGTACCATGTTCTATATATCCGTATAGTAAACAACGGTACGGTATTACCCAAGGGAACCCGATTATACATACGTCGGTGAGATTACCGACAGTAAACAAGTTAAATAAATCACAAATAGAGGTCAAAACTTCAACATTTTTTATTACATCGATGTTTCGGCCATAATGCCTTCTTCAGGATTGATGTCATAACAGGAAATGACGTCAACGTCAAACGACAGTAAACAAGGAATTTTACGGTCGCAAATTTTCGCCATCTGACCAATCAGATTGCTCGAAATTTATTTAGTGCGTAAGAATTGCTATTCATAATTAACAAACGGGTTTGTATAAGGAACAGAAATTATTGAAAACATAGAAGATAAAAGTTTATGAGAAACATACAATAACGTCTTTTTTAAATAAAAGAAGCCTGTTAATAAGCAGTAATTGAAATGCTCATTAACTTTCACGCCGCCTTGCCCCGGGTTGAGCTCAAGTCAACCAGTGCTGTTATCAATTATAAAGTCCGTTGAAAGTCGTCGATGCTTGTGTAAATATTGTGTTGCGCTTTACCCAGGACTAAGCGGCGTGAACACTGATAAGCACTTCTATAACTGACCATTAACAAACTATCAAACCGAGCCTACTTTATATTGATATTCGTTGTGTTTGACGGTTTTCAAAGTTCCATTTATTTCTATTAAACAAGAGATCATACCTGTTGTATTTGTAAAACATCTATGCCCTTAAACGCCGATTGGATAGTAATCTGCTGTTATTTTATTGATGGTCGCTGAGACCTTGACCTAATGGCCTCGAAATTAATAGGATCATCTATTTGTGATGAAAAACCTTCCTACACAATCTTAAGACTGTATGTCAAAACGTTCCTACACAATCTTAAGACTGTATGTCAAAACGTTGTTTAGTTATTGGTCGGACAACGTTGGTAACGGACCGACGGACCGACCGAAATGTGCAAAGCACTTTACGCCTGATTTTTTGAAGGTGGCATTAATATCACTGTTGCGTTGTTTGTACCATATGGCGGTATTGAAAAGTGTCCCCGTACATTACATGAACGTTTTTATTATTTAGTTACCAACATGATCTGCAGGCCTGGTGATTAACCGACCTACAGTTGATCGTTATGCTTACCTCTTTGTTTGCACGACGGTGGCAGGGTTTTAAGACTTTATGCAGGTTTATATGGAAATCGTGTTAAAGAACCTAGAAGCTCGATCTGTTTCTTTTATCCATGTCATTGTGTTCTTGCAGATTTGTCTCCAGGGGCTCTTGTCTCGGTAAGGTCATCAAGTAATCGCTCTTTTGCTTGACAATGCTAAGTATGTCTGAAAAGATTGTGTGCTTTTGCACGCAACATTGTAAAGTTGATGGGTGGGTTGGAGTCAAATCACAAAGACAACGTGTACTTGTTAATTATATGACAACCTGTCGGGGCAATTGTGCGAGTAACGCACCATAGAACCCGGTTTAAACGCCTTGTACGCAAATTACACTTGAAGACCGTTGAGCACGATCCTTATATTTGTGTTTCTCCTTAAGTCATTGCATGTTAGTGCGATCTTATGCGGAAAATAGATAAAATTTAAAGGAACTTAGAATGCCACCAAACACGACAAACAGCAAAATGTTATGAGAAAGTATTTCACAAATATAAATATCGTGCTAATGGACCTTCAAAGAGCGTAAATACAGCACTGAAAATAAGTACTTTTTAAACTATGTCGATGCTTTTATTTTAATTTGACTCTTGGACGAAAATCCGGATATGGAGTACGTTTTTTTCATTTTCATTACACTTTTCATATCTCTTACAAGTCAAATCTAGGTTGTATAGTCTTTGTAATGTTATCAAATAGCTACCAATTTTTCCTGAGAGTACCTTAAGATAACTTAAGTTGCCAGGTGTTAATGTGCTTTTGCATACAAAATTGAGTATTGGGTTCCGAGTTTACTCACATATGCTGTTTGTACGTGTGTTTATATGAGAACCTGGCGGGGAAAATTTAAAATGAGTGAACAAGAGAACTGATTGAATAGAACCAACCCCAGTGGCACAATGCTATACCACTGAATGATGCAATTTGGGCGTCATTTGCTCCTGTTTATTCATTTATACGCATTATAAATAGTACAAGTTATAAGAACCCCTTCTCAGTATTCCATCCTGAACGGCGCGTAGCCAGCTTTAAATTGAAAATAAAAGTACGCAGCATCTTAATGATAGGCAAAACTGTATGACTTTATTTAACTATTGTACAAATTATAATCTTGAAGTCTATCCGCTAAGAAATCTTACAAAACAGGCGAGTGTCAGTCAAGACTGTTGGGGAATGGAATGGAATGTTGGGAATTAGGCACGAAGAAAGCAAGACGAGTAAATGTAAAAATAGCTGTTACTACATTTACTGAAGTGTTGCAATTGAGGCGTAGGAACTGCTTAGTCGCTAAATGTAATATATTATGAGTTTACAAGTTAAAACAATAAACTCAGTTCATTTATTTAAAAAACCTTTAATCAACAATGGAAATAAGCGTTATGGTTACTTGATAATTTGTCAGTCACGGTGCAAATATAATTTTTCAGCTTTTATCCTGTTTATACGTCAAAGTGGTTTAACATTCAGATGGGCCTCGTAAAACATGCCTAGTTTATGATAGCTGGATAAACTGTTATAATTACACTTGCACATAAAAAGCGTGTATAAATATACATATACATAAAATAGGCTGTACATTTCCATTAAATAAGATGCTGTTATTTATTGTTATGCTTGTGCAGTGAAGACCGTACACCCAATCGCAACAAAAGGGAAGGGCGTATAATAGACAGTACATGTTTTAATATATATGAACAGAAACTGAGAGACGATTTGATTTGTATACCTAGTATACATAGGGGATGGGGTCGAAGTAAACGAGTGTATGGTGCGCCAAAATTGCACTTGTTCTGTCCATAATGAACAAAAATAGTTGTGAAATTCATTCCAGATAACATACATACTTGCCAGTTTTACATACCGTCACCTTAGTGCAATAACGATATTACTCCTTTTTTCAATGGTACTTAAAGCAATTGTGCACTCAGCGGATGAAAAACATCAAATATTGCAAAAACGCATTTTGCGGCAAAGCAAAGGTACGTGATGACCTATCTTAAACCAGACATTAATTTAGAAGATTATGATCACTATGATACTTATGCCAGTAATTACAGTGATTAAACAACCAACCTTATTTTCCATATTTCCTGAGAAGAAGTCATTATTCTCGATGTACTGTAACCATCAATCAGCCAATGTGGTAATCAGCGAGATAAACTTCAGGTTTGTATACTACTCAAAATTTGATAAGGGCCAATGGTCGTCTGAAAATTTTCCAATTTGACTATTATACACTCGTGTATTCAACTCGACTGACTTATTCGTCGGTTTTTGAAATAAACGATACAAACAAAACAAAACAAATGTATAATAAACTGTTCAAAATGTTAACCTAAACAATATTTATTAAATACTTCAAAAGTGGCCCTTATCAAATTTTGAGTTGTATAATTTAATACCTACCAATTTCGTTTGACACTACAACTAGCTTATTTTGTTAATATGTTCATGTGCCTCTGAATGTAACATTGTCGAGTAGTTGGGTAGGTTGGAGCCTATTCAGAAAATAAATTGTACGTGTATGTTCATATAAGAACCTGTAGAGCCACAATGACCTTGGGGCGCCTTAGAACCTTGTTTTAACCCACATTAGCAAAATGTTTTGCCATCAACCATGTCAAGACGGTACACCTGTAACCAACGTTTGCTATTTTTTTGTTAACTGGTATTTTTATCACCATATTATTATTACATGCTATCTAATCTATGCTATTCCTCTCCACTACGGAGGCTTTGTTTCAAGAATGTGGTAATGCCAGATATGCATACACTACTTTTTAATGATTAAGCATAGATCTTGCTAAAAGATCCCTCCAAAATATTTTTTATAAACATTTTCTCGTTAATATTTCAATAAGGGTTTGTGTAATAATTGAAAAATAAGAAGTGAATATTTACAATTTCCTTTAAAAATGTGTCGACCTTTATCACACATCAACAGTTAGTATGTTTAATAATAACAAATAATTATCTACGGTTGTACCAAATATGAAAATACGTATGTTCTCTGTGGCGCACTCGATTTACTGCTTCGGTCGGAACAAACAGACGCTCCTTTCTGAGTCGGCAATAAAAAGTTTTTTTGAACGTTTTCCTGAAGTTTGAACCAAACGTGAAATAAATAAAAACATTCGTTGAGAAACTTAAGTAATAGACAAGTTGAAATATTGTCTGTATCATTGCTTGATAAAATGGTGCTGTGCTATAACCCTTCATGAATGTTCCAATTAGCAAGGTGAGTCGAATAGCATGACTCGGCACATTGAGAATGAAAAATGTAATTGTCACAACCAGTAACATTTTGGTCACTTTTGAAATTGGCACTACTGGTTTAGTTGGACGTTTGTTGGTCAGTTTTTCCATAAGATCTGCATGCAACTTTCGCACGTGGAGTATTTTTATAATCCGTATAGTGATCACAGCTAATAGAATAAAAATCACAAGAGTTGGAAGGACAAGTGTTAGTACTGTATCGGAGTAAACGAGTATTTGAGTGACAGAGGTGTAGGCCGGGTTGTGAGAACAATCTTCGTTGACTATCCATAGCGATGTATTGTAGATTCCTATGGCAGTTAGTACTAAAATTAGAATACATAATTTGGAAATTCTATTATCACATAAACGCTTCGCCATAAAAGGTTTTTTAATCATTATAAAGTTTTCAAATGTTATAAAAACACAAAGCCACACGGAAAGAAATCCACAATTATACGTCATGAATATTATCAATTGACAAACACCCTTTATGCGGCTCATTTTTAGATCAAAAGTGCTCGAGATCCATATCAACAAAAGGCTTATCAGAAATCCGTTGTCACTAATACCACGTGTCGCAAGATAAAGTGAGCACGGTGCTTTTCGTAACGGTTTCCGCAGAAAGGTTATCGTTGATAGAGTATTTCCAACAAGCCCCACTACGCAGATGACAGGCAGTAAGTATTTCTCGACAGTTATTGCAGTAACAAATGCATCTTGATATTCTGCTGTGTCCGCTGCTATCTTTTCACTGTCATTTATTGCCGATATGTTGTACATCGTTGTAGTCTCAGTCATGGCAGTTTCGTTATTCTTAAAAAGAGAAATGATACGTGAAATACAATTTTACAGCATTTTTCCCGTAGACAATTAGGAAAGCAAAGCAAAACTAATAAAAATATTAATCGACAATTGTCAGAATAGACAGTACGCAAACCAAACTTACAAATTAAAGTAATTAAAGGAAGAATACAGTCGATGTATATAGATAAAAAGAAACTCTGAAAGTCAACGAGGTCACACTGGGTTAAAAAAGGAAATATGCATATCGGGAATGGCCACATCCAGCAGACACAGCCTCCCCACACAGCCAAAAGGAAGAGAGGAAAATAGAGCATGGTTTTAGAATAATTAGTTTCAAAATGGACGCCACAAACAATTAACGAAAGTGAGAACCCGAGAGGTTACCGCCTTGGAACGGTCAGTGGCAAAATAATTTGCCACTGGGGGTTTAAACCAGGTTCTAGGGTGCACCAACCTCACACTTGCCCCAACAGGTTCTCGTATCACAAAACAAGTACAAGTTGTCTTGGTGAAACAACTCAGCGTTTCTAGCGCAAGTTCTCTTTTTACCAGCCAAAAGTTGTATAACATGAAACAAGTAAACCAGTTAGCTCACCTAGCACGTATTGGAAAATAAAATATGCATATAAGAAATATAGTCAATAAAAATAAAAAGTATCCACGTTTCTACCTGTAATTTTATAAAAAAAGAAAGTTTTAATAGAAACTTTTTTTCGTTGAACAAATCTGCATTTCCGTAATTATTACAAATAAACAAAAGTTCTCGAAAATCTGTATTATCGACTTAGTTATCTTTCCGTTTGCTATTAAGATTTTAGGAAGAAGTAAGAGACTTTAAACAATAATCACATTTATTGACATTAAATCAATTTCTCCAGTTCTTGATGACTATTTAAGCACAAAACATTCACTAATTAGAATTAGAACTAATTAGAACTATTCCTCGATAAACAACGCTAGAAACCCCAAACATTCACAATTACCTCCCCTTAAACTGAATATGTTGTGATTTGATCCATTATTTATTGTTATTCGATGGGCATTTGCTCATGTTTTGGTGTGGAAGATTATTTTCATTAACAATTACACTTAAAAACAACAGAGATTAACTAATGAAACACCAACAACATTACATCGTCTCAAAGAGGTGAACATTTGACTAATATTCTTATGGTTGAAATTATTTTTGAGCCAATGACAATGCAGTATTTTTTAAATATTTCGAACCTTAATTCTCATAAAGTCGCGCGTCTGAAATGTGTTTATTATAGGTCGATTTCCTCCATAATATTGTCCGAACATTTATTGATAAACATGTATAGTTCTTCGACGATCTTCTACAGTGTTCAAGGAGACGTGACTTAGAAAGTTTGAAAAAGGAAAATCTTATAATTATTTTAGCTTTGACTTGTTTGGCTTATGATAATCTTATTAAATTTCTTAACTCTTTATTTCATATATAGTCTGTTATCACATAGGCGACCAGTTTAGATCAAGATCACCTATTAAATCAATGTCATCTGATCTGTATTTTACACTTTTTTGTCACAAATAACCTAGTGAATCTAACAGGGAGAAGTGTCGGTCGTGATCAGACTACACGGATGAGCCCGTTGATCCGGAAATAAACTATTTTACCATACTATAAAATTTTTCTTAATGAATAAAGGGTAAAATGGAACTTTCACGGTTGAAACAAAATAAACTATAACCATACTTAATTTCCTTCAATGGTGTTTAGAAGTTATGGAATCGTCACAAAAAGCATTTTGCCACTAGGCTTTTAAATCAGTTCTACGTTGCACAAACTTCGCACTTATCGCTTCATGGTCTCATAAAAATATGTACAAATACCGACATGACAAGTAAAGAGCAACATAGAACAAAACTAGAATGTGTCCTCGGACACTTTTAGGCTTCCACTCCTGCAACAACATTTGTAATAAAAAAAAGGCCGTAACTAGTAAAAAGGGTCGTCGGAAAAAATTCTTTCTTAATGATCATCTACTCATCCTGTTTGATCTTTAAATAATTGAAAGAAATCCGCCTGATAGTAAAAGAAAGTTGACGCCACAAGATTTGTGGAACGCACGGGCGTACTTATGTACGTTGAGACGAGTGCAACTCTAAATGCCTCCCACTTCGGGCATATATATTATGTGATCAATAGAAAATGAAAGGAACAAACAATATACTATGAGATAGCAGGCTAACATTGGAAAAATTACAAGCAATGAATGAAATATGGCCGTTCATCACGACAACAAAACTTTCAATTCAACTGTTTTCTGGATAATTCATTCAATTGTTAAAGTATTGAGTGACACACTCACAGAATTTAGCAATTAAAAACAAAATTCATTTTCATTGGACAAAATATAAGTTTAACCACTTAACCAATCTCATTTGTTCGGTGTAGACGTCTAAGCTTACATTTAAAAAGCCTACGTTGGATCTAGCTATTTTCTTTAATGTTCTAATACTTCTAAGCGTATGAAAAATAAATACACCCTTATCGCATTTATTTGTGCAACGTTTAATTTAATTTCCTTTTGTCGTTAAAAAGATTTTGATAATTTTCTCTTATTTCGATGAAAGTGCAATTATGTCTGCAGACGGCCCTTAATAACCAGTTAATCTTTGTGTAGGATTCTCAATTACACATAAATTAAGACGAAAGTAATAATAGTAGACAAACTGCGTCTTATTCATTATTTCACATACTGAAAACTCTTTTTTCATTAACGCAGTTTAGCCTTTTTAAGATACAGATGTTCAAATTGCCGGACAATTAGTTTTTTCTATAAATAGAACATTTAGTAAAATGCGATTGGCTTTTGTGTAAATTACGGCTTTCTTGCCGTGTTTGATTGGACCAGCGAAAATTAGTCGTTGTTTGATAGGTATTGTTCAACACTTCAGAAGCTGTCCGGCAACTTTACGGTAGTGAGTGGTAATACTTAGGCTACAAACCATGCCTGGAACATTGCTCTCTGTGGCATCTACGTTCACTTTCCGCCACATCAAGCTGGAAGTCCACCACTAGTCTAAGATATATCCGCTTTCAAACCTTAAAGCTACCAATCAACAAATCTAATACTTTCAAACCGCAACTTAATGTACAATTGCAAAATGGAGCTGGGTAAAACCAACATTCACAAATTTGTCAGTAGATGAAATGAGTTGTACCCAAAACCGGCCTCCTACTGCTACTACAATCGTATTGTTGCAGAACTGAATTAAATTCGATAGGGAAAGTATTTTAATTACTAAAACAAGTGATCGGAAACGCGTTGACAAATAAGAACGTATCAAAGTGACTCGCCGATACACTACGAACATAATATTCCATGTAACAAGATATTTTTTATCGAAATAACAGGTATAATTCAAAGCAAAATTATTTGTACCAGCGAAAAACAGAAATAAACTGTACTGAAACTCCGAAACTATGTAATTTGTCCTTTGTGATAGGCGACCCGTAAAAAATAACGGAGCTCACCCGGTAAAAATATACACGTCTTTGCTGTTTTCTCGATGACATGGCAGACGACTCATCAGGCTTGTGTCCGTTTATAATTATCTATTCTATGATTCAGCCTAAACGCAAATAATCTGTTAACATCAAATTGAAGTAGTTCAATTTTATGTGGCGTTTGCGTGCAAATTTGCCGAGTGTTGTAGGTGGTTTGGAGTGTATTCACGGAGGGCACAACCTTGTGATGCGTTTTTAATTGATCAATTGTGAATCCATGCTCAATTCTAAACCTTTGGGATGAGTAAGAAGGCTGTCTAATTTGAAAATGTCTTTCCCTGACGTTTTTACACTTTTGCCATATGCCTATATATAAAAGATGTACATATTTAAACAAATTTCATTGATACTGAAAATCATGGCCTGCCTGTAATTATTAAAACAGATGATAAAATCAGCAAACGGAACATCAATAAACTATCGATATACTGTCATATAAATTGCGTTATATTGATAGGTATATAATGCAAATGTGCTAACAAAACCAAACCAAAAACATAAATCTTTAGATATTTTTACTTTGTAATATAACACTTCCGAGTCCTAAACTGTTTTGAACAAGAATAAAGCTACAGCCAGTCGACGATAATATTATAATCTTTAATTAACAGCACAAAACTTTTTTACCAAGTATAAAGTTGTCCTGATAAAAAAATAAGAACTTCTATTTATAATCGTTAATTGAAACTAAAACAACTGTGCTAAAGTAAGACGTGAGAATACAATCATTAAATGCTGTAAATAGAAATCTTAACATGAAATTTCTCTTTGTTACATCAATTTTGAGATTCATAACCTTGTGATAAAACAGTACGGAAGGAGATTTATTCATTATACACCAAACGCATGATTTTTCATATATACAATTGTATAAAACAAATACTAAATAGCAACAGCTGATCAAGACAGAAGTTAGTTTCGTTGCAAAGTTTGAAAAAATAACAGAGTAAGTTAGTTTCGTTGCAAAGTTTGAAAAAATAACAGCGATCAGCTTATAACTGACATTTTTTATCTTTCGCAGATCAGTTTTCATGCTTTGTCGTCATTACGAACAGGCAGTGTTTCCTTTTAGCAAGAACCAATTCTGATACACGTACGCTACCAAACAATAAGATGTGGACTTGTGTTGAACGTGAATACATTTAATTTAGAAAGATAAAATTACGTTTAAAAGTCAAATTAGACTACTCAAAAGTTTGCTAAGAACCAAGCTAACAATGCAAAAATAGAGAACTTGTGCATTTAGTTAACTTATAACCTTGATTGAAACGAATGGATCTTTTCTTAAAACGCTGCACAATTTGATTGAATCACTTCTGGCGTTGAAGATTTTAATGTCACGCTTGTTTTCTTCGAATTTAATTCGCTTAGGCTCTTTTGTGCTTCAAATCCTATCAAATGAATACTTCTTTATAACATGGTAAATTTAAAGTGAACAAGATTAAGATGTCTATATTTTATGTAAATATTATTGCCAATAGATCTTTGATGGAAGAGTAACTTTTTTAGTCAAATATGAACTAAAGTGAAAAATATTGTTGACACTGTAAAACTAATCATACAATTTCATGCATCTGGTTAAATGCAATGCGTATGTTAAGAAAATTCATTTAACTAGTACCTTGGTTTACATTGCAACTAAGTTAACTAGCAAAGGTTTTCAGTAGAAAAAGTTGGTTTAGAGATTTGTTTTGTCACCGTGTCGGAAAAACAGTTCTACTGAATTTGCTCCATGACTATCCTTGACTATGTGATAAAAATGAACATAGACATTTAGACTATGCTTCTAATTTCATCTTCAATGTTGGTCATAACTGCCGAATTGAGTCTCGTTGTTTGATATATACATTTGATAAAACGCATATACTCGATTAAAAAAGTGTACACTTTGTTTTCAGTAATTTGTATTAACTGCTTTTCTTAACGCCTAAATATTTGGTATAAAATTTAGAGAAGGTCATTTAATTTATTTAGTAAAACAATCTATGATCTAATCTTAATTTAGATTTCACATTCTATTCGAATAGAGTACATGATAGTTTTCATTGAAATTGGGCCAACCGCCACCACAGGCACTATTGGTGATGTTCGGAAAAAATCTAGGCATTTTTAAAATTTTGATAGTTATTTAACAGGAATACTTGGCGCTTTAGCAAAACTTATAGATAATCTTTATTACGCATTTCCAGCATATACTGTATAAGTACTAATATTGGCGGGGGTTTAATTTTGGCTTTTATTGGCGGTCAGGGTCAGTTGCGCCAATATAAAACACCGCCAATAAAAATCCCCGTCAATTTAAAACACCGCCAATTTAATATCTGGAAAGTAGATAACTAAGATATACTAGTACATGTTTTGTCGCAGTTTTCTCCCTTGAAGAAGAAAGATTGTTGCATGTTTCTGAATTATATATATTCTTTGAAACCTGAATAAAAACTTAAACAACACGAAACAAGAGTACATGAATGTGTTATTTACTTTCTTTAGAAATAGCCAGAAGGAGTGTTTTTTGCGCCTGTCGTCCATTACTTTCGGCGGCAATTGTTTTGAACCTGAACCTGAGAAGCATTTTTAGAGTTATAGCTTTTGTACATGTTAAATTATATATATAAATTAAATCGAGTTTTTTTTAAAAATATTTCATAGAAACCCGCTTTAAAATAATTAAATAATATTAAATCGAACAAGTAGGTAAACTGATAACGCGTCAACAAAAGGAATATAATTGGAATATCAAACAAAGCAAACGAGAACTGTATTTGGTAGCTGCGATAATGTTTTCACACTTAAAATTTAACAATAGAATAACTGCGACGTTTACCTTTCTCTTCCATTGTCCAATTTCCACCATTTTTCATCATCAAGGGTTTTATTTTGGCGGTCTGGCTTGTTTGCGCCAATATATGACACCGCCAATATAAAACACTTTAAAATACGCCAAAATTTGACACCGCCAATGTTAAGCGCTATACAGTAAGCACCGATGCTGTTTAAAGATAACTTACCAACACGTTCGCGTAGAGCGAGTAATTTAACGCTTCGATGCTAGGGGCGCTGTCTTCTACTAAGTCCGTTATCTGTTGTAATTATAATGGTCTAATGTTCTTTGTGGCTTCCTGCAGGCTTAAGTATACGAAAACACATCGATAAGTATCGTTTACGGACAAAGGCTTTTGTCAATAAAATTGATTAAATTGTTTTTAAAGTTGCGTTTCTTGGGAAAATATTATAGAATGATGATTGTTATTGAGTGGGTTTTATTGAGTGGATTAAAAGTGTTTACCTTTAAAGGTTGATCGAATAATCAACATTGCAATGAAAGTGAAATTAAGATAATTGTATTTCCTTTTCAGTTCCGATTTTCATCTAATTACGATACAGAATCCTGTATGACATGGAGACATCTAATTTATTGAAAATAGTCTGAATGTCGCTACAAGTTGGGTAACAAGATATTTGACACATTTTAGAAAACACATTTTAATTAAGATATTTCATATATTAATAAAACGCACAATAGGGGACATTACGCCGGACAGAAATTGAATTAGCATACTGTATAATATACATGTACATATACTTTTCTTTTTTGTGAGAGAAATAATTTTTCAAGTTCGTTCATGTTCAGTTTTAACATGATATTGTTATCAAGTAGAAATGTAGTTTATTTAGCAACTAAATAATTTTAAAGTCTGTGTTTGTGTGCTTCTAGGTCAACATATGCAACTGACAAATCTTCTTCGTAAGTATAGGTAATTTTGTTTTTACTAACCACGAGTTTTTAGAATGTAGGTAAACTGAAACGATATCCAAAACCACATTAAATTATCGCGTGGTTACTAACGCATGCAAAAGGTGTGCATAGAATTCCAAGTTGTGTTAACATGTAAGAAAATTTAATCCTTACATGCAGAACAATTAAAAGTTCTTTAGTCATTGCATTACCATAAATAATAAAGAAACATATCAAAATCTCTCGAACGGCAAAATGTAGTGCAATAAAAACTTTGCACAATTCAATGTTATTGATCTATGTTTATTTTCAGACGTTAATAAAAGTTAGAACAGTTAAACTTGAATTTTATTTTTGATTTAACACAAAACCTAAGCAACACAAATCATCAATTTAAATGCATTCACGACTTATATGTTACTGACAAAAATCGCGTGTATTTATTTGATTAAAATAAAATTGTTATTTATAATACTAACGTGTTTTAATTGTTGGCTGGTTCATTGAGATAAATAATTTAATGCTTTGGTTTAAATTGTTTATATGGGTCTTCGTATTGAATAATAAACTTTGTTGTTGACAGTAAAATAGTGCTACTTTGTGATATTGTTGGCAGTAAAGCAGTGCTTTTCTGCGTTGTGAAGGGCAGCAAAGCATTGCTACACAGTGTTGGTGTTGGCAACAATGTTCAAACCTATTTGTTATCTGCCTTCTCAAGATTTAAATGAATTTATACTCTTTAAAAAAAAGAAAAGAATGTTGTCTTTCACTGGAATGCGATGTATAGAACATTAAGATCTTTATATCATAACAAAAAGCTTTAGCATTATGGAATGCTACAACTAAAAATCAGCATGAAATTTCAAGTAATTTAAGTAAGTTATTTTACTTATAAATTAGTTTAATAACGTAAATATCCCAAAGAATAAATATAATAATACGACATTAGACTATATTTAGCCGGACAAAAATATTATAATGGAGTCTGTTAGTAACATTCAGTCATTCATAGCTCTATATCAAATCTTTTACCTGCTAGTAGTCCCCTGTAGTTTGACACATGTTCGATTTCTCGTCGTGTTTAATATATTCCTGTTTAAGCTGTCAAAGCCGTATAATACAAAACGTCAGGGTGGTTTATACCGAAGTATTGGCTAATAATGCAGAGTAATTCTGCTGTCAAGACAAAGTTATATCAAGCTGCATCTATTCATTGCCATTTTTCCAATAACTAGATAATATATTTTTCAAAGGAGCGTACACTACTAATACTGTAACAGCTATTCTCGTATATGAAATACTTTATATGATAAGTTAGTCTTTTGAATGTAACACTGTCATGTTTTTATTGGTTGATGTATATATTTAACCTATAGTAGAATTTAAGTGAAATCGAAATAATTAAATACAAACATTTTTACCGGAGTATGTTTTAATGACCATAGTTTTTTTCCACCACAAGTTCTCCTTTAACATGTTTAACAGGCAACTGTAAAAACAAACAGTCAAAAGACCCTCATTATTTATGGTTGCATTATACACTCAGTTGGTATAAAAAAAGAAGAGATACCATTGTTGTTGCCTTATGACTGATTAGAAAATTAAGATAAATACTTTGTTAATCAAAAATCAAAACTAAACAGATTATAAAACAGTATGTGCATCTGATTTGTTTTTAAAAAAGAATATAAAAAATCCAAGCATAAAATACATTTTAAAAATTGAGCTTGTTCTAATTATGCATGCACGGAATATCACATTCACTATTTCAACAATTGGAAGACCCTTAAAGATCGCTTTCATTTGAGTTCGACTGGTTCGTGGCTGGGAATACCAGTAAAAAGCATAGATAGTCACATGTGATCGAGACGATCAGGCTAAACTAGCTCAAAACGGAGACTGGAGACCATTTTCAAACCACAAGCATCTGAATTGGCTGAAATTGAGAGCGAGAAATTAAGATTTGTCTCAAGTCTTGGAACCTGCAAACATTTTTTTGTATGTTCGGTGATGTTCGAAATACCATTTTCATCAGTTTGTCACATTAATATATGTATTTTCCGCTATTTTTTGCGACTGGTCGCCATTTCAGCCAATCAGATGCTTGAGATTTGTGACTGGTTTCCAATCTCAGCTTTATAACCTTCAGCCCAGTATTCCTCGATATAAAATCATCCAGCTCTGGAAATCAAAAGACTTGTATAAACTAATAAATATTTGTCTGGATTTCAACAGTACAATAGAACTTCGAATAAATATATAGCATCTGGTACTCAATGTTATGTAAGGCTAACAATCGTATAATATTAAGAATATTTCATGGTTGCAACTAGTCTGACAAAAGAAAAACAGTTATATTACTAATATATTGGGATAAAGTCGACACACTGTGTATTAGAAACATTCACTGTGTTTATCTAATTAGGAAATCCGACTTTTATCAAAATTAAATTTTAACAAGAAATATCTTTAAAAAAGATAAACGGCGTTGATGGAAAATATTTATATATACACGTATATAAGAAAGAAAGAAATACAGAGAGGCGAAGCAGACACAGTTTAGTTATTTTATTTTACTTGTTATAGCTGTTGACGAACCCTCCCTGCCTTCTTAGTATGACCTAGAGATTAAGCGACCGAATCATGACAACTCATAAATTCATTGAAAGTGTCTTTAAAAAAATGTTCAAGCTGTTGCAACAATTTCATACAGTGATAACAAGTCGATTAAAGAAGCAATGTCTTACATTAAGTCTTGATCTACATTTATTCAGTTTCAATAAAATACCTCTTGTAGAGTTAGAACTCAAGATGAATAAATGTCCTTGAAATTTAATAAAAATAAATACAAACAGCCTGTTACAAGAGCGAAATCTACCAACTTTTACGTAAATTAACTTTAAAAGAAGTGTCCGTCCCGAGTATTGAACCCGGGGCCTCCGCTTGAGAGGCGAGAGTGTCATCCACTACACTACAATAAACTTGTTTTTTGTACTTGAAATTAACAATCAGTATCAAAGGAACTAGAAAGGAACCAGTAAGAACTAGAAATATCTACACTTCTCTTTCGTTTTTACACTGTGTAAAGTTGTATGCAAGTGTTTACCTGACACCCAAGAATACGAGTATTCCATATAAAATTGTATTTAAGCCATCAATATTGACTTAACTGGTTATTTAAATCGTAAATATGTTGTTGTTTTTTTCTCCAATACAACACCCACTAACAACCAATCGAAATAATCTATTTGATTTTTCCGCTGCATAATAATAAAAATCCCACTAGATACCTCTCCACCCTGCTAGATGCCTCTCTGGTGTAAATAGCTACCAATCGAAATAGTTTATTTCATTTTCCCTCTGCATAATAAGAGAATACGAGTATTATTTACAACATTTCATTGGTCGAAAAACTAGGTCAAAAGTGAGCTTAGACAGCTAACGCCGAAAAAAGCGTTTTTTAAATGACAGATATATTAAAAATAATAATACTAATAAATACACCGGTAAGTGCTCACAATATAGTGATGTGTCTGAGATTTCTTTTTTTTCAAATTCAAGTGTTCCTCAACAGTGAAATTGGAAATTCCGACTTAAAATTTGAGAAAATGTTTATGTTATGACATCAGGAATGGGTCCTTTTTTGATCAGTGGCTTGAATGAAACACTGTATTCATATTTATCCAATTTATACATAACCATTTAGTTGAAAACTGGAATAAATGAGAATTTTGAGGAACATGACTGTTAAGCCTCTACTAGACTTGATTTCACAGCCGCGACACGACTGATTTATCAAGTAATTAAATTAATAAGACCACATGATACAACCAGAGCTATCAACGAAAGTGATTAGTACCTCCGCAATACTGCTTTGTAAGAGTATACTTAAAAGTTGTGCGATCATTATCTTCACTTTATTCTGGTTCAACCCAGGAAGTAGTCTTCGAGCGTGATTTATTTAAGTTGAAATTACATTCACGTTTGAAGAAACGTTATTAACCAGACCCCTTCAACAAATTAAGGACTGAAGCAGGATATGTATTTCATAACTACACTGATGCTGAACAAAGGTTTAAAAGTTTAAAGTACACATCATGGATACTGTAGAATTGCGCCAAACAATTTTTTAAATTACTCTCCCCTACCTCCTAACATTATTTAAACAACTGAGACAAAAAGACACGCTAGCCACTTTTCAACACTGGGCTCACCATTTAAAATATGATGATCCATGTCAGAAAATAATACCATCACTTGTCTGGCTTGTACCTTTAAAGTTGCCAACATTTTTTACCTCTACTTGTGGCTTTGACCTAGAGCAGCACAGTTGAAACATATGCTCTTCACATTGTCTCAATGAGATGAACACTTGACTTAAGTTTTATGAAATTCCTTCAAGGGCTTTAAGATATGGAGCACACAGGAATTACTTGGCCCAAGCCTTTGACAACACTTGTGACCTTGGCCTTAAACCAGCACATTTGACACATACGTTCTGCACATGATCTTTATAAGCTTAACAAATGATCCACGTTTCATAAATTTCCTTCCAGAAGTTAAGTAGTTATGAAGCGGACACGCATTTCATGAGTTAAACCTTTTACCACCACTTGTGACATTGACCTTGAGCAAGGATGGTTGAAACAGGCTTCGACATCGTTCTATGAAATATAAATTTGACCAATTCATTATATTCCTTCTAGGGGTTTAGAAGACATGGAGCGGACACAAAATACATGGTGGAACATATGACCAAAGTTTTATGAAGTTACTTCGAGGTTTAAGGTATACATTTGATCACTTCATGAAATTCTTTCTAGGGGTTTAGAAGTTATGGGGTGGACACAAAAAACATTGTTCAAACCTTGAAACACCACTGATGACCTTGATCTTGAGCTAGCCAGGTTGGAATATCGGTTCTGCACATCGTCTTTATGGGAATATTATTTGACCAAAGTTTCATGAAATTCCTTCCATGGGTTTAGAAGTTATGGAGCAGACATGAAATATACTACTCAAATTTTCACAAGGATCAGTTAAAATATTGTGTTTGTTCTTACATAAAGTTGAAACGATAAAATATTTGCTGTGATCTTAAAAATGTGTTTATTTGACATCAACTTTGTGCCAGAAAAGGAATGAGCCGACAAACTATTGAGGTGGAAAAGCGGTTGAAAAGTGGTAGGAGCAATCTTTCGGGATAAAACGGAAAGCGATCTCTAACACATTTTGAGTAGTATAATAAAACTTGAATTATATCATATATGTAAAAGCGACTGCCAAGCAAGACTATTTTGGTATAAATATAAAACTCGATAAAGAATGAAAGACTTTTTAATATTAAGACTATTTTAACGTGTCTGAAATGGTGTCTAAGTGATCAATTAAAAAACGTTAAGACGCGAACTACAAGTGCTGCTTCTTCCCCCGAGGTAGAGTTTAAGTGCGATTTAATGGAAGAAGAAAACAATAGAATGTGCCAAAGACAGACACTATCTTTAAAAATCGCTGTACTGATGAAAGAAAATACAAAAACCTATGCATATCAGGAATTGCAACATCTAGAAAACAGTCTCCCCACATCTTCAAAAATGCAGAGGATAAAGAGGATGGTTTATAAAATGGTCATTTTAAAAATAGACACTAGAAAAAGTAAAATTGAGAACGAGGTTACCGCTTGAAAGCGGTGACAAAACATTTTCCCATTGGGGATTAAACTGGGTTCCATGATGCACCAACCTCACATTCGCCTACAACAGGTTCAACAAGCGAGAACACGTTTTGTTTGTGAATTAGCTCCAAACCATTCATAACCCGACATTGTTGCATGCAAAATCACATAAACATATAACACATAAAAGATAGCTCAACCTGAACACGACTACCATAATCAGCAGCAGTAGTCATGAAACACATGTGACCTTGACTTTGGTAGGTACACGGGTCTTGCACACAGCACATCGTCACGGCATACCAAAGCATGCGGATATTATAATTTAAAAAAAAACGGTTGATGATAAGAAATGTACAGCTGGGACAACCTCAAGTGCTCGTAATGAGCAACACTGTGGCCTTGATCTTCTTGGCGGGAACACAGGTCTAGCTCGCGACATGTTTTTATATGCAAAACATTGAGCAGGTGGAATTGCAAAATACTTACACTAGAAATGTGCAGCAAGATTACGACTGCTCATATTCTGTCTTAATAAGCAAAATTGCATCTTGATCAAACAATCCGACATTGACCTTGGAGATACGCATATATTCATATGCAAAAGATATGTGACAAGAGTTGAAGAATATTTTCAAATATTAAGAGGTTAAATTTCGAAGTGTTCCTTTTAAGTCTGTAAGGAAAAGAAGCTTTTACCCTGATGGCTTTGTATCAATTCCAAGTAATGCTTCTATCAAGCGGTTGAGAAGATCAACGCTATGCATCAACTTTACGAGTTGAAAGACATTGTTTCTCCCACTGATCTTTATGTATTTTGTTTTAAATTTGAGTGGCGGGATTTGAGCAAAAATATGAAACAAGCATAACAGGAGTAGTCACATTCAGATACACCCTCCCCACACAAATACAAAAAGCAGGCGAAAAGGGAGCAGTGTTAAATAAGACACCACAATCAATTAACGAAAACGAAATCCTGATGGGTTATCACATTAAATGTAAGTGGCAAAATAATTTTCAACGGGGGTTTCAACAGGGCCTTAAGATATCAAACTTAACTATTGCCCCAAAAACGTTTTATATGAACAAACACGTACAACTTCTCTGGTTGAAAAGAGATTTCGCTTAAAAGCCTCGTGCCTGGGGAACCTCAGGGTCATTGTTGAAACAACTTTCTAGATCATGCAAAAATGTTGCAAGGTAAATATCAATCGTTTTCAAAGGAGACGTTGTTTGAAACAACTTGCTGGCGGACGAAGGCAAAATTTTGTCACTTTATTTCACCATAATCCTTTGGCAAGGTGAGATAAACATTACTGGAGACGATCTGTTTTAGGTTAAATCCGAACATTTCCACCATGTTACCGCAAATGTGATGGGAAACAACCGCTCCTTAGCGTTTGTCCAACACTAACGCAGTGATCTCCTTTGACATAACGCTAACAGGTGAACCGTATGTACAACAAAATATGGTTGTAAGAAAATAACTTTTGCATGAATATAAAGATAATTAATTTTATTTACAATTGTCCTTCAACATGTGTATGTTTAGTTGCAGATATGTTTTTAATCATGGAATATTTAATCAATTTTTGTGTCGCCCTTTCGAAGAAACGGCGATACATAGTGACCGCTTTGTCCGTCGGTCCGTCACGAAAACTTAACGTTGGCTATAACTTTGCCATTTGTTAATATTTCTTCATCAAACTTTCAAATTATATTGCCTTTGACAACACGCTCGAGATGATGCCATATTCTCAAAGGTCACATTTGATGGAGTTATGCCCCTTTTTTTACTTATATTTAGACACGAAAACTTAACGTTGGCAATAACTTTGCCATTTCTTAATATTTCTTCATCAAACTTTCAAATTATATTGCTTATAACAACACGCTCATGATGATGCCACATTCTTTCACAGCGTCACATTTGATCGATTTATGTCCCTTTTTGTACTTAGATTTACACACGAAAACTTAACGTTGCCTCTAACTGTGCCATTTGTTAACATTTCTTCATGAAACTTTCAAATTATATTGCTTATGACAACATGCTCAAGATGATGTCAAATTTTCAAGGTCAAGATCACATTTTATGGAGTTATGCCCCTTTTTTGTCTTTGATTTAGACACGAAAACTTAACGTTGCCTCTAACATTGCCATTTTTTTTACATTTCTTCATGAAACTTTCAAATTATATTGGTTTTGACAACACGCTCGAGATGATGCCAAATTTTTAAGGTCAAGGTCACATTTTATGGAGTTATGCACCTTTTTCCACTTGGATTTAGACACGAAAACTTAACGTTGGCTCTAACTTTGCCATTTCTTAATATTTCTTCATGAAACTTTCACATTATATTGCTTATGACAACACGCTTCAGGTGATGGGTTTGTAATGTAGCCAACATCTTTTGGTCAAGGTCATGTTTCAGTTATGCCCAATTCTGTAGTTAGGAACCTTAGTGTTGGCTTTTTAAAGTGGTCTTTATGTTGTAACATGGTCTTGATGTTGCCAAAATTTAACATGACATCATTCTATGTTTACAGTTTTTGTGTCACCCTTTCGAAGAAATGGCGATACATAGGGACCGCTTTGTCCGTCCGTCTGTCGGTCCGTCACGAAAACTTAACATTGGCTATAACTTTGCCATTTCTTAATATTTCATTTGATGGAGTTATGCCCCTTTTTGTACTTGGATTTTTACACGAAAACTTAACGTTGGCTATAATTTTGTCATTTCTTAATATTTTTTCATCAAACTTTCAAATTTTATTCCTTATGAAAAGACGCTCGAGATGATGCCAAATTCTCAAGGTCAAAGTCACATTTGATGGAGTTATGCCCCTTTTTGTACTTGGATTTTTACACGAAAACTTAACGTTGGCTATAACTTTCATTTCTTAATATTTTTACATCAAACTTTCAAATTATATTGCTTATGACAACACGCTCATGATGATGCTAATTCTTAGATAGAGTTATGCCCCTTTTTGAACTTGCATTTTTATTGACATAGCACCAGAGGGCGACACAAGTGTTCAACTGAACACCCATCTAGTTTTTAATTTTTATGAAGATACAAACCAACATGCGCCAATTGTTTCTGCTGTTAAGAAGGAAGAGGAAATTAAGCGCATACAATTGTACGAAAAGTTACAGTTTACTTATATCAGTATACTTACATGTCTCATCATTCAAAATGTGACTTTGTGACATAAATCCCGGCGATGTCGCCTTACTTTAGCGTTGCCGAATCCCGGCGATGTCGCCTTACTTTAGCGATGCCGCTTTCAGTTACTTCAAATACTACCTTAATTATCAAATGAACATTTCGCGAAAGTTTCTTGAGATTCATCCCATGGGTCCAGAAGAAATGAACCGGACAAAAAATACAAGGTTCAAATCTTCAAAAACCACTGGTGACATTGACCTTGAGCCGGACATGTTGGAAAAAGGGTTCTGCACATCGTCTTGATGGGCTAACATTTCGCTAAGTTTGATAACATTGAGGGGTTTAACTGCAGAATACATATTTAGACTCGAGCTTTCTTGTTCATTTTATTTTCATCTCTTTTACGTTTGTTTTCTTCCTTCATTTTCTTTTCACATTATCTTCAGACAGTGCCTCTGACAGTTGGGCACTGGGCGGGTGCGCATGAAAAGAGGTAAGAGTGAGGGCGGACGCCTGAGTGGTTGATGAAATAGATGCGATTGTGGCTGGCGATTTAGGAAGCAACACAGTTTCACGATCGTAATTTGCGACAGGCACGATGGTAACTAGAGGTGCTGGAGGATGGGCTGTTAGGGAGTCGAAGTGAGAAAAGTATTTGCAGCAAAAGGGTCATCAGTCGGCTCACTGGAGGCAAGTGCTTCATCAGTGATTATTGATATTCCGCAAGCCAGGAAACCACTACTAGTTTTGTTTTGGATATATTGTGAGCAGGCTTTGTTATAGGCACGATTCAAGGGCCCGAATACGGACTGAATGTTCTCATTCGTTGCCAGATTCTCATGAGAGGAATGGCTATCAGGAACAAGAAGTCGAGGGCGCTCTGGGCCACAGTATTTCAGGAACACCTAGATGAACCATAGTTCACCGATCATGTCAGTCATCCACCCATTTGTCTTGTAAGCCTAACTGGAATTGAGGGGAGCTGCCTCAACGTTAAACCCCCTCAGGCAACGACTTGGTTTTCCATTTACCACGAGCATGGGCGACATTGGTTTTCCTGACGCGCTCACGCAAACCATGACTGTGGTGTTTGGAGCTTGTTTTTCCAACACATTGCTCCCTTTTTCTGGCCAAGACTTTGACATGGGGCGAAGTAGTTTGCTATTTCGCCGCAGTTCCAAATATGCGGCTGAGAAGAAAGATATAGGCCGTCGATGATTGTCTCTGAAATACATATACAATACATATAAATATCAATGTTTGCTAATACAGTTTAAAATTCAATTTACCTCTTCAATATTTTGAAAAAAAAATCTATCATTATTTATTAGAATTTTAGTAGATTCGTGTACTATGTCGTATGAATAAATTTCAATAATTGTGATTTGTTACTGAACTATTATGTATAAGCATCAAAACAAACGCTACAAGTTCTCACGTCAATCGCGTTCTTGGTCCTCCCCAGCTGCATTTTTGAGCATTGTTTCAGTCGCGGGAGGGAACCTGAGTAGAACTAGAGACCCTCCGTAAGGTACCAGGATAGGAAGATTCGAATCCTTCGCGGAGAGGGATCTGTGAACCTTAACCACTCGGCAACGGAGCTGTATATTCTTAACATTTTACGAATCACCGCAAAGAAATAATTTATAGAACGATAATTTAACACACATGTTTTCTTTATGCTACAACATCGTGAAATGACCTTGGACGAATGTACTCATCATGCGGGCCCTCGTCGAGTCGATGATAGCTTATCAGTTTTTTCTATTTTAAGATCGGGGTGTCTCCGCTTTAACCCCTCCCACTAGTATTTTCTTGCTTTCAAAGAGCAGTACCCCGCTACGATTTTTGCCTTCGTACACAGTAGGTTTGTCCGTCCGAGGAACTGCTGTTGGGTCAACCCAATGCCACGACGAGCAGCCATCTTCACTGCGTAAACCATTTTTCTTCAATGTCTCTGGGGATGTGGGGAGGCCTTCCATTTGGAACATGCTTAGTATGTTTTCCCGAGATTCTATCACCAATTGCTGAGCGAGGCACATTTAAAGTATTTGACGCCTGTTGGATCGACAAGTCGCCTGACTGAGACTTTTAACTGCTCTTTCATAAAACTCCGAGGAAAATTTCGGGTCTTTCCAATTTTCTTGTACACGTACTTCCTGGACATCTAAAAGGCAAATCTGAAAGCGAGATGGTTAAAACAATCTGAATGCGAGATTGTTATTTAAAGCAATCTCAAATATATATTATATGTTTATTAAATCTGAATGCGAGAAATTTTCCAGCTGTATGATTTAAATTTCGCGAGGATCAAATTTCGCGCATGACAAATGACATTTTCACGCGGGCATTACATATAATGCGGACAGTTGTATTTTTCTCTTAAATTCGCGAAAATTAAACCCAGTGAAAATAAATGACACCACATTAATAAATCTATAATCATTCAAACCAATTTAAATGCGCATATTTAAAAGCAATGTGAAAGCGTGTATTATTTAAACAATGTGAAAGCACTTGATGGTTTAACAATTTGAAAGCGAGCTGGTAACCTCAGTTATCTGTAAAGACAAGGTATTGATGATTTTCGCAGAGATGACTTCAGGTAAAAAGACCATTCTGCAAATAACATGCTCGTGTATCTTCATGCAGATTGGTGCATTTGACGTTTACAGACGTTCGAAGATTTGCATGTACAGACCGTTAAATAGATGGTTTGATAATGGTTCCAGAACTGAATTTTCAGATGCTTATTTTAATAAGAGACCGTCGAAGACGGGTGATGCTCCCCGAATGGGTTCTTTGACACAAACACTGTTAGTTGTATAATTATTCAGGTGAATTTTGAAAACAGTGTAGTGCTTTAAAATCAGACAAGTTTTACATCCAACTATACATAACAAAGTTACGGACCAGACATGATTTAGCTTCAAAGTCATGCTGTGACCTTTTATGTGACATGTCGCCTCGAAATGGTGATCATTTGTGTGAAATAATTTTTAAATCCATCTATAAATAACATGTTATTGACAGGACACGATTTTGCTGCAACTTTGACCTTCACGGTAGCGACCAAAATGTTGCACGCTACACGTCGTCTCATTATGGTGATCATTTCGGGAAATAATTTTAAAATCCGACTTCAAATAAAACAAGAGGGCCATGATGGCTCTTTATCGCTCACCTGAATACAACAAAGTTTTGTTGTACGTTACCCAACGTCTCGATATGGTGAACATTTACACCAAGTTTTTTTAAAATCCAGTAAGAAACAACAAATTTACAGCTTGGAAAAGAAAATGCTATTTTTAGTAACATTGACCTTGACCTTGGACCTACCGGCATGGGTATTGTACGCAACACACCCCCTTGTCATGGTGATTATTTATGTAAAGTTATTTTGAAATCACTCCATTCATTAGGAAGTTACAGCCCAGGCATGAAAATTTTATTCATGTCCAAGTTTCTTTACAATCGGAAAATCAGAGCAAAAATGTGACCACTAAAGTGTTAACAAGAAAATTCTATTTTTAGTAACAGTGACCTTGGACCAAAAGGCATGGGTATTGTACTCTACACACTGCCTTAACATTTGTGCCAAGTTATTTCGAAATCCAACGAGAAATAACAATTTTACAGCCAAGGCAAGATTTTTCTATTTTTAGTAACAGTGACCTAGTTTTTACCCCAGACGACCCATATTCGAACTGTTCCAAGTAATTACTGGGACATACGTCCTGACCAAGTTTCGTGGCAATCGGAGCAAAAATGAGACCACTAGAGTGTTACCAAGAAAATTCTATTTTTAGTTACAGTGACCTTGAGCTTGGACCAACAGGCATGGGTATTATAATCGACACACTGCCTTGTCATGTTGAACATTTGTTCCAAGTTATTTTGAAATCCAATGAGAAATAATCAATAGCCAAGACAATATAATTCTATTTTTAGACCCAGATGACCCATATTCGAACTCGTCCGAGAAATAACTGGGACAGACATCCTGACCAAGTTTCATGACAATCGGAGCAAAAATGTGACCGCTAGATTGTTAACAAGAACATTCTTTTTTGAGTAACAGTGACCTTGACCTTGAAATTACTGGGACAGACATCCTGACCAAGTTTCATGACAATCGGAGCAAAAATGTGACCGAAACAGTAACGACATGAACAAAAATGCTTAACAGCATTATTAGCTTCAACATCATTGTTGACCTTGTAAAAATTCCAGTGATGCTTCTTAGTAAGATGTTTCATAAACCAATTCAGTGCTGTGTAAGTTTTACCACTTAAGGCGCAAACGTAATGATCATCTACTTTCATGGCCTCAAGCTGGCGGTCATCTTAATTCAGAGCTTCAAGGTCATCTCTAAGCCGGTGAATACTTGCAATGTCATCTAAATCAAAACTCTAAAACTCTCTTTGACATTTTGTTCACAAATTCTACTTGTTGTTCACTACTCATTAAATGCAAAGGTATATGTTGAGGATGACCTACAGTGGAAGTGATATCGTCCATGTCCATGAGGCCAAGAAAAGCAGCAACTATGTATGCGTCTGTTACGTCTTCAACAAATTGCTGATGTGGTCTGAAAATATATTTCACCATTTGATTGATAAAAACAATTCAGTTCAATAGGTCTTCAATTTCGATTTAAATGACAAGTGAAAGCTGCTGAAAATCATTTTTCCCAGACTTTTAAAAGGATGATCACAAAGAAACAATTGCTGTTTTGGAACTAGACCAAAATTAGTTACTTCAGAATAATAACAAGAATTTTCAATCAATGTAATAGGTCCATCCAGTGTACTTGTCAACTCTTTCAAAAGATGACTGGTATATATGAAACAATGATGTCCACTGGAAAATCTTTTTCGAAAAACGAACGGTTTTCATTAACAGTGCTTTAAACTACATGCATTCACAGCTAACTTCCTTAAAAACAACAAAATAATTTAATAAATTACCGAAATTTCTGAACAACGTCTTGTGCTCTAGCGACATCTCTTCGGTTGATGAGGTTACGTAACTGGTATAGGGACCCACGGTCCATTGAACTGCTCTCCTTATAGAACAATTGATAAATGCAATTAAAAAATGTTGATTTTTAAACACTTATTTTATAACATGATTGTTTATCTTTACAAGGCTCTGTATCTGCATGTAAGCAGTAACAAATATTGTAGGTTTGCTGATAAAATCTAAGCAACATTCAATGTATAAGGTTTAAAGCAGCTCATTTACACATGTGCACAGGCAGCAGAATTTTCCAGACATTCTTAGAAACAAAGAAAATGCTAATTCAAACCTGAGCAAAAATCTTATTTGGGGGATCTGACAAAGCAAACACTTCTGTCCCATGATGAGCAATGTGTTCACTTATTTAAATTAAGATTTAAAGGAAACCAGTACCCTTTTACCAAGATCAGAATTGAGGGCACTCATTGTAATGCAATGGAGTACGCTAGGCGGTATCATTTTGCCCCAAAGGAAAAAAATAACTTGGTTGTGAATCCAAGTAACAAAACATGCTAACAATTGTCAATTGACAACCTAGTTATTAATAAAGAAATGTAGCATAATTTACGAATACTTTAATGTAAATATATAATAAGTTTTAAACATGTTATCGCTATCTGCATGTCTAAACTAGAGTGACATTTATACACACACGGTTTATACTTATTCTTCATCAGGAAACTAATTGTTGAACTTCAATCTTACTTACCAAAGCAATAATCCAGCATTTACTTTTTCACCAAGCCAGTTCCAATGAACTTTTGAAATTTCAAATCAGGAAAGATCAAGCTGTTACACAAACTACATGTACATCGCTGCAAGAAATACTTTATTTTCAAGTATTATTTTTTATTTACAAGCATGTGACAATCTTCAAAAGAATTCTTCTAGGTATTTTGTAATATTTTTATAACATATGAATGCTTTACTGTTCTGTTATTTGAGTTATTTAAAACTATGATCATGTTAGGCTTAGAAAGGGCCATCTGTTCATCCGTAAGAGTTCTGGTGTTATAATAAACTTTATACCAAGTTTTGTATCTATGGATTATTATATGAAGTCTTCAATGAAATAAAATTTGTGATTTTTAACTCAAATAATGGCAGTCAGGAAATACAGTACAATTTGCGAGTTGGGGATCAAATCCACAAACCAGGATTGGAAGTCAGAGTCTGTACTTGTAAGGCATCTTAAGTCAGATTTAAATTCTGAATTAGAAGTACTTGTTTTATCGTCTAAAGAATTCACATTGGTCAATTCAAAAATTGGGCGATTAAAAGAATTACAATTGTCATCATTACAATGGCAGTTTTCTCCACAAATATCGCAACACATGAGCTAATAAATTACTCTTATTAGGCTTGGTGTTGTAAGCACCTAAAATTATTTTCCGTCGACACACTGTAGTATTAGTTATATAATCTTTTACATCACTGTCAATCCCCCTACATTGCTTTCCACAAAATAGCAGAATTGCTTTTGCCCGACTCCGATCCCTGTCCGCCCTTCCAAACTGTTGAACGAAACTGTCCATATCTTTGGGGACTCCAAAATTTATTACACTGTTTACATCTTTAAAGTTCACACCCATCCTAGCAGCACTGGTTGACACTAAAACGCGTATTGTGCCGTTTTTATTTTCCATATCTTTTTTAATTGTGTCATTTACATATTCGACTGTCTGTGAATGGTACATCTGTAGGTATTTAATATCACTGCCAAGCTCTAACCTGAACATTGTGAAATCTTCAGCACAGGGTTTTATTGATGTACAATATATGATATGTATTTCAAAGTTGTCTTTTTTTATCTCTTAACCGTTTGATCAAAAACTGAAATACAGAACTTATAGGCTGACTGCCCTTGTACTTGTGCAAAAATAATTTAATAATTACTGCTGTCGGGACTGTCAATTATTTCGTAACACTTTCCCATGCAAAACATTTTTTGAATTTTCACTCGTGCTGCTTTATTCGCTGTTGCAGTTATTACAAGAAGGGGGTATTGTATCAGTGAACGCATTTCTCCAAGTTTTCCAAACCACTCCTTGAATGGCGTGCTGTTCTTATCTCTGTCCGACTCACCCCTGAAAGAAAAAACAAAAGTACTAATAAACAGAGAACTGAATTACCCATACATGTATTTCAGTAAGTTGTGTAAACCTTACTATCACATTGTATCACATAATACACATGTGAATAACAATTGTTTGTGTAGTTTGTTTTTGACTAGGGCTGATTTAACAGTAAAACAGATTTTCAGCTAAATTAATCTGGATAAATTATACTACGGGTAAACGAAGACCAACTGCGCTGTCATTTTTTACTTAATGCCTTCTTCAAGAAAAAAGTGAAAAATTATCCAACAGTATGGTTTGTTAACCTTTTACTCCATGGATACGCCTTTTATCACATGGGTGACGAGTGTAGATCCAGATCAGATGGCATCCGTGCCATCTGATCTGGATCTACACTGTTCACTTTTAGATTCATTATGCTATTTCTGACCAAGAAGCAAACAATTGACATCCAGATCAGAAGGCATGAATGAGGCAGCTGATCTGGATCTACACTGGTCACCCATTTGATAACAGTCGTATAAATAGATTATTTCTGGCAAAAAAAAACGAACAGTGTAGATCCTGATCATACTGCACTGATGTGCAGGGTGATCTGGATCTTCACTGGTTAAACATTGGATATAAGTCATATCTGATGAGTAAAGGGTTAATAAAACAATGAAAATAAAGTAATGATATGATCAAATGACAGCAACAAAACTTCCACCAGAGGTCTGTATGTTTCATATCATAATTGATGTAACTTAAAACGGTTTGTTCGATTCCCTTCCACTCCCAGGGCAGATGTAGGCACAGAGAAGTTTTCGACAAACTAAATTTTGGTATAAATCCTAATCCAAACGTAGGTAATTTTGAATTTTGTCAACATCTCCTTGGTCGGGCATGTTCTGGACTGTGCGAGAAATGAAAACTTCTAGGGACGTAAAATACTGCCAAGTTTATTACTTGAGTGATATTCTCACTGTGCCTGGTTAAATGTAAACAGAAAGTCATAATGTCCTTCACGAATATCCAAATCGTCTGCAGTGTCGCTGCCAATGTAGGTATCTTTAAAACCCAGCAATTTCAGAAAATCACACTGTTCTTTCATTAATGACAGCAACGGTGTTACGATCACCACCTGGCATTTTTCATCACGTTGTTTCTTCCAAATAAATTGAAAAGCCTGGTAGACTAAGCTCTTTCCACCGCCGGTTTTTGTAGATAAAAATACATCTTTTCTATTAAATAAACTATCGATGCTATTTTCTTGAAAATCAACAAATCTCTCGATATTAAACTTTTCACAAGCCTTATGATACGAATCCTCACTGGACGTCGCCATTTTGACAAGTCTGTCGAAACGATTAAAGACCGAGCATTATGATTGAACTAAAATCTTCATCGGATCATGAAGCGACCAATGATAAAGCATTGCCTAAAACGGCGAAAAGTGAACTAAATATCCCACGGGCGATGAATGGAGAGTAACGGAAGTGATCGGTCGTGGGTCTCCGACGATGATCTTTCGGTTTCTGTGACTGTTTAAAAGGTAAGATAGAAATCATTAACAGTCAAGTGAATACATCTATGCCGGATATAAGAAAAAGATGACAATCTATTTTTGATGGTCCAATTTTGTCCAACTTCTGTTAACACTATTACATAAAATACATCAAAACTGTTCTGTTGCAATTTTGCCGATCCCTTTGTATAGGCGTACCGTACCATCCTTGATAAACTGTACTGTGTATGTTAAGAAAAAAATCAAAGTAGCTTAAAGTATAAACTCATAAAAGGATTGATTTGTTTGTTTGTTTGTTTGGGGTTTAACGCCTGGTTTCAACACTTTTCTGGGTTATATCCCGGCGGTCAGTCCACCTAACCGGTGTTCCTGGGTCTCTAACCAGTACTAACCAATTTCTCCGCAAGCGACTGACTGCTTCCTCACTTGAATCAGAGGTGAGGGACAAATGACTCTCAGACGCAATGTCCGAGTTCAATTGTCACGGAGAAATTTTTCCCGCCTCGGCTGGGGATCGAACTCACGACCCCTGGATTGACAGTCCGATGCTCTATCCACTGAGCTAGCCGGGCGGGCCATAAAAGGATTGAAATAGGCACAGGTTTAAAGAAATTTCATAAGAAAACCAATTTAGAACAACTTGTCTGAAATCAAATATGCAGTACACAATGTAATTAACTTTAGTTTTTACATATATGCACAATAAATGAACTGATATCTTTATTAAACTAACCAAATTAACACTAAAGGTTGACGATTATAAACTTGTCAAATGAATTCGAATCTTTTCTGTCAAAAAGTTATAAGTATAGAGCCTGCCTGTAAGCATTGAGTGTTTGCCCCTGCATCAACAACTGGTGAGCATAGAGGCCGCCGTTGCCCCAATAAAACCGACAGTAAGGGTTGTTAATAAATCTATTTGCATTTCCACCTATTTATAAGTATTATTTTGAAGAATATTGAAAAAATAAATATATCGCTTGATACGTAAGATATAGAAGTAAACACTCCTTTATGACTGCGGAAAAGCTGGAAATGTGCTCCACATCGGTGTATCGTCAACTCGTTTCATCGAGATTTCGGCCACAATCGCGGATATTTAGAAAGTCAACACTACATTTGTACAATGCAGAGTAAAGACATTCTAATGTTCAGTGCACAACCTTTTTTATACAATATACCTTATATAGGTAATATTAGCTTCTGGAATGTTGAACATTGGCTCTTCTTCCATTTTTATCAAAGGAAAACCAGTGTCGAAGCAAAGAAACTGTCGATATAGCGAATTTCGCAAAGATAACGCCGATATGAATAGGCACAGTGAAATAGGTTCTCACAAGCAAGAACACATTTCCTTTGTGCATAATCTACTCATAACCAGACAATGTTGCATGCAAAACACATAAATGATAGCTCAGCCTGAACACGACTACCTTTATCAGCAGCAGTTAATTTAGCATGAAACACGTGTGACCTTGACTTGGGTACGGACACAGATTTTGCACACAACACGTCGTCATGGCATGCCAAAGCATGAGGAAAATTATTTTAAAATTGGATCATAAATGAGAAATGTAAAGTCCGTACATACTCCTAGTGTACATAGTGATCAACAGTGTGACCTTGATCTACATGGAGGGAACAGGTCTAGCTCGCGACACTTTTGGCTACTTGCATTTTAAAATACTTAGATTAATAAGTTACAGCCTGATCACGACTGATTATCGCCTGGCTTAATCAGCCACATCCCATCGTGATCAAACAATTAGAGGTCCGATAATAATGCTTATTGGAAAATCTTACCTTATTATTAATATATTAAATGTATGTTTTCAGTAATATTTTAAAACTATTAAATATTTTGCATATTATCTAGTATTATATTCTTGTAAATACAGATGACCTAATCTCTAGACAGTCCTCACAAAACTGTTCAGAGATCTCTTTACCTCACCTTTAGCCTGCTGTCTAGTGGTGAATGTCTTAAATGACAAATAGAAATGAAATAGAAGAAAAAGTAAATTAATATAAGGAAATTTCACATAAAGCAACTTACCATTTCAGTATCATCCAAACTTTACATCATTTGATTTGGTTTGATAAAAACAGCATAACAAGAGAAGATACAAACAGTGTCAACGAGACCGAAATTTGTACAAGGGGCGAATGAGATAGGGATGACCAACAATTCAACCTTGTCAAAACCAAGTTTCACCAGTAAATCTAGAGATAGGGGAAAATATAAGATAATGATTTTCAACATAACCTTAACTAAATGATTTTAATTTTCATAAGGACATATTTACTTAGAAGTAATTTATATTTACCATAGCAAGTTATCAATATATCTTTTTAATTACCTCATATTTACATTGTATTCTGAAACAGGTCATGACCCAACATGTTACATAACTGTGGGTACCTTATTTCTTGCGTCTATTTTTAGCTCATCCGCGCCCACGGCTCAGAGTGAGCTTATGTGAACCCAATGTCCATTGTCAACTTTTGTTTATAAACGCGTTAGAGAACACATTTTACAACTGATGTCTTTTGAAATGGGGTGATAATTGAGGTCATTTAGTCAGATTAAAGATAAATAACTCAATAGAGGTCAAGGATTTAATTGTCATGAAATTTGGTATTTATGAACATTTATAATAATGATATGACTGTATTCAAATTAACAAAATAATGTGCTTTGGTTACCCAGGGGTCCTACCCAAATTTTGTTCTTTTAAATTTTATAATAAAAACTTTGAAAATCGACAGTTATCAACCTGATGCAAACTACTTCAGTAGTTCTGAAGATATTGACTCAAAACTTTACCAATATGTTTGCCATGAAGAGTACATGTGGGAGACATCTTTTTCATACAAAGCAGTCTAATATTTTTTGTTTAAATAAAAGATTTAAGAGGTCGCAAACATTGCAAATGGCGAAAACAGGCTAAAATTTCAAAAAATGAATTTTGGGGGAAATACTTATTGCCACCTAGATTTTAGTAAATAAATGTATTTAGCTATGGATGTAGTAAATGTTTGCAAGCTCAATTTAGTCTAATTCATGTTCTTATTACCAAGCACATACTTAAACAGAAGAAAAACCATTTGCATGAGAACTCTGAAATTCATGAACAATATACCAAAGCAACTCATACCTGAAATAAGTATATGCTGGTTTACAATGTTTAGTGCCAATCCGTCAAAATAATGTTAGGGTTATCAAGAAATTCAATGAAAACTTACTTCCTACTTTCACTTTCTACTTTCACTTTGAACCAGGAAGTAAGATTTCCTTGAATTTCTTGAAAACCCTAACTTTATTTTGACGAATTGGCACTAAACATTGTAGACCAGCATATACTTATTTCAGGTATGAGTTGCTTTGGTATATTGTTCATGAATTTCAGAGTTCTCATGCAAATGGTTTTTCTTTGTTTTAGTATGTGCTTGGTTATTAGAACATGAATTAGACTAAATTGAGCTTGCAAACATTTACTACGTCCATAGCTAAATACATTTAATAACTAAAATCTAGGTGGCAATAAGTATTTCCCCCAAAATTCATTTTTTGAAATTTTAGCCTGTTTTCGCCATTTGCAATGTTTGCGATACCTTAACAAAATATTGACACCAACTGCTTCTACAGTTTTGCATGCAAATATTGACTTGAAACAATAAACATGTTTTTCATATAGATAAGTACATTGATTTTTTAATAGAAGCAGGATTGTACAAAATCTTGATGTGCAAATTACTTCAGTTTTCAAGACAATGACAAATATTTTCATGTTGATCACTCCATTATGGAGATAACTACAATGCAACTGTATACTCTTACAAAGCAGTGTTGGAGGATATTAATCATCTGCATAGCTGTTGTTTGTACTTCATGCATACACGAACGCTTGTTAGTGACATAACTATAATTGTTAATGCCTTATTGAAGGTGTGTGTTTACTGTCAAAGTGCCCTTATTGACATTCGCTCAAGGGCCATATGTTGTCAGAGACCGAAGAAAAGACTGGACAAACATCATCAATGACAAACTAAAGCAGGTACCGTACAAGTTACAAATAACATTGCCAGTGTTAGTGAACCCTGCTTGCATCGATACAACTTTTGATCCAGCTAACATTGGGACTTACCGATACATTGTTCTAGGTGGTTACCATCTTGTTGAGGTAGTGAAGGGGTTGTTGCAGGAGAGCACTGCACTTAACCACGAAGAAGATGCGGTAATATCGCTGCTAGTGTTTTGCTTGACAAAAATAACTTAATAAATGGATTGCCGATTTCTTGGCGAAAAAGATACGAACTAACTAATTCCACTAAGAGTTTATACCCAGTAAAGGTACCAAACGATTCGGAAAAATAGCAGGTTCATAGCTATATCTCTATTTAAGAGTTATTTAAAAAAAAACGAGTACAAGTAAAATACTTACCAATATACATCCAACATGTTGGACATTTGGTAACAAAATGTATGGTAAGGTGCAGGCTGATTACCCACCATGCAACTGCAATAACATTGATTTTCAAGATTATTAGTCATCTACAACTATTTGATGCATTTTATCTAATGCAAATAAGGTCTGCTCTAAACATCAGGTATGAACTAAAACTGCTTCTTAACAGTGCAAATAATTCATAAACAAATTGTATATCTTGTGTCTTTGCTATAAATAATAAGTTAAAATTTTATTCATGTCTGACGGAGGTGAACTCAAGATGCTGTCTTCTTTGAAATTACGCAGAATTCAACATGTAATATTGTGTCGTGCACAACACCAAAAGTATAAGAGTCACGGTCATGAAACCGTTCAGGTATGTACACCATAAATAGTAGCATGTTATAGGTTTAATTAAGAGGCTGTGTCACCAACCATTGAGCTTCGGCAATACAAAGGTTGGAAACTAAAAAAAATAGAATTTATTTTTTTGTGTAAATAATGAATCTATATCAACTTCCATGTTATTTTTTGTGTGGCATATTTGTCAGAAAGTTGTCGTTGCCATGGCAACCAACAGTTTTTCCATGTAAAACAGCATTTACCTACTGCCCCCTTTTAGAGAGAAACTATTAGTGGCAAAATGGATTTGCAATAGAATACTTTAATGTGCATTTTTCTAAACCATTTTATTGATCAAAAGAGATGATCACGGTATGTATCCCAATAATCAACACTCGGAAGACAATGATAGGCTCGGATGATAAGAACGGCTAGAGATTTGGATGAGCGTGCGAAAAGCGTAAGTATTTTTACTTTTATCTTTTACTAACGCCGATTTAAATCACGTTAGTGATTGCAATCGTTCTAGTCCAACATAAGCTATATAAAACTGCAATGTTTTTTGCAGACAGTCCCTACATTGTGGTGAAAATCACCGAAGAAGATGGAAAATTCGACCCATTGCTCAAAATTAAACAATTTTCTATCTGTATTTAGGTATTCGAGTGAAGAAAACATAACTATTTGATCCTTTACTGTCCCTCTGTTAATAAACAATCACTAAATGGTAACACAGTTCGGTAAAAATGAAACTAAATCTTACTTTTTCTGAAGATGTCAAAGCGAGATGGATAATCACAGGCTTCAGTGATATTTGTTAAAGATAATGGGTGGCTCAAACTGAATAATCGCCAGGCTTTTAATTTTATCTTCAGGAAAATGTATCAATACTATGTTTTTTATCATTTCTCAACTGTGAAATGACGTTTTATATTCGCCTTTGTCCGTGCGTGTGTGTGTCAACAATGTATTCAAGCGACACCTCATCTAACAAAATGTTTTGTGATGGAGGGATTAACATTTGCATAAGTTCTTTCCTTGACAAATTGTGGTTTCTTTTGCAACCAATAGAAATAACAGATTCGAAATGAGAAATGAAATAAAATGTTTATTAGAAAAATATAATGAAGAACCATCGACATCATTCTGCTAGATGGATAAAAATTAAAATAAATAAAATATCTTTAGTGACTTTTCAATTGTCTTTTGCCAGAAAAACGTATATTAGAAAATGTTTGTTAGAATTTATAGCAATTCGTGATCCACACCACTATGTACAGGTAACAAAAACACATAGACATCCTTAGACAAGGACCCTCAGAACCGTTTCGCCCCTTACTTGTAAAGCTGTGTTTACCTGATGACGGGCCAGCAGTGGTAATCACTACCACGTGTCGATGTGTGATAATAATATACAAAATGTCGTAAGAATTGATAAATAAGATTTTAGCGATGTATAAACGATTGGTTATTATTTTTATGTCCCTTTAGCGATTTAAGTGATATTATGTGATGGTATGTTTCCAAAAGGACCTATAGTCCAGTCATTGTTCACATTGACCTACAAAAAAGTTCAACAGAAATTATATTGCTTTTGGTATTTAGTATACATAGTTTTGAACAAATATCTAAAATCTAGAGAAAACAAACAATGGGAAATTACAAAATAACGCTTTATCTTCTTAGAATTGTTCGTTTAAATGTTGATCTAAATTGGGCGCCATTCAAGCAGTTCTTCTGCAAGTTATATCGTTGTTTTTCTTTTTTTTCTCAATTGAGTATATTTCTGTGGTTTATAAGCTCTTCTATTTGTTTTTAATGAGCATATGTCATCACCTGAGCTACGTCTGCATCCGCGCTCGACCTAGTTTTGCGTTTATGTCCATTTTTATCCGAAGTAACACAGCTATTGCTGTCAACCTTGGCATACGTACTTACTATTACTGTAATGAGATGACTGTGCAGCTTAAGTAACATAACTCTGGTTAGCTTTTGACAGAATTATGGCCCCTTTATCGACCTAGAAACGTTGATAAGTTTTGATCTTAAGTTCCACTTTTCTCTCAAGTATCAAAGCTGTTGCTCTTTCAAAATTACAATACTTGCTAATCATTACAAGCATCACTTGTGTCTAGTACTGGGTGTGCTTATAGAACCAATGAATGATTTTGAAAGTTAACAACTACACGCTGAAAACTAGCAAACTTAGGTCATCTCAAAAAGGCGTAAAACCTGATATGATATGATATAAAATGATATATTGTACATCTAAATCACTTAAGATTGCTACAGTGCAAATTTAAAGTGTATTACCTTCATTAGTACTTACCAAATATAGATAATGGGTTGGACAATGACTTCTGGTCGTGGAAGATAAAAAATTTGACTTTAAAACTAATAAACATTACTTAAAAGCCTTATGATGAAAAGGTAAGTTTGCTCATTATCCATAAAATTTTTAATGTAGCCACCTATTATCTTCACTGAAGCCAATGATTATCCATTTCGCTTTGATATCTTCAGAAAAAGTAAGATTTAGATTCATTTTTACCGAACTGTGTTACCATGTTGCGATTGTTTATAAACAGAGGGACAGTAAAGGATCAAATAGTTATGTTTTCTTCACCCAACTACCTAAATACAGATGGAAACTTGTTTAATTTTGAGCGATTGGTCGAATTTTCCATCTTCTTCGGTGATTTTCACCACAATGTAGGGACTGTCTGCAAAAACATTGCAGTTTTATATAGCTTATGTTGGCCTAGAACGATTGCAATCACTAACGTGATTTAAATCGGCATAAGTAAAAGATAAAAGTAAAAATACTTATGCTTTTCTCACTCTCATCCAAATCTCTAGCCGTTCTTATCCTCCGAGCCTATCATTGTCTTCCGAGTGTTGATTATTGGGATACATACCGTGATGATAGCGTTGCCAACTTTACTCATTTCTTTAATGTTTGTAAATGTTTAAACCCTCATCTGGTAGGGGTAGCCATTAGTTTTTTGTTAAAATTCATATGAAATTTTCTCAACCCTTCAACCATATCCAGGCTATCTATTGATACTGCCAAAAACTGCATTCTTTCTTCTTCAATAATCACTAATAAAATCGGGGAGCAAATTCAATACAATGGTGGTAAACAAGGTACTAAATAGTCTAGATCATCTAGACGTTCTGTCATTGATCAGTGTCACACTGCTCTGACGAACGTCTTAAGACATCGCTATATAAAAAGTCTGACCGACAGGTGGCGCTTTTGTATGGTAAACAAATCCAAAATCAATCGCGATTTCCTAATGAAATTCGTTAACAGTGCTTTAACCGTATTTCACCCACACTGGGCAAAGTGATATTTAGGTAATATGATATCAAGCTACACAATCAGGTATATGGTTTATAAACAAAGGACGTTGAAGTACTTGCCTACCTCATTTACATAAATGAATGCAAATATATGGTACGCCGTTGCTGCCTCTTCTTGATAATGGTTTAGACTGTCACGTTGTATGGTATGACAGTTGTCATTGTACGTTGATTGATAAAAGGGAAGAATATCAAAATCTCTCTAACGGAAAATTGCAGTTCCGAAATCTTTGCATAAATAAATCATTTTCTGTATGTTTATTATTTATACGTTAAGAAAAGTTAAAACAGAAAAGAAAAATAGTTTTCCTAAAAAATCCCTAAATTCTGCAGCCAAACACAAAAACAAAGCAACACTAAAAATCAATTTAAATGCCTTCCTGAGTAATGAGTTACTTACAACATTTTCTAAGATTATCTTGTCTTACACATGTATGCACTAAGAATTATTTGTAAAAGTGTGTTTTGGCCTTTAATTTCATGGTTGCGAAAATGAATGATAAGAAATTGTTGACTTCTCTCTTTACATTTTAAAGTTCTTTTAAAGAATCTTGGATATTGTCAGTATCATTTTGATCATGTGGACAATTGATCGGTTTTTGTTTTGCGATGCTTCGTTTTTGTGTTTGCAAAAAGAAATTTAGGGGTTTTCAAGCTTTATTTTTCTTTACAGTTCTAAATTGTCTTAACACTTTTTCTTTTCGTAATTGGGAAATTTTTATACTTTAAAAAAATAATCTAAGGGATTTCACTGTAAGGTCGCCATAAGTGTATGCCAAAGAATTTCGAAATTATCTTAAGAAATTCAAAAAATGGTTGTAGGGCAAAGTTTTTCACTTCAGACGTAATTTTGATCCAAAAAGGTCAAAATTTAGAGAAAAAAAGACCTTCTTATTGAAATGATTTCATTCTAAAATATTTCTAAGGTTGAAATAAGGTAACTATTGTGCTTGCAACTTCTGTATAAACTTTTTATGAGATATCTGGTAACCGCAGAACCCAGCTTACTTGAACACGCCTGTGGGCGCAATAATACAGTTAAAAATGCTTGTCGCCGTAGCATGTCTTTTTGATTTCCAGTTGGCAGGGCGACAGTCTAAAATACAATTTTCACAAGACAACAACGGCGTTCCATACTAATGTCCTAAATACAAACCTAATTATGGAGTGTGATTTTCTAACGAAGTTGTCTTCAGACGTACTGATCGCCTTTGCGAAATCAGAGCGCCTGAATGATTGAGACAAGATACTAAAATGTACCTGACGTCCTTAATTTCCACTGAGTTACCTCCCTTTCCAGCTCTTCTATAATAAACAAAGTTTCCAAAATGGCGCATTGTTTATCTTTTGGAATTTCTTAAATTAATGCAAGAAATACTTACTAGGAAAATGATGAAAAACAAGCAGATTGTGAATCTTAAGAACTGCAATGGTATTAAAAAAAATGGTAAAGCCTCCACAACCTACAGACAAGCTTTACAAGTGTGGAAGGAGTTTGGTGTTTTTTTTCCAGTTGGAGGAGGTAAAGTTATTTTGACTTCTATGAGGCAGTCAGTTAATACTTTTTGAGCTTGTTTTTCAGTTACAATCCAATAAATAATACATATTTCTTGAAATGATGTTTAGTTCAACTTTTATTTAGAGCTGTGCATGTCTGTTTCATTACTGATGGGAGCCTATAGCTAGAAAATATTGAAAATAGAATTCAGATTGTTGCATTAAATTTGTTATAAAGTGAATAGTAAAGGGCAGCTACGTGTGTGTATATTTAGTATTTATTCATGTTTATCGTAATGATTTTAGGATCTGGTAACTTGATCTGTATTCACTGCCATTTAATGCAAAAGTACATGGCTTACAACTTCATATCCCTAGTCTCACATTGTTGTAAATAATAGCAGCCATACAGGAATGTGTATGACTCTTTAATGCATTTTTTAATAGTTATGTCCTGACTGTCAATTTTTGGCTGTTTTTGTTTGTTAGGGTAAGTGATTTTCATTGCTTCTGAAAAAAAACTGTGTCCACTCACTGTGTACAGTTTGTATTAAATTAATAGTCACCATAGGGGAAAGTTACACAAAATGACTGCATTTTTATAGTGATGCATAGATTAATGACGTATTATTAACTCTGACGGCATTTCTAGTATTTAAAATACTGGAATAGTTTTTTTAATCCAAGTTTTCTTTTATTTTTACAGTGACCAGACAGAAATCAACTATGTACTATCAACAGTGAATACATGTGTCCCAGGAGTGGTAAGTGATTTTCATTGCTTCTGAAAAAAAACTTTTTTGTAGGTGTAAACTCAGACCACTGATACAGATTGTGATAGCCTTTGGTTACCAGGGAGTCAGTACACAGAACAGGGAAGCCAATATTATGAAATAGTTGAATAAAAAATAACACATAACCAGAAGAAAAGGCGAGCATTGGACAGTTTCTTTGGACAGTTTTCTAGAATGTTGTGGACTAAGTTCATTGAAAAAAAAAACAACAACAACAGTTTAAACAAGTTGGACAGAAGCATCAGCTTGCACTAGAAAAGACTATCTGGCTAAAGCTTCCAAATATTTGAACAAGTCCTTCAAGTTATTGCACAAAGTCAAGAACATTTATTGGCAGAGGCATTTATAGTTGCATAACAGCCCACATTACAGCAAATGACAGGTGTTAAATTCAGGGTATTGTTTTACCAGTGTAACATAGAAATACATCACTGTTGTAACATATATCTATCTTTTACAGATCAAAAACAACTATTCCGGTTATTTTTGTTAGTGTTATCTTGACAGAAACATTGTAGAATTTGTCAGTGTCTGTTTATGACATTATGACACTTAAAACTTAACACATTTTCTAAACATTGAAATTCCTTTTTGGAATATAATTGCTGTATGGGCCAGTTGTGAGTAAGCAGTGAAAATAAAAGGGTTAATCTTAAGACAAGTAAATCAAACATGATTTCATTAATGGCATAAACGTCATCTTTTACAGGCCTTGCAAGACAACTTTCTAGCACTGGTGAAAGATGGTGTGCACAAATTAAATTTGTTAACAGCTTTCATATAAAGACATTATATAAATGATTAAACTCCATTAGGAAATCCAGTGTTAATTGTATCAGCAATAATGCAATAAAAATTCTTATCAAATATTTTGAGGCAATTAATTTTCACACTCCCTATGTATTACATCTTTTACCCTTTTTCTCCATTTACATGTACATGGGCTTTGTTGCTTGAGTTACCAATGTAGATCCAGATCAGCTGGCAAATCATTGCTGTCTGATCTGGCTGTAAACTGGTTGCCTCTTGATCAGAAGTTATCCAATGAATCTAAAAGCAAACTGTAGATCCTGATTAGATGGCTCAGGTATGTGGGCTGATCTGGATCTACACTGTTTTAAGGTTTTTTGAATATACAGACTAAATTCTGAAAGTCCAAAAGGCTAAAAAAATGAGTTTAGGTAGGCCCGACAAGATATTTTTTATTTTAGTACCAAATTGTAGCCTATTATATGGCCTTACAATTTAGACTGGCCTGCAAATGAAAATTTTATTTTGAATCCTTGGAAAATGCTGGGAAATAACTCATGTCAAAACACACAAAAAGCAACAAAAAACTGTAAAACTCATTAATATGACAAAAGATGAAACTTTTTTTTACTTTTTTCCTTTAAACTTTTCCAAAGAAGTTGTAGATCTAGGATGAAATTTAAACTTCAAGGTTACCAACTTTTTTGTACTGAATATTAAAAACATGAGTTATTCCCCTTGATTTTATTAAAATATAATGAAAAAAAATGAAAATCACTTGTTCTATTTTTGCAAGAAAGTTATATTTCTGGTGATTGTTTTAACTTAGAGAAAGAGATTACAATTAAACCTGCCTTAGCAGCCACCTGTGAATAGCAACCACCTGTCTTTAACAGCCAGTTTGAATTTGTCGAAAACTGACATTTTGTTCTCAATTTCGCCTGCCTTTAACAGCCACCTGTGTATAGCAGCCACTTTTGTCACACCCTTGGGTGGCTGCTTTAGTCAGGTTAGACTGTATAGGACAAATTCTCTGAAAAAAAAGCTTATTTTACACCCACTAAAACAGGTCAGATCATTGAACTATAATGATATCTGTTTAATTTTGTTCTTGAGAACAAGCCATTAATTACAAACCTGTTTGAAAAATAGGACATATAATGGAATCACCGGTGGCAGGATGCATCCACAAAACGTTATCAACTTTCTAGTTAGATACAGATACGACTGTGCATAATGATCTGGATCTACACTGGCCATAAATTTGCATGGAATAAAGCCGATGGAATTTAGGTTTAATAAAAATGAAATAATGTGCATTTTAACATTAAACATTTTCAATCACCTGAATTTCGTGATTTAAACATGATGTTCATTCTCTCATACAAATGTCGCTGTTAGTGGCATATTAGATTTTAGTTTCCTAATAATTTAAAGGTGTAAAGTAAGTGTTAAAAATTTAAAGTATAAAGTACACAAAGAATTGTTTAATTTTGTTTTAACATCTTAACATTTTTCAAAAGTTTTTGAATCGGTGCCTTCATTTTACGTATTCAAATGATTAAAAAGTGGTTGCTATGGTTACAATGTCTTTATGAGGAATTCAATTTTAAAGAAGTATTTTGTTAACTTTACAACAAACATTAATATTTGACATTTGATTGATGGGGTGTCAGATGTTTGAAAAAATTGTTTATTTAATAAATAGAGATTTGCATAAATAATATTTGACTTATATGCCCCCCTTATGTTAGTCTCATCTTAAAAAATATGCTATTATATTTTTAGCAGGTCAAACACCAGTTTGATTCATTTGTTAATGTCTGAACAAATTACAACGTTCAATAAGAATACCTGTACAGATTAAGTTAAGAAAGCAAAGAATTTGTGCAATTATTTTCACGTTAAAAATCCGTTGCTATGGCATTAACATTGTTGCTAAGGTGCATTTTTGTAAAATTACTTTTAATTTGGATCATAAATTTATAAAAAAAAAATTAACAACAAATAAACAAATATTTGTTACTAGTAGTTTCTTGAAGAAGCAGTGAAAGACATTTTTTAATATTTTCACAAAAATTCACATTTTTCTAAGTTCTGTTTTTTCAAAAATTATCATTTGCTCCCCAATTTTATTTTATTTTCTGTAAGATATAGCTTTAGTTAAGCAGAAATGAACACTGACTTTTTTTTTCATGTGGTTGCAGATTTTTAAGCAGTGTTTTTATGAGCATATCATTTTTTTAGTTTTCATTTTTGAACAATATATATCATGTTAATGTTTCAATGGTAACCGTATAGACATGTTGGAATGTAGTTTACACCCTATTTTTCATTTACTTTTATTTCATGCTTTGTTGATGCTAATTTATTTAATCCCTGCTGACCTGCTTTAATATTAAAAATGAAGTTAAAAACAATGGAATTTTGTTTGGTTTTTTTGTAGTTATTCACCTGTTTCCCTGGCAACATAAATGTATGAGATAAAACAGGTGAAATGTTGACCAAAATCAAATTTCGCATGTTTCATAATAGATAATGGTTATAACTGAACTCATTTAAATAAATTACATTGGAACAAAAAAAATTCAGTTTCCACTCAAAGCTCAATGGTTGGTGGCACAGCCTCTTAAATATTTATAACTCTTCTCTCAACAGACCTAACATTTACTTGAGATATGTAAAGAGTACGACATTTGAGTCTGACTTGGATTGGCTTATTGCCCTTGCTGTGGAAAGGAAAGAGCAGTGTCCCAAAACAATTATATATTGCTTTGTTTTTATGATATAATTTTCTTTTATTTTATATTTACTTACTTCTTTATGTTTGACATAATTGAAAAAAAAAAGCAGCAACTCATTGCGAAACATGCGTGTTTGTCAATATCACATGACAAAACATTATGCACATTCCAATCCTTTGTGATCAGCTGTTATTGTACCATGCCACTGAAAGTAATACCTGGCATTGCGCATCACTGATTTTCACGATTCATTACATTAGCAATGCTACTGCTTTGCACCTCCATACTTTGTTATTTTACCTTATAAATCAATGTCATTGTTGAATATTTACTGTATTTTGAAATGTTACTGCTCATATTATATACACATGTAGTTAAAAATTGTTATATAGTAACTAAATTGATTCGGTTTATGATGGTTTTCATTTGGGTATGGAAAACAGGTCACATGTACTTTAAACAATCCGACTGTTTTTCATACCAAAAAATCAATACGAAAATCATCAAATATCCATTCAAACCTTATGTTTACACACTCACAGAAGTACTTGATTTAAATACAGAAATTATTGAGAATTTGTGATATAATGGCTTCTTGATTTTTCTGCTGTTTGGAACAGCCACATGACAAAAAAAATGAATGTCAACACGCTTTTTCGAAGCAACTGGTGGCAAAATCATTGGTAGAAGATAACCATCACATGAATGCATTTTGTTTGAAAGTCTTTGTTTAAAAGGCAATAAAGACAATACAGTCATAGATTACTTTTGTTTCTAATGTCATAATATCTCATTTATTTTCATAAGTTTAGCTCAATATCACTTGTGGGTGACATTTACATATATTTGACCTACACACTGATGGATAAAGGAGTTATCAGTGAAATAATAAACCAGTATCATTCCGTGGTAGGCACTGCCACAGTTAATTCTGTGCTTACCGACTTCAGTCGCCAGGATGGCACTGTTAGAATTCTGGTGTCCACTGTGGCCTTTGGGATGGGCATCTCCATAGAAGACATAAGATATGTTATTCATATGGGCCCAAGTAAAACACCATCTCGTACTGGCAGGAAGTTGGAAGAGGTACGTTAAAATAATAAAAAAAGATTTTTGAAAATATTATTAAGCTTTTCACGATAAAAAGTTTTTACTGTTTATATGTAAATGTTTTAAAACATTATTTTTTATTGTCGAGCCTTCTTGCAGTAAGCTGGACTTATTTGTCACAATGGCGATCGTTGTGCGTGTATGCTGTTGTTCATCTTCGATCTTCTAGGATTTGCCCCGGCGCAAAACTTTGCATGCATTGCTTTCTTGTTTATATTGGGCATCAATGTTTACCTCAATTAGATGCATTTCACATGTGAACCCAAAGTGGTCACAAATAGAAGTCAATATTGTGCATTTAACAATTTCCAGTGACAGCTATTTTTTATTTCTGATAAAGTAACATAGGTCCACACAAATGTTTAACTAAACACCCATTAATTTTGCACTTTATTTAGTCACACATAAAAATGATAATTGAGAAGAAAACATAGTAATAATTTTTTCTACATCTGGAAGAGACGGTCTACTATCCACTGCCGTATTGTGCCACAAAAGAACGGATCCCAACAGGATAAATCATGATAGCGTTTTTGAGGAACATTACGAAAGAAACAAAATGCATACGATTATGTATCCTGAAATCACTTTCGTTATCAAAACTGTCATGTTTACATTACGTGAATTCATTTGATTTAATCTGTCAATCAAGGTTGTTTTAGTATTGCTAAGGTGGACATCTATGTCACAAATGATCTGTTTGATGTTTGTTAAACAAATTGCATTTTTGGATATCTTTGAAATAAGCAAGCATCGTGGTTATTTCACCTTGGTGCGTTAACGTTGTAACTCACAATCGCAATGTTAATTATATCACTTGTGTGCTAAGTTGAATTATAGGGTTAAGATAGGTGAAATGTGAATATTGGAAACAGGCATGTCAATTGATAATATTATCTACCAGTGTTCACAGACTTATGGCTCTTTGTTATGAAATATTGTTATTTTAAAGTTAAACTTGTTATGACATAATTACGATCACAAATAGTGTCTTGATCAAGTGATATTGACAGGTTGGTTGGTCATGACAGAAAATTACACTAATTATGAATAAAATGAATATATTTTTCAGTAATTACAGTATAGACAGTTGTGTCAAGCTAAATGTTGCAAGTGTTGTAATATATGTGCCATTAAATGTCCATGTAAGTAAGCACCCGTAAATAAAAAAAACAACAGAAAACGTGAAAATTTATAAATGTTACAGATAAATTTACTAACAATTACAGAAAAGCAACAACTCAAAATTAAAGATAATATTATTATGATTAATATTTCTTAACCCTTTACTCCTTATACACTGTATAAGCATTTTAATGTGTTTGTGGCAAGTTTAGTTCTAGATAAGCTGGCATATCTGTGCTGTTTGAACAGGATCTGCACTGTTCCCCTTTTGGTAATAAATAACTGAATAAATAAAAGTTAACATTGCACATCCTGATCAGATGACAGATGTGCTGTCTGTTCTGGATCTACACTGTTCACCCATGATATAAAGGCTTTTATATGGAAGAAAGGATTAAATGATTTGCAAGTGATCTCAGATTTTCCTGAAGACATAAAGGAAACAATAAAATGTTTCAAGACTTTTATTTATTCTTCATATGTATTATTTGAATTACTTATGTAAAATAACTACTTTAACAAACTTTAACAAACTTAACAAACATCAAAATATCAGTAAAAATATAAATTAAGAAATGAACATGTAAACAATCTAGCTTATGTGGATCACATTAAATATTTATATCACATGTTAAATCACAGGGATCTTTAAAAGACATGGATCCCATAGTTAGATATCACTATAATTTAATATGTTGTGAAGGGTTTATAACCTGTATGCATTATTGGACAGATTCCAAAAAAAATAAAAACACATTGTTAAATAAAGTAAATAAAAAAATCGACATTTGATAGCTTAGTTAAACAGGAAAGAGTTAATGTTACAGAGTTAAAAACTTAATGTGATTGTTCACTGGTATAATTTGCATTTCAGCATGCATACAAATAATTAACAAAAACAGTATCTTACATAATAGCTGATTGTTGTATGTTAAATCCTCAAATCCATTTAATTTTATTAATATGTGCATTTTTTCTGTTATCTGCCAGAAATTGGCTGCCCTAAACACTTGAAAATAAAAGAACATACTAAATGTAGTTTTAGCTTTAAATCTCATCAAATACAGACTGCAGGGCTTTTTGCGGCATTATTGGAACCTTACTTATGCCCCTAAAATTTGGAAAATTTCAGTCATTTTACCAGAAATTGGGATTTTTATTCTTCATTTGAGAATAAAACATTTGCGCATATTTAATATTATCAATCATTTCTGGATAAAGAAACAAATGATGCCTGATTAAATAACAAGTTATAACGTTTTGTTGATGAAATGACACATGAGTACAATTATTCGTAACATTTATGTTTTGATTGAATTTTTTTCTATAACAGGGTAACGAATTATGTTTTGCCATTAGGAAAATGTCGAATATCGGCTATTAAGTCAATAGAAAAAAGCCCTGGACAAAATTCAGAAATTACGTTTTCAGTCAAATTTTATTGATGAATTAAGTAACAAGTGAAAGTTTAGTTAGTATCGTTGACCGAAGAAAAATTACTTTAACTATGAAATCACTATTAACGTGTCACGAAGCATCTGCTATATAAAGTTATATCTCTGTAATGTTTGTAGTAAAAAAATAAATGCTTGTGAGGCACATCTTAAAACATGTAACTCTGCAAGAGAATGCAGCCTTATTAATATATGTACTCCATAGATGTACCTTTTTCTTTGGATGAACTGTGAATTTCCATTTCAGCCTTATGATCAACATCCACATTGTTTGCTTTACATTCATTACCTCATTTAATGACCAATATGGGGCCAGTGTAGATTGAGAATAGACAGCATAGATGAGTGGCTGATCTCGTAAAAGTTGTATGTAAGGAGTTCTGGCTTAACACAGACATCAACTTTTGTTATAAGTCAGTTAAATGGTTGCACCTTGTTTACTTGATTGATGTTGTTTTATATTTCCGGATTATGATGCAAAAGAAAAGCCTAGATATGGAAATTACTATTTCGATTTGATTAGGTGGAACAGAAAGGATCATTAGATGCGTATAGGAAGCAAATTAAACGTAGTTAAACCAAACTGAAAGCAAAGGACAAGACCGTTTTTGAAAACAGCAGTGCACATACATCTTTATTTGGACCTGTGTTTTTTAACATGTTCGAGATTTTTGTAAGAATCTAATTGATAGACTTTTTGTCACACTATCAGTTGACGGATAACAAAAGTATCTTCATGTTTATTGACTTGAAACGATAAGGGAATAAAGAAAATCAATTATGCATTATCAAGCACAAAAATGGCCAAGTTTATTGATAAATAAATTCTATGCGGTCAGCTTTTCAGTTAATTAAAGCAGATTGAGCAATTTACATGCAAAATATTTAAAAAATGTGCGAGGAGTAAGTCACTGGCGGAAATGCTTGGCCTTTTTATGTTGAGCATACTTGCTTTGACACGATTGTTAACCTTAACAGGCGGGACTATGGTGAATGTCAGAGTTAAGTCTCAAAGGTCATGTCAAAATGTGCCTAGACCATCTCTTTGACAAAGTATAATCCATCAAGTTTCTTATATGCATAAATGTCAAAAACAGTGAGAAAACATTTTGTGCACAATCTCCAGATTCACAACCAGCGTTGTGGGTCAGAGGTCATGTCCGAGATCATGAAACTTAGCGTTTCCTTTAACTTTGAAAGTACTAGTAGTATTAGAATACTTGGAATACATGTATATATTTATATGAAAGAAGAAATGTGAGACATCATCAGTGATAACTTTTGTTTCACTATATTTTGAATTGTAATCATTTCAAAAGCAATTGTAAGCGACACATTTGTTTCGCGGAGCACCAAATTCTAGTTATTATTTTATGATCAAGAAATTTGGGATTAGCTTTTTTCAGATATCTTTCAGTGCTGTTGTCAAATTTGTAAGAATGTTTTCCATGAATGATTATTATGGTTGTATAGATGCATAAAATGTATTTTGTATACATGTATATTGATGCTTAAACTGTCTGTTATTGCATGTCTTGACTACTTTTTATGCACCCGAAAAGAGGCATACAGTTATCCCATTGTTTGTCTCTGTATCTAACCATCACAGAATTGTGTCTGCTCCATAACTTTTAAACTCTATGAAATTAGTTGAAGTTATTAGTCGAATAATGCTAATTGAATCTCTGTACTTGTGTTATACTACAGTCATGAAATTGTTTAGTAAGAAATCATGAAAAAGAATCTCCAAAAAGAAAACAATACCAGTCGAGGCAGGTTGATTGCACCATTCCCAAGTAACTCGCCTATAAATTGTAACCAGGGTTGAGCGGTACATGTATTCAAATGTCAGACTGTGTTAGACTGTGACTTCTACAAACGGCCCACACCCCTATGCAACTGGTAGACTATAAGCTAAGCACTGGCGAACATACTCCCCATAAGTTCAATTGTCCTGTCAAAACAAAATTACATTCGTCAGTTTAGTTACAATTATGATATATAACATAATATTATCACCAAGATGGTACCTGTTGCTTAGAAACGCCTGCGTCTAGTCTTGGTACTTTCTTTAATGGCGACTTTATAGGTGAATTCGCAACTCGTTTACAGGTTTTCACGGAGTCAGACGATGATTCCTCAACATGTTTCTTTTCATTAAGGCTTAATTCGGCATTTTTAACGCATAGTTTCTTTTCAAGTACTCAAAAAATAAATGACATACATAACCAGTGTCAAATTGAAAATTAAAATTTGTTTTTAAATATTCCCCAATTGATCCCTCAAATCCCGAAACAGAAAATCTTTTATAAACCTTGTTTTGATAAGAATTTGGAAGAACAGAAAACACAGTCTATTGAAGACATATCACCAGTGAAAGAACATAGCTTCACTCGCTAATCGGTTAATCACGGCGTGAAGATTTCACGCAACGAGATTTTAACGAGAATAACGGGCGAGTTTATTTGGCAGAAATCGTTTGATTACATTTTAAATTGATATAATATGAATAAGCAACTTTTGATGAACTTCTAAATTAATAATAAGAAAGAAAAAACTGTTTTTGAGTCCTACTACTGTTTATTTTAAAGCTTTAGTGGATAAATATCGTTCAATGATACCTTGATTGCGACCACTTTATGAAATTTCCACTTTTTTTCTTTACGACGTCTCTGGACATTACTGTAGCAAGTCGATAGACGTCACAGATAACGTACAGACGGGCTAAACTAGTAAATCTGCAACATTCAGAGGATCCGTGGTTATTTACTGGGTGTAACGGCTTTAAATTTACCGACTCTTACTTTGATCAAAGCTTTGCAGAAGACTCGTTCAACTCAGATGGTGATACACCAAATAACTTTTTTCATACCCTTACAAAAGCTAGGAACCAGCATAGAGAGAAATTTATGTGTGCATACCTTAATATTAACAGTTTTCTTTATTAATATCAGTTCATAAAGGACCTCCTTCTCAAAAACACTGTTGACATTTCATAGACAAATCAGCTTTTGGCGGTGGTTTTTTTAGCTTATGTGAGATCTGATTTTCCAGCTGACAAAAAGAAACAATTAGAATTCAAGATTGTAAAATCGGTAGACATTTTATTCTAAACAACTCAAAATGGCTTATGACTTGATTCAAAAGTACACCTAGTGAAAGCAGTTCAACATGATATGATGACCTACACTGTATGCAACTCAATTGATAACATTTCGTCTAAATATGATTATTTTTATACATAGTGATCTTAACTATGATATGCTACAGCATAACAAAAGCAAGCACCCACATGACATCTGTTATATTTTTAACTTGACAAATATGATCTGTGAACCTACTTGTTTTAAATCAGATCCAAGTCTAATTGATGTTATACACAGGACCCGTCACTGGATGCAGCTACAGAGGTCTTAGGCTCTGTAATTAAAACTTGTTTTGATAAGCATGCCCAAGTAAAAAAAACAACAGCCTTGATGTCAAATCTTCCTTGTGGTAAAGTGCAATATTAAGCAATCAATGATATAGTGCAGCTAACTTTTTCCCCACCTAAACATAAAATATCGCCGTCGTATTTCCTAGACTAATATGATCATATAAAATGATTATGTAAACGTTTTTATGTTAAAAAAAATACAATAATTCTAATTTGTTCCAAAGAAATATCAAATCGGCAATCCATTTATTATTGTTATTTTTGTCAAGCAAAACACTAGCAGCGAAATGATCACTTTTCCTCGTGGTTAAATGCAGTGCTCTCACATAGTGGTGAACGTACCTGTAAAGTTTCATGAGTGTGGTTACTATACTTATTGAGTTATGCGTTCGGACGGACGGAAGGTCGGACAAGGGCGAACCTATATGCCTGTCAGAAAAAGCGCGTTGGTGTGCGCGACGTCACGGCGTTTGGCGTGACGTCGCTTCCGCTCACACATCGTTTTGTTTGTATTCATAACGTAGAATAAACGTAAAGGTCGAACCTGGAAATCAGTTCTCATTTATATCTCTTTACATTTTGGTGCCGTGACAAAACGCAATGAAACTTCAGAAACTTAAAGCACAGAGGGACGCACAGCGTTTAACAATTGAAAAATACCTTCAACGACTGAAAGATGCGAAAAGCAACAGCAATATGGTACATTCCGATACAATTTTCAAGTCCTTAGAGAACAAGGTAAACTTGTTAACTTCTATAAATGAAGAAATACTTTCCGAGATTGACGTCGCTGTTGTGCACGAAGAGATTGTTACTACCGATGAGTATTCCTTAGATCTTGAGTTGCAGATGGGAGATTTACGAGATTTCAGGGAAGGTTTTGCCCAGCGTCATATCCCGCCTCCCACTTATTCCCTTATCCTACCCGCTACGCGCAGTAGCATTGCCGAAGTACCGAACATTCTGTTTACAACGAATACCTCGTCGTCTGTTTTTTCCGAACTTAGTTTACCTAAACAAGAGCTGCCACACCATACCAGCATTTGTAGACATAATCCGCCCACACAAGGAACCCATAACAAACAGCCAGTGACGTCTCTGACCTAGCCTGAAGCATTCATATCTCGTTCATCTAGCCGCCATCAACAGTCTACAGTTCTTCTGAAATCTGCCACCTCTAACTCACCCATATCAGAAGACTTAGCACGAGATCTGCAACTATCCCTCACCGACCGGGAAACAATCAAGTGTTCATCCTTCGGTTACCAGAGCAAGAGAACCACGAATCTTCAGACCGCCGAAGTTCACCTAAAAGCAGACATCAACGATAATTTACCTAAAGAAGTCTTTCTTGTAACAGCAATAGCGACTCGCGTTAAAAACAGTGCATTGAAGAACGTGAAACTAGCATATATCTACTGAGAGCTTACGATTTTTGGAACTGATGTGATTTCTACCCTAACTAAATATTAATCTTTAATTCAGACCAGGGACGAGAGGAACTCACCATAAACACGTCTTGTTCTTGCTGTTGCTGGATGCCAACCCCGGCCTTGTCTAAAGCCTATTTATTTCCCGCCACCGTTGTCGTCACAAAACCCCCTACTGTACTATATGGCTATCCACTGTATAGATCACAACACTCCTCCTAACTTTATTTTGAAGGTCTTGGACAGGTCTTTACCTAAGTACTGATTTTAGGCGATAAATCACTAGCTGGTACATATGACTGAAAGTCATATGTAAAACCTATCTTTTGTGTGGCTGAAAGCTATTAAGTGTGGCTGAAAGCCACTGAAAACTAATATCTTAAACATAATACAGCTGTATTTTAACTTCAATGTTTAAGAAGAATGGATGGCCAAAGTGTTTCTACAAGTAACATTGAGACTTCTTAAAACCAGTAGATCTATTTAAAAACCGTAAACTTTAAACCAGTTTAAAAACTGTAAACTTTATTAAATAAACTTTAAAACTGTATTTAAAAACTGTAAACTTTAATACTGTAATGACTGAAAGTAAGACTTAAAGTTCTCACTGGACTGACTGAAAGTCACTGAGAAACGTATATTAAAGTCTAAAAGTCTTTACTATGCCAGACTGAATGTCCTTTATGATAAAGTACTATCCCTCTACTCTTTCAACTGGCATCTGTAAAGCTGAATCCCCGTCAAGATGGCTGATCAGTGGACCCATCTCGCTCTGATAGCTCTACACTTCAAACAATAAGTGTTATACCATCATCGGAAGTGACGATATCAAAATGACTGTCTGGTTCACCAATCCTAAAATGTGGTCTTGAAAAGCCCATTATCAGCAGTGTCCCCTGTTTCCTTTTCCGGCAGCTGAGTTCGCCAATTTTCGTGCTCTTATTCAGTATCCAACATGGCTATATAAGCTGAGCATGCCATAAGTGGGACTTGAATACGTGACTGTCACAACACTTCTCCTCCCGACTTAATAATGAAAACCTTCAGTCCGGTCAGGAGAATTTTGTGAAAACCTGACTTAGTCACCGGTTATCACCTTTAAGACAGCTAGAAGACATCCGAATTTGAATAGAACTTGAAAACTCTTTAGTACTGAGACTGACTTCAGAAATCGACTTCTGGATGTGACCGAACTCACTATGATGCAACCAGAAGTCGCCCGGATATGATGTGACTGTAAGTCACCTTAATGGAACTAGATGGAACTCGAAGTTGCCTGTATGTGACTAGGAGTCGCCCTCACGCGACGAGGAGTCGCCCACACGCGACGAGAAGTCGCCCATATGACAAGAAGTCACCTGAATGGGACAAGAAGTCTACCAGAGGCAATGGGAATGTATCCTTCACTGTGACATTGTACGTGCCCTATAATCGATACACCACCTCACGGATCCATCTCGTCTTCGAATCAACACCGGAGAAGAGGCCCACAGATATTGACTCCCGTATAACCCCAGTTAGCAGAAAACAAGCTGCATGCGGGCGTCCGCCTCATCCTTTGCTTTATAGGCTAAGCATCCCCAGTATGTTATCTGGTGTTCTATTCCTGTGAAATGGCCCAAGTACTTGTGTATTCAATGAACATTGAGTTAAAATAGTTAAAAAGGTCACCCAGACACAAAATAAATATTTCACTGAACCGTTCTGCACATTAAGTACCCGAAGACGCTCCGGTATTATATCTGATGGCATAGGACTGAAAGTCCCGTCCTGCTGAAGCTCACCTCTTTGACTCTCCTTCTTTATGGAGCAACAGCTGACATCACCTTCTAGGTTACTGGGAGTAACCCCATCCCCAAGGATTTCTTTCTGTGGCTGTACCAATGATACTCCCCCTTCTGTTAGTTTTGAACTTGTCTGTTGGGTTCACCAAACAACCGGATCTCTATCAGAAGCACACACAACTCGGCATCAGCAGTTTTATTTCATCCACTGTAGTAATTCCCAAGACAAGTGCTCATCTTACACCTTATGCGAACAACTGAACTTGGCGGAACGACTACCCTTTTGGTAACTGATCCCCTAGCCACCACTGGCTTGCTATCCTTAAAGCTTGTAGACAATGGTATCCTTTCACCATTAACTATCACCGTGTCTGTATTCCAATCGAGCATAACACCTTAACGGTGCAATAGGTCATGTCCTTATAGCATATCATCTGTAATCGGTGCAACCATTTCACGAAAGGACTGGGTTCCGAACTATAACCTTTCTGGGCTTCTTTATCAGCCTTTCATAAACCTGATGTGAAAGAATGGTTATTTCTGCACCAGAATCGACTGTTGCTTTGACCTCAATATCACCAACCCTTATGTCGACAAATGATGATCCTGCTCGAACCTGATGAATTCCTAGCACGATATCGTTATCAGTGTCATCATTGAAAAATGAACTAGTACTGCCTGGCTGATCCTCATGAGAGTTTAATTGAGGCTCTGTATCTGTAGGTTTGATTTTTTTCATTAGGGTCGAAAGCCCTCTCACCCACAACTGAAAGATCTTCTGAAAGCTTACTTCATGGGACTGTGACACTTGTTTCTCAGTCGGACCCCTTACTTTCTCTATCAGCTTACTTCCTGTATGGGACTGTGATATGAGTTTCCCAATTGGAGAAATTACATTATCCAGTTCGCTAACCGCATGGGAAGATAACACATCCACCACTGCAGAGGCATCTTTAGCTGTTGCAGACATAACTGTAAGTGGTATAGTTCACTCCTCTAGACAGGCTATTTCCTCCTTTAATGGGTTTACTTTATGGAAACTATTACTATCCCCCACTAAATTTAAGAATCCCTCCGGCATTCTGTAAACTTTATCTAGAGAAGTTCCTCCACCTGTTTGCTGCCCAACTGATTTAGGACTGCAAATCCCAGTGTCAACGCCTTCATCCCTAACATCCTTTTCGGGGAAATCATTGAGGCTACGTAATTGCTTGGGCCTGGCTGTGTGGCCTGTACGGCTGGCCCGTTTTCGTTTAAATCTTACTTGGGGTTTTTATCATCTGCTTTCTTTTCCAGCCATTTCTTATAATGAAGACAATCTCGTTTAACACGACCATCCTTTTTACAGAGAAAACACTGAATTGCAGAACTGGAAGTCTGCTTTTGTTCTTTCTGTTGTTCGTCAGAAGTGACCTGCTTTTTGCAGCTTCTTTATAAATTTCTCTAAAGCTTTTTCTATGAGCTGTTCCACTCTAGCTTCAGATACCGCTCCAACTGCATTCACAGAGACGTCATCCTGACCACCCCTGCGACCCGAATGTTTCTTGCCATCTGCTGCCTGTGTGATATACTGGTACTGTTTCACCAGGTGTAATGCAGCCTCCATACTCTTTGGATTAACAAAGCATGCCTGCTTTGCCGCCTCTTTATCCATGCATCCTTGACAGAACTTTGATATTGCCTCCTGCCTTCTGTGAGACTCTGGAAGGTCTCTAAAAACTGGTGTTGCCAGTGTCAAAACTCTGTCTGCCCAATCTTCAAGAGATTTTCCTTGATTTTGTGATGCTTGTCGGAACTTCACTCTTGCAGTTTCCGATAACTCTTGCGCACCGAAACGTGCTTCGAGCTTTCTCATTATCTGGTGGAAGCTGTTTCTATCACCCATGGAAGTAGTGATTGTGAAGAAATCCAAGCTTTTCCTTCAGGCTCCAAATAAATAATCTCGGCATTCCCCTTATGACCAATTAAAGACTGTCATGTAACTTTCAAATCTTTATTTAAATGAAAGCCTGCTTGTTTTTTCGTCAAAGCGGAGATTTTTTGGCAGCCTTCTTGGGTCGCCCCTCTTTTCGCTTGGTTTGCACATCGGAACATATTCCTCATCTTCCGAAGTACTGTCATAATAATAGTGAAACTGTCTTCTCTTAGATTTGGCCCTTTTGTGTTCCCTTCGTGATCTTGGCCTTGATCGACTTCTTGATCTCGACTGACTCCTTGACCTTGATCCCTCACTGGAGCTGCTGTGCTTTCGCCTTTGCTTTTTCTTATGAGAAGTTGACTTTTTTGCTAATTTCGAGGACCCTACTTTCTTCCCCTTTTTATCTTTTTTTCAGGAGATCTTGAATAAGATCTGGATCTGGAACTGAGTGAGCTTAGCAATTCTGATCTCTGTTCTTCTTCACTCTCTGAGTCAGTTTGTTTATGATGTTTTCGTGATCGATGTTTATTTCTTGAACGAGAAGCATCATTTGCTTTTACTCTTATGTGAAGGCGAAGCTCTGTCTTTCTTCTTTGTATCTGGGCTAGAAGTTCGTAGTTTAGGACTGAAAGCCCTATGATATTTTGGTCTAGCTCCATATGCTGTATCCGCCTTTTCAACCTTACGAGTGGGTATGTCAGGTAGATAAGATGCTGATATGTCCAGATCAGAAGTGGCTGGTTCACGACATGTCTTCATTATTTCTGCTATAAATGCAGCCAGCCTGTTGGTGTCATCGTAATTGGTACTGTTGGTAATCTCGATAGATTTGGTGTTGGAGATGGATTAAGTACAGCAGATGGGCGTGATATAGGATCATGTACAGAAGAAACTGTTTTTACCGAAGTAGGTGTCTCCCTTGGACTGGACGCAGACGCTGAAAGCGTCTTTACGTTGACCTTTGTTGCAATAGTAGTACTCATTGTCTTGCTCCCAACCGGATGAACACTTTTTGTGTGGAACTGTAAAGTCAATCGCCTTTAGGGTTTCTTCCTTCAGTTCCCCAGTGAAAATCACAGCCAGGGATTCCTTTGTTATCACGTGATATTTGTCTCGCAGCATTATGATTTTCTCTGCTCTGCTTTCTCCTATCCCTGGGATGACTCTTCCTTTGAAGCCGTATTTATGATGATTACCATCGTCGGTCTTTATGTCAATGTCGTCAACGGTCAAGTATATAAATAATTTACTGAAAGCAAATTGTTTTGGATATTGCAATTTACTGAAAGCATATTACAATATTAAACTGGAACACTTTCAAAATACAATTCACTGAAAGTAAAGTTTTATTATTGCATTTTACTGAATGCAATTGACTCTAAAACCGAACGTACGTGTTCTAAGCAGCCTTTATCTTATTATCAAAATTTCAATATGCACTTTTACTGAAAGTAATTTGCATTTATAATTCTGATACTTTATAATGTAACTTCAGAAAATATATAGAACCAAGCAAAATTTATTTTAAAGAAACACTTATGTGTTTTTTTTACAATACCGTATGTGTCAATTTAAACTGTTGGCATTACTTGGCTCCCATACTGGATATATATATGTATATTTCTTTGGGATCTGAAACAGGCCTTGCTACCCTATCAAGAAGTTACCTTACCACTGGAAATGGTTTACTTTTCCACTGAAAGTGGTTTAAACGTTATGTGATCTTACCACTGAAAGTGGTCTATGTCACTCCACCACTGAAAGTGGTTATAAGCTGGGCGTTCCTCTTCAGTTCGAATCCCAGTTCGAATCCCGATAGTGGTTTCGAATCCCGAATACCTAAGCTTAGGCAAACTGAAGGCTGAAATTTGTCATTTCTCTTTATTGCCGGACCGACACATGACTTTTACAGTTTTAGTCACTCCAAATGAAATGCGATTTTTACCACAAATTTAACAGGTGCTGAGCTATTTCCGATTTTTCTCGTCGCCAGTGATGTGATTTCTACCCTAACTCCTAACTAAATATTAATCTTAAATTCAGACCAGGGATGGGAGGAACTCACCATAAACACGTCTTGTTCTTGCTGTTGCTGGATGCCAACCCCGGCCTTGTCTAAAGCCTAATTATTTCCCGCCACCGTTGTCGTCTCAAAACCCCCTACTGTACTATATGGCTTTCTACTTTATAGATCGTAGGACTGTATCGATCACAACAGAACATTGTGAGAGACCAACCAGTTCGGGGAGACGGACCTACAGCGGTTGCGTCCGGGCCAGTGAAGACACAAAGAAGATAACTAGTGTACGAAGAAGACAACTATCCAACAAGCCTTATTATAAACGTCATCACCTGCCGAGCTGCCGACAATAAAGCCCTTAAACCCGCTCATGTCCTATATGGCCGACGGACTACCAAACTTCCGGATTCAGATGTCACCATGGAAACTGTAACTAAGGGGAATGTCGTTAGCTTCACGAAGCGTACACATCAGAAGATTATCAACAACTTCCGAAATCGCTGGAAACAAAAGTACCGCACCGCTTTGAGAGATCGCCACCGCATGACCGGAAACAACAACCAGATGATCGCAGCAGGCGACGTTGTACAAATTCATGATGACGATCCAAGGAGCCAATAGAAACTCGCCGTAATCCAGGAACACATCACGTTGAATGACGGGAAAATTCGCGCTGCAGTGGTAAAAAGTAAAATGGACTAACTAACAGACCAATTTCTAGACTTTGACCGTTAGAAGTGTATTCAAAGTAAATCTAGTGTAACTGAAACTTGCGTACATATTGCGATTTCTAGTTTAAGCAAGTAGGCTGTTTTAAAAAAAAATGGCTGGTTTAGGTTTTCCTGTTATAAAAATGTACAACAAACAGTTACTTCCATTTTTCTACTTTGCAGAGGTGTCCCATCATGCCTTTTAAAGATTGTGAAGTTTCATCGAAATTGCACGATCCATTACAAAAATATTCTAAAATAATGGGCAAAAAATGTCAGGAGTGTGACAAAAAAGTGTGACACTTTTCAAAATCTCATTTGTTCAGACCATTATTTTACAAACAGCTAGAATAAAGACAAGTTTTAGTGTTATTTTAGTAAAATGTGCATTTATTAGGCATCAAATAATGATAAAATTAAGCATATTATACTTAAAGTAATCAAAATTTATGCTATTAAATCAAGCATGGTAGATTAAAAAATACCTCAAGAAAATCAATACATCTTTGCTTTATAAATTTATAGGACTTTAATGATTATTAGTACATAAGAAATGTTTTGTGTATCATTAAGTTTTATGTTTTTAGATGCAATAATTATAATATTATCACCTCTATTGAAATTATATTTGCCTGCAGCTCCCTTCAGAAAATATCAGTTAAATATGTCAGGAGAGTGACAATATGCACATATTGCAATATTCTGGAAACATATCCTTTACATGAAAACAAGAGCATGTTTTTTCCTAGAAGTCTATGCCTTGTTATGTTAATTTGTGACAAACAGGAATGGCCTTAGTGAAACACTTTTGAGTACACTGCACTTATGCGGTTGTCAGGAGTGTGACACACTTTCTTAACAATATGATTTTTTTCTCTTTATGCGATACCACAAGTTCTAAACCACTTATTTTTGATGCTTCAACATGTATTTTAACAGAAATACACATTTAAATAATAAGAAACAGTAATACTTGTATTTTAAGAACATAAATGAAAATTCTTTGATTTATTTAATATTGGTCAATAAAGCTCCAGGAAATTTTTATTCTGCCACATGAGTATAACTTGATTGATTTTGATCACTGTAATGACTGTACAAACATATGGACCAAACAGTTTGGACTTGTTATGAAATGTAAAATACCAGTTGTTGCAAAAAACGAAATTCTTTACATTTTTTCCACTTCACTTGCCTTTTTTCAAATGACAATATCCCAGTAAGCAGTTGACCGATTTCAAAAATCTTTTCAGTTCTGTTCTCAGTTTCAATAAGCAAAAAATACAGAATAACAAGTTTGGAATTTTTATGAACTTTAATTTTTCACTATTTTTTCACTTTTCCAGCCATTTTTTTTGAAACAGCCACAAGTGACTTTAATAAAGCACTCCAAATAACGTTGATAATTGCGAAATTCATTAATATTTTGTAAATCAAACGTGTTTTACTACTCTAAATACTGACTGTGTCATTCAAGGTGTTTAAAAGGCATTAATAGTTATCTTTATTTTAATAATAAACTGTTCGTGGTATGAACCAGAGACTTTACTAGTGCTAAGCATTATGTGACTTTTAAAGTAACTAAATATGCCATACTTCTCCAGAGTTTAACACTATTATTGCTTTACTTATGTTGTAACATTTTTTATTATTACTTTTGTGGGCCCCCATGTCAGAAAGAGCGCATTGGTGTGAATAAACGTAAAGGTCGAACCTGGAAATCAGTTCTCATTTATAATGCCCACTCTTTCAGAGTGGGGGCATAAAAAACAGTATGGCTGACTAAATAAGAAAGACGTTCGTAACCAAAAATTAGGTCAGCAGTATTAGACTCAGCTACTAAACATCCGACAGCAATAATATACATGTATGACGTGTTATCTTAAAATAGAAAAGCTAAATTCTAAAAAGCGGATTGGTCAATTACTGATTGTACATAACATATCAATATATGATTGGTTAACACATTTCTTACAGAAAAAGTCTAAGACAAATCGGGTAATCACTACAACTCGCCATTTATATTTATGTATCAAGTGAATGGAAAAGATTCACATTGTGAGTAGATCTATCAATCCACAATCTAAGATCAGCTTGGCTTAGTTTAATCACTGGATTCTTCGGTGTTTTAGCTAAGAATTAAACAATCTTCCAGGACTTTGTGGGAAGGGTTTTGACACCCTCAAATCATTAATGATTTGTTTTTCATCCAAAATTGATGATTTACTTTTTATATTTGTGCTTTTTTGCTCTTTTAACAACACCAGTTTATAAATCATAATTTTCACTTATTTCCTCTAGAGTCGAGTCGGGTAATTTCGTACAGGTTTGGATGCGAGAACGATTCACCGATTCCCAGTTTCACGATAGGGTTAATACTGGCTGGACTTCTACTTAGGAACCAGTGAAGCTTCATTATATGCTTTTGTAAGGTACTCGGTGATTGGTCAATACCTTCAGGACATTAGAGTATACGACGTGTGTGGAACGGATAATGTCGTACGCAGGAGGCAAATTCCGTACATGGTGTCGGGCATTTTCGTACAGTGAACCCTTCCAGTTTCTGGGCTAAAAGGTTGTATGTTTATAATACTTTCTTGTGAATTAAAACATGTTCTTACCGTAAGGTCAAATGATGAATCCATTGGTTGATATTTTTCAGAGCCTGCACTGTTTTTACATAATTTTCACAGAGAAAATAAAACTTTTAAACTTGTCTGTTTTATTTAATTTTCAGTATTTCAAATAAAATATTCTTAAAATATTCATAACAGTAACGTTATCAATGACCAATTATTGGCAACGTTAAACACAAGGCGTTTCATAAATGCATGTATGTCAGAAGCAGGCCTACTGATACATGTAAGCATGAAATACAGTCAATGTAATGACAAATAGCCCGTCCCAATTTGTACAGAATTTCTGCCGTACATGCACATCAAGCATAGTGATACATGGAACCCTGCAACTTTATTCAGTCTTGACTTTACATTTACTGTTTGTTTTTTCTTTTTTTAACATACGGACATTCTTTCTCTCTTCCTTTTCAGCTTTCATTTTTTCTTTCTTTTCATTTACTTCTCGTTTCATTGTTACAATTTCAGTTGATGTCAGTACCCTGTGACTGGTAAGCTTCCGTACATTTGGTTTGGGACTTACTTTTCTGTCGGACATGGGTAATTGAAAAGTAGTTTCAACGATATCAGACCACTCTTTAACGGACGGTTTCCGAGCTTCAGGGCATGACTGAATAAGGGATGCTAGCACCTCCATGGAAGCGGGTGACAATACTGAATTTGGAGAAATATTACCTGTATCTTGTAGCGGTACTTCCAGTTGTACCTCTAAATCGCCAGTGGTTGAGTTAACAGTACATGGATATTGCCCAGAAATAACAATATTGATAAGCTCCTGTTCGCTTATTTGCATTGCTTCCAGACAGCCCTCAGTCGAAGGACTCGAAACAACCAGGCTGGAAACGTCCGGTAGGGACCCACCTGTCACATTAGAGCTAGAACCGACCTGGGCTGATGTATGGACAATAACAGGGTTTGAATTTACCAAAGACGATGTACAGGTAGTAATACTAGTATTTACTTCTGACATTGGAACTTCTGGGGATTTAGATTCAGTCGGACTCAAACATATATCAAAAGGCTGAGATGGCATCAAAGCAGTCGTGGGTATGGTAGAGCGATCTGGTGGAAATATACCACATTTTCTGAAACCACTCACAATATTACTTGTGGTAAATGCCTGATCATGGGCCTGCTTAAATAATCTTGGCCACTCCCATTTGTTAACAATGTTATTTGGACTTGAAGCCATAAACTCGGTGCATTCTCTTGAATACGCTCTTGAAAGTGGACCAAATATGGTCTTGTCCAGCGGACACAGCCACTGAGTAGTGTGAGGTGGAAATGCCATGACAGATATATTGTTCTCAATTGCAGCCTCTAAAAAGCCAAGGGTGTCGTGAGAAGAGTGCGAATCGAGAACAATCAGCTGTGGTCTTTCTGGACCACAGTGCTGTAAAAAGTGACCTTTGAACCATATTTCTCCCAGGGCGTCTTCAATCCAGGCCCGTTCTTGGTATGTATAGATGCTGCCAGGGACTCCTTCCTCCGTGTTGTAAGCCATAAGGCTCTTGTAAGTTTTACCCTTAATAATGACCATAGGGGGATCTCGCCCCCAGCAGCATTTACACAAGCCAGAACGGAAATATTTTCTCTGTTATTGCCTTCTCTGCCTGGCAAATTTTTAATGCCTTTCTGGGCGAGCACACGGGCGGGTTTGTGTAGTAACGGAACACCCGTTTCATCGATGTTCCATATACAACTAGGTTTGTCAGTGAGGTGTAATTGTTGCATCAGTGATATCAAATCATTAAAATAATTGTTTGTTACAGTTTCATTGAGCATCTTAGCTCTCACAGTAGACAGTGCCTGCGGAGTCCGAAGCCGAACGTCTTCATGTCTCTTCAAGAATCCGGCAACCCAGTCCTTTCCGGGGACACCATTCCTGAAAGGCGTTTTAATTCCAAGCTTTCTAACCATCCTGCCCACCTTTACTTGCAACATCCTCCGTGTAATACCAAAACCCTAAACAAATCAATGTGTTTTCCTAAATAGTTATGCATGTTTTAATTTGCTATATGTATATATGTTTAAGTAACTGAAATAAAAGCAATATATATCAGACTGTCTTCTATTATTGTCTACTTATTATTATTATTATTAATTATTATTATTATTATTATTAAAGACATCGATGAAGATATTGTTAATACAATTATTACGAGTTTATAAGAAAGAATTTAAAATGTATTTTTACATTATTAATTGATGTGAAAACAAATTTTCTTTTTGGTTTGCATGTGTCAGAAAGTAGCCTACTTGCTAAAAAAGTTCACCAAACGCAAAAAAGAACTAACAGGAAGTTGTCAAACTAAAAAATGGTAAGAAAATATTGAAGTCAAACTTAGTTTGGTAACATATAAACGATATAAACGGCACTTTTTAATGGAACACTTCGGCACAAACCATGTTGCCAGCCTTTTTTATTTGGTCGACAAGCTTCTCTTCGACCTCTGGTGGGATGACTGTTGGCCGACCCGCCTGAGCCAGATCGTCAATTTTTCCGCACACCCTGTTCTGTATCGTCATTACAGGTACACCAAATTGCTTTGCGGCTCTCCTATAAGACATACCGTGTCTTACAGCACTCACGGCATCTAGCAGGGACTTTTGACTATAAGCCTTGGGCATTTTGGCGAGTTAAGGTAGCTGTGCGGTAAACAAAATCAAGACAACAAATAAACATATATGATAATGTAGTTTTATTAGCTGTAATTACATTCATTTTTTTTCGTAATTTAGCAAGTAGACATTTTTACTTCATCAGACAGGCTTAACAGTTTCCAACTGTTAAGCCTTTGGCCGACTCTTCCCCCGAGAACGACGATACTAAACTCGTCCGGACCCAGTTCCAAGTATGTATTATACAGAAGATCCCTGTTGCAGTCCCCACTAGTAGATCTATCGGCACATAATTTCATGAGTTCGACGAATATATCAAAAATTAGAGGGTGGTCAAAATGTACTTCATGTTCGTACATATGCTGTACAACATATTCCATAAATGTTCTGGAACTAATAATAGCGCTACCGATTTCTCTCATATACAAATGGCCTGGCGTTGACATATCTGAAAGTCCTGAAAAAAGTCTAACAGTTATCTTTCTTTCCTGTTTTTTTTTTAAAGATGCAAAGTTTGATTCGCAGGCAAGTACAAACCACCTGTACGAGATTACCCTTCATTGAATCTAGGTAAGAAAATTTAAAGCGGGTTATTTCGTACACTTGTTTTTCAATATTTTCTTTAAAAAGTCGCTTCAAAAATACTTTAAAATGATTAAATTCTGAAAGACACATAAATACGTTATCAAAACATATTCACTGTTAAACATTTCAAGCGATGCCAAGCGAAATAATCCAAATACCTTTGTGACGTTCACCCAGTACCCAATGAATCTCGATCGTAAGTAGCAAGGAGTGTTATTCAAAAATCGCGCCACCAGGTACTTTTAACCAATCAAAACTGCCATTATGTAACACGAACCTGCCTATCCAGCCTCATGATACAATCACGTGATACTGATGTTGATTAACAACGAGACTGGTACAGAAATATTGGCCCTGATCGACAGAAACTTGCTATTAAGTGAAACTATACGAAATTTCCCGCACGTACGAGATTACCCGACTCGACTCTATACCAAACAAGGCTGAACTTCGTTTCAGAATAGTTTTGTCATTAACATTTGAACCCATTGCTTTCAAATGACCCTTGGTTAATCGAACCAGGTGTTCCATCTGCTGATCAGCTGGGATATGATAATTAATTTTCCCTTTTGTGTTAACAAACAACCCATAACAACTCTCAAATGCAGCTTTCATAGCCAAAAGTGACTTCTGTTGGCATAAAAATAACGCAGGATTTCTAAAGCATATTTCGATCTCGTGTTATGACCCTTAAATACAATCATCAGATACGAAAAGGTCCTGATCAGTCTATCCCTGTCTGGAACTTTAGTGGCATCATTTCATTGCATAAACAATAGGCAAAGTTCAAGTACAATTTGCTCATATTTGTACTTATGATCAGTTTTTGTGTCGCCTGCGATAACAGGTAGACACATAGGGATGCTATTGTCCGGCGTCGTCGTCGTCGTCGTCGGTGCCGTCGTCCGGTAGTCCCCCAACTTTAATCTGAAACTTAATGTTGCCTATAACTTTGAAAGTACTTGACCTATTCACTTCATACTTAGAATATATCATCAGCATGAACAATGCCATCTGTAACGACAAGAATGATAACTCCAGTTTCAACATTTTTTGAGTTATGCCCGTTTCAAATACAACTTTAATCTGAAACTTAATGTTGCCTATAACTTTGAAAGTACTTGTCCTATTCACTTCATACTTGGAATATATCATCAGCATGAACAATGCCATCTGTGACGACAAGAATGATAACTCCAGTTTCAAATTTGTTTTGAGTTATGCCCCTTTCTAATGCAACTTTAATCTGAAACTTAATGTTGCCTATAACTTTGAAAGTACTTGTCCTATTCACTTCATACTTGGAATATATCATCAGCATGAACAATGCCATCTGTGACGACAAGAATGATAACTCCAGTTTCAATATTTTTTTAATTATGCCCCTTTCAAATGCAACTTTAATCTGAAACTGAATGTTGCCTATAACTTTGAAAGTACTTGTCCTATTCACTTTGTACTTGGAATATATCATCAGCATGAACAATGCCATCTGTGACGACAAGAATGATAACTCCAGTTTCAAATTTGTTTTGAGTTATGCCCCTTTCAAATGCAACTTTAACCGGAAACTTAATGTTGCCTATAACTTTGATTGTACTTGTTTTATTCAATTCGTACTTGGAATATATCATCAGCATGAACAATGCCATCTTTGACAACAAGAATGATAACTTCAGTTTCAATATTTTTTTAGTTATGCCCCTTTCAAATGCAACTTTAACCTGAAACTGAATGTTGCCTTAACTTTAAAAGTACTTGTCCTATTCACTTCATACTTGGAATATATCATCAGCATGAACAATGCCATCTGTGACGACAAAAATGATAACTCCAGTTTCAATATTTTTTTAGTTATGCCCCTTTCAAATGCAACTTTATCCGGAAACAATGTTGCCTATAACTTTGATTGTACTTGTTCTATTCAATTCGTACTTGGAATATATCATCAGCATGAACAACGCCATCTGTGACGACAAGAATGATAACTCCAGTTTCAATATTTTGGAGTTATGCCCCTTTCAAATGCAACTTTAACATGAAACTTAATGTTGCCTATAACTTCGAAAGTACTTGTCCTATTCACTTCATACTTGGAATACATTATCAGCATGATCAACAACATTGGTAACAAAAAGAATCATAACTCCTGTTTGATTATACTTTGAGTTATGCCCCTTCCAAATGCAACTTTAACATGAAACTTAATGTTGACTTTAACTTTGAAAATTCACTTGATATTCGAAATAAATCATCTTCATGAAAAGCGTCATTATGAAGAACAAGAATGATAACTCCTGCTGGACTATTTTATGGGTTGTGTCCCTTCAATATACAACTTTAACATGAAACTTAATGTTGCCTATAACTTTTAAAGTACTTGTCCTATTCACTCATCGAATATATCATCTTCATGAACAACAACAACGGTTACAACAAGAATAATAACTCCTGTTTGACTTTTTTTTTCAAATGCAAATTTCACATGAAACTTAATGTTGCGTATAATTTGAAAGTACTTGCCCTATTCATTGAATAGTTGGATTGTATCATCAACATGAACAGTGCCATCGACAACTACAAAAATTATAACTCCTGTTTGAATATTTTATGAGTTATGTCCCTTTCAAATGCAACTTTCACATGAAACTTAGTGTTGCCTGTAAAATGGAAATTACTTGTTCAATTCACTTAATACTTTGAAAAACTCATCTGCGTGCACAAACCAATTTTTGAAGATGATAACTCGGGATTCACCATTATTTAGTTATTCCCCTTTTAAATGCAATTTAGATGACACATGTGTTCTGTGGTCTAGTATTGAAATCGACTTAAATAAAATATTTTTATTATATATGATTAAAAATAGGCCCACATTTCAACTTTTTCCATGCAGGCGACACATGTGTTCCGCGGAACACAACATTCTAGTTTTCTTTAGATTCATTCAAAGGCAATTGATATTGCTGTAATATACCGTCGGGTAACTGTATATAAATAAGCCGATATCTAATTCTCTCATGCTCCGTGTCAAGATATTGTTTTGTAGATCTCCATACAAAAGTTTCTATAAATGGAGTAATTATTTCAAGCAACCGCTTTTTAATTTCATCATCTGTGGAGCGTTCAATAACTGGAATATCCACATTTGGCAAGCTATTCACATCAACCATTTCAAAGAATTGACTAGCTGCTTCAACAATAAAGGCATTTGTAAAAGATACTGCCAGTTCTTTGCAATGGTCACTGATTCTTCACATCATTTCCATTTGCATCTTTTCTATTAAGACGGATTTTTTTGTGAATGAAGAGTTTCCGGATCAGACAATATGTATTATACAGAACTTGATAAAACAATGGTGAGAAAAGCCATTTTTACGTGAAAAAAATCAGAAGTTATTGGTTAAAGATAACCAAATTTTTCTGATTCCGTCAGAGCTGCTGCTCGAAGTAGTTTTGCTTCTGAAAATCTCTCTCGCGTTAATTGATCTCCGATATGTACAGAAGAAATAGAAACGTTTGCCTCTTCTGATGTTTTCTGTATAATATTCTCATACTGATCCAGTATATCCGCAATATCTGCATATTTCTGTTAGTTTTTTGCAACAACTGGTATTGGTACAACTTTGTTGTTTTCTTGCTAATTCTTTACTAAATTGGCCTTTAATATGTTTACTGACAGTTGTTTTACAGAATTTGAATGCTGGTATAAATGTAGCTAACACCCTGGCAATAAGTAAAGTAAAATCACCTAAAAGAGCTGTAAAATCTTCATTATCTGGTTCAAATGATTTCCAAGAAAGTTCTAACAAGTTGCATTGTGGACTGCCTGCAGAAAAATCATCAAATCTGAAGTTCTGTATTATTGCAGCTGATCCAAACCAATGTTCCATATGCCTCTTTTTTCCGGATATTTTCCTTTCATGGGTGACACCAACCTCAAAATAAATATTATCCCCAACTATGCGAAACATGTTCCCCCTTTTAACACTGTCTATAAGTATTGCATTGAAATGCCCTGATATCAGATACAGAACTTTACGTAGGCCACTATGACTGAGTGTTACCCCAAGAGGCTGAAGTCTGTCATAAACCTGTAAAGTGAATAACTGCTTTATAAACACATCATAATATATTTTTCATACATTTTCATACGGCTTTTGATAAACACGAATGTCCATAACTCATTTTTCAAAAGAGTTGTAGTTGAATAATTTCATTAAATATCACAAAATTATGGCATGTAGTAATCTAAATCACATTCCAGTGATTAAAGTCGATAAGTAACCAAGTAACCAATAAAAATCCAAATGAACTTGTTAAAGTCATCAATAAAAAACTAAAAGCAACTATTAAAAAAATAATTGTCCACCTATTAATTAAAAAGAAACCACATATTATTAAAAAAAAATAATTGTGCACTTACTCACTTTTGAAGATATCTTTTTCCCCATCTATTGAAGATTAGTAATTTTATATCCTGATTAAAACATAATCAGTTATTATACTCCTCTTAGCAGTTTAAAGACTTAAACTCTTAACCCGAATATACAATTTCTGATAATTGTAAACAAGAGGGCCATGATGGCCCTTTATCGCTCACCTGAGTACAACAAAGTTATTTTTAGTAACAGTGACCAAGACCCAGATGACCTATATTCGAACTCATCCGAGAACTCATTGGGACAAACATCCTGACCAAGTTTCATGACAATCGGAGCAAAAATGTGACTGCTAGAGTGTTAACAAGAAAATTCTATTTTTAGTAACAGTGACCTAGTTTTTGGACCCAGATGACCCATATTCAAATTCTTCCAAGAAATAATTGGGACAAACACCCTGACCATGTTTCATGACAATCGAGGCAAAAATTTGACCCTTAGAGTATTAACCAGAAAATTCTATTTTTAGTAACAGTGACCTAGTTTTTGGACCCATATTCGAACTCGTCCAAGAAATAATTGGGACAAACAACCTGACCAAGTTTCATGACAATCGGAGCAAAAATGTGATCGCTAGAGTGTTAACAAGAAAATTCTATTTTTAGTAACAGTGACCTAGTTTTTTGACCCAGATGACCCATATTCGAACTCGTCCGAGATATCATTGGGACAAACATCCTGACCAAGTTTCATGACAATCAGAGCAAAAATGTGACTGCTAGTGTTAACAAGAAAATTCTATTTTCAGTATCAGTGACATAGTTTTTGGACCCAAATTACCCATATTCGAACTCGTCCGAGAAAGCATTGAGACAAACATCCTGACCAAGTTTAATGACAATCGGAGCAAAAATGTGACCGCTAGAGTGTTAACAAGAAAATTTTATTTTTAGTAACAGTGACCTAGTTTTTGGACCCAGATGACCCATATTCGAACTCATCTGAGAAATCATTACGACAAACATCCTGACCAAGTTTCATGACAATCAGAGCAAAATTGTGACCGCTAGAGTGTTAACAAGAATATTCTATTTTTAGCAACAGTGACCTTGTTTTTGGACCCAGATGACACATATTCGAACTCGTCCGAGAAATCATTGGGACAAACATCCTGACCAAGTTTCATGACTATTGGAGCAAAAATGTGACCGCAAGAGTGTAAACAAGAAAATTCTATTTATAGTAACAGTGACCTAGTTTTTGGACCCAGTTGACCCATATTCGAAGTCGTCCGAGAAATCATTGGGACAAACATCCTGACCAAGTTTCATGACAATCGGAGCAAAAAGGTGACCGCTAGAGTGTTTACAATATAATTCTATTTTTAGTAACAGTGACCTAGTTTTTGGACCCAGATGACCCATATTAGAACTCGTACGAGAAATCATTGGGACAAACATCCTGACCAAGTTTCATGACAATCGGAGCAAAAATGTGACCGCTAGAGTGTTAACAAGAAAATTATATTTTTAGTAACAGTGACCTAATTTTTGGACCCAGATTACCCATATTCAAACTCGTCCGAGAAATCATTGGGACAAACATCCTGACCAAGTTTCATGACAATCGAGGCAAAAATGTGACCGCTAGAGTGTTAACAAGAAAATTCTATTTTTAGTTACAGTGACCTTGTTTTTGGACCCAGATGACCCATATTCGAACTCGTCTGAGAAATCATTAGGACAAACATCCTGACCAAGTTTCATGACAATCAGAGTAAAATTGTGACCGCTAGAGTGTAAACAAGAAAATTCTATTTTTAGCAACAGTGACCTAGTTTTTGGACCCAGATGATACATATTAAAACTCGTTCGAGAAATCATTGGGACAAACATCCTGACCAAGTTTCATGACAATCGGAGCAAAATTGTGACCGCAAGAGTGTTAACAAGAAAATTCTATTTTTAGCAACAGTGACCTAGTTTTTGGACCCGGATGACCCATATTCGAACTCGTCCGAGTTATCATTGGGACAAACATCCTGACCAAGTTTCATGACAATCGTAGCAAAAATGTGACCGCTAGAGTGTTAACAAGAAAATTCTATTTTTAGTAACAGTGACCTATTTTTTGGACCCAGATGACCCATATTCGAACTCGTCCGAGATATCATTGGGACAAACATCTTGACCAAGTTTCATGACAATCGGAGCAAAAATGTGACCGCTAGAGTGTTAACAAGAAAATTCTATTTTTAGTAACAGTGACCTAGTTTTTGGACCCAGATGACCCATATTCGAACTCGTCCGAGAAATCATTGGGACAAACATCCTGACCAAATTTCATGACAATCGGAGCAAAAATGTGACCGCTAGAGTGTTAACAAGAAAATTCTATTTTTAGTAACACTGACCTAGTTTTTGGACCCAGATGACTCATATCCGAACTTGTCCAAGAAATCATTGGGACAAACATCCTGACCAAGTTTCATGACAATCGGAGCAAAAATGTGACCGCTGGAGTGTTAACAAGAAAATTCTATTTTTAGTAACAGTGACCTAGTTTTTGGACCCAGATGACCCATATTCGAACTCGTCCGAGAAATCATTGGGACAAACATCCTGACCAAATTTCATGACAATCGGAGCAAAAATGTGACCGCTAGAGTGTTAACGAACTAAGTGTGGACGGACGACGTCCGACGGACATTCATCGATCCTAATAGCTCACCCTGAGCCAGCTCAGGTGAGCTAAAAAGACAAATGATCTAGCAGGGCCATTTGAATCTGAAGTTGTTCCTGATCATCCAAGTTATGGCGCAGATAACATATGCTAATCCTGCCCTAATGTTATCTTAAAGCATATGGAATTATGTTTGACACATATGTATATGAGATAACATGAAAGGATAGCAAGGAAGGGAGTAATTGTTTCCAACATCAACTAAGGTTTCCAACAATGAATTAACATGCTGAAACAGAACGCAAAGTAGCTCTTTAAATTCTTAGTATCTGTTACATTCTGAAAAAATCAAACAGAAATTATAAAATTGAACTGGCATTTCAATTGCTTAGAGTTACTAAGAATAAAAATTAAATAAGGGGATTGTATTTTTGACATGCAACAATCTACTCAAAGGGACAAAGCTGTTATCCATTAGCAAATAGTGTAGATCCAGATCAGCCAGCACATCTGTGCCATATGATAAGGATCTTCACTAACCATTTCTTGATTCATTAGGCTATTTCTGACCAAAAACAAAACTGTGTAAATCCTGATCTAATGGCATGAATGTGCCTGGTGATCTGGATCTATACAATTCGCACATGCGACAAAACCTAACGTGTATATATGGAGTAACGAGTTAAACTCCATCCTAGCTTGTTTGTATACATACAACTACCAGTAATAACATTTTTAATGCAACCCCAATTAATAATTGCAATCTCATAAATCAATGATCAAATTATACTTTTGCAAGTAAGAGGAATATATTACATGTGATGGCTTTGTAAAAAATTCATTCAATGAAATGAATAACTCAATACATTTAAGAAAATTAAATATATATGATTTGCCTTGAAACTAGCAAAGGCACACAATGCAAGGACATACATGACTATATATTACACTATCAGAAGTTTCATTTAAAACTAGGTTCATAGCATTTACTCAAGAAGGAAACAACAAGAAACTACATTATTACTTTTTATAAATTTGATATCTGTTTCTAACATTGAAGCTTCGATACTTGTTGGAAAAAAATGAAATATGAATATCAGGAATGGCCACATCCAGCAGACACAGACAAGAAAACTTGAGTAACAAACTACTTGAAAGAAAACTGCACCAACAATGAAAACAAAAAAATTTAACATGAACTTTGGTGAGTGTGTTCATTAGCTAACGCAAGAGAAAGAACCCTTTGGACAGCCGACAACTCACGAAATCTTGCTTTCATCAAAATTGCATAAACACATCCAAGCATTGGAACCAGACTCTCTGTTGCTCTTATCTAATCTGACAAGCATTTCCAAGCAATAAGCACTAGTTTGCGAAAATGACCTGGAGTTTTATTTAATATTAAGTTGTATTTGTTGCCGCCTTCTCATAACTTATATCAAGTTGACGGTATATCGTATGTTTACTTAAACTTGACTCACCAAATGAACAATTAAATTAAGCAAGTCGAACACTGCAAATCAAGCAAGTCAAACACTGCAAATCAATTCCAAATCACTAAATGCGAAGGTCCAGAAATCCTGGAAAGGCTAATGAAAGATCTCTACGAACGCTATAACAGCTATTATAGAGTTTGTAAAATTTGAATCACATTCGTGTCAAAGTCTTATTATATAGTGTGACGTCAGTTACGTGTTCACGATATTTTTCCCGTGCATGTCTCGATTCGAGTATAATTAAAGATCGACAGTTTAAAGAAAAGTCCATAGGATTTGCATGAATTTTGTGTTATTGTTATGTAATACATATTAGAAACCAATCAAGCGATGTCATATCCTTCCTCTGTTACCCATATATCTATCTATTTATACTGTACTTCACTGCTTCCGGGTATTACTAGTTATGTCAAAATTTGCTGAGGATAAGATTTCATACATTTATTTTCTTTAAGACAAAATATGCAAATCTAACCCAATATGAATTAAAGTGATTCCGCATTATGGTACCATGTTCATAATTCAAATAGTGCCGATTCTGAAATCCTCAAATTGGTATCGTTAAGAACCCTACTGATAAAAGTCCGTAAGAGCTGATTAAATGACAAGAACGCATAAACAATTAACAAACATTTATTATACGCCCGTTTGAAAAACAGGAAGTATTATGGGAACACCTGCGGCGGGCGGGCGGCGTCCACAGGGTTTCCGCTCAGTCGAAGAGTTTTCATCAGGTCTTTATCAAACTGGGTGAATATGTTGGTGGGCATACTACCTCGACCAAGTTCTATAACCAGCCAAATCCCCCAGGCACTCATGAATTATGGCCCTTTAATTGTCCAAAATTTGGGTTTCCGCTCTTTAAGTCAAAGAGTTTTTGTCCTGTCTTTATCAAACTTGGTGAATATGTTGGTGGGCATAATATCTGGACCAAGTTCTATAACCAGCCAAATCCCCCCATGCACTCCTGAATTATGGCCCTTGAATTGTCCAAAATAAGGGTTTACGCTCTCTAAGTCAAAGAGTTTTCGCCCGGTCTTTATCAAACTTGGTGAATATGATGGTGGGCATAATATCTGGACCAAGTTCTATAACCAGCCTAATCCCCCCATGCACTCCTGAATTATGGCCCTTGAATTGTCCAATATAAGGGTTTACGCTCTCTAAGTCAGAGTTTTCAACAGGTCTTTATCAACCTTGGTGAATATGTTGGTGGGCATAATATCTCGACCAAGTTCTATAACCAGCCAAATCCCCCAGGCACTCCTGAATTATGGCCCTTTAATTGTCCAAAATTTGGGTTTCCGCTCTCTAAGTCAAAGAGTTTTTGTCCTGTCTTTATCAAACTTGGTGAATATGTTGGTGGGCATAATATCTGGACCAAGTTCTATAACCAGCCAAATCCCCACATGCACTCATGAATTAGGGCCCTTGAATTGTCCAAAATAAGGGTTTACGCTCTCTAAGTCAAAGAGTTTTCGTCCGGTCTTTATCAAACTTGGTGAATATGTTGGTGGGCATAATATCTGGACCAAGTTCTATAACCAGCCAAATCCCCCATGCACTCCTGAATTATGGCCCTTGAATTGTCCAAAATTACTGTTTCCGCTCTCTTAAGTCAAAGTTTTCATCCGGTCTTTATCAAACTTGGTGAATATGTTGGTGGGCATAATATCTCGACCAAGTTCTGTAACCTGCCAAATCCCCCCCAGGCACTCCTGAATTATGGCCCTTGAATTGACCAAAAACTGAATTAGCGGTATCTGCTCCCGAGGTCGAATAATTTTCATCGGATCGTTACGCAACTTTGATGATCAGCATTTTGACGGGCGTATTTTGTGTCAGTTTGGCACTCTTGTCTCTGAGATAATAACAACCTTTAAAATCTATCATATGTAATTTGCCTACCCCTTTTTCCTCTCGACTTATACCCATCGGATTTTGTAAGCGGCGTATTGCAGAGTCATGTGAAGGTTGAACTAAAACCTGAAAATTAAACACATTCTTAACTTTGCATTTCTACATGTATTCATTACTTAATTCTCTAATCCACAGTTGAATACTTGTCAAAAATGAAAAAAAATATCAAGTTTCGTTGCGTTAAACATTTAAATGCCGTTTTGAATCTTTAAATTTCCATTATTCTTTGTCTTGGAAAGCGAACAACAATAGCAAATTAACAAACTATTGTTTTATTTAGTTATTCTTCAGATGACCTCCTATCGTCCCTTGTGTATGTTTGAAAAGAGCATACAAGATGATCTGACGTTTAGTACAGGTTGCATTTCTCCGACGTTTTTTAAAAACGGATTCTTTTTTTTTCTTAAATAAAATTATCATTTTCAGTCAAACCTGTCTTTAACAGCCACCATAGGGAGTAACAAAAAGTGGCTGCTGAAGACAGGTGGCAGTTAAAGACAGTAAAAATTAGAACAAAATGTCAATTTAGGTCATATTCAAACTGGCTGTTTAAGACAGGTGGTTGCTATTCTCAGGTGGCTGTTTAGGCAGGTTTCACTGTATTCCTTATTTTAAGTCATGTTAGGCATTTTGCTGCATGAAAATCCTTCAAGGGTTTCCATATTTGATCTTTGTATTCATAACAGTAGCTAGTAGCAAGTAACCAACTCGCATGTTTAGTACTGAGTGTAACCGCCATTCCATTGACCATCATGCAATGTGTCCAGCATGCCTGAAAAAAATATTATTAAGAGAACTATAATAGCACTGCAATATCTAAAACATGTATCCGTCGGAATTTCATATTTACAAATGTCTATTGAATGCAGATTAATAACGTACTTCAGATGAAATGAGCGGAACAACTTTAATGGTGGTCATCTTGGTCAGCTTACAACAGTCACAATAGTATATCCAAAACAAATCTCCAATTCTCGTTATTGTTAAGCCTTTATTCTGTCCTCCACGGCATTATCTAATAGGTCTTGGTGTTTCTATTTCGACCTTAAAAATAGTAAAATATATAATTATGAAAATATTTTTAACGCGTAATCGAATTTAAATATGAAAAACTCCCCAATAGAAAGGTATTGTGGTTCCGAGATTGTTTCGTTTCGAGGTATCGAGTGAAGTGTGTTACCCGTGATAAAGGATTTGCACGTTGGAATACCAGGATATAAATACCTTAAGAAAATGCACGCCAAATCATGTCAATCAAATGTGATATATGCCTATCAGTTATACCATTTTTTCAGAACACAGAGCAAATTTTTTATCAAGGTTATATTAAGTCTCTTTAACAAAATCATTTCCGTTACTCACTCCCCTTACCAGTGTTGGTCTTATCCTCAACTTCCTGGATAAATGGGGAGTTGCTTGCCATATCTGAAATGGAATGATACAACTGTATTAAAGTTTTGCACATAATGGGCACATATATTTGTTTATCTCAAGGACATCATTTGCCGGCACATTAGCACACATTCAATGATAACATTCATGGCAAAAATCACATTTAATCATGAATTCTCCCTGGTATGGTTGCCGACACACACAGTATACCATTCCGGGAAATTTCTGTATGCACTTATTTAGCTTAAATAAGTCTATTTTTACAATAACAAAACACTTTAACCAGCTTTTTGGTTTTTATTTAAACAAAACAATACAAAAACTGTTTTAACTTAACATATTTTTAAATAGCCAATTGTTATATGAAAAAAAAATTCTCATTTAAATTAATTGTTACACGAAATTGAAATTCTTCATTAAATAGTGACATTGTAGTAAACCTAATGGTAAATGTACGTAGAGTATTATCGAAATAGACAAAATAAATGTCTGTTTTTACTGTAGTACGTATTGTTGTGCCATCATAGTCGTGAAAATACATTTAATAAGAGTTAAGTGTCTAACAAGTCGGATTATAATGTATATTGTGCATTTTATTCTTCTTTCTGCAAACCTTTTTCAGAATTGTTCTTAATTTATTGATATAATTTATCTCTATAATGTTGTGGAGGCAAGGAAAATATTCGTTCTTACAGCAGGGTCACTAAACGCTTGCAATTTCTACATAAAGGGAAGCCCTCTGCTGTTTACTGTGTATCTCAATACACTTTATGAGATTTTTGCCGAAAGATTGGAAAGAAAATATGTATTCAATTGGGAAAAATGACAACTGGATATCATTCGGAACGGGACCGTTTCCTTTGGGAACACCTCCGTTTTCCGGAGGCTTAGACAAATATGAAAAACCCATGGCTTAACTCTATACGCACAAACATTGTTTATAACAAACAAACCAGTTTTATGTTTTGACAAATTCTTCCATCATTAAGTAACTGTAGTTTGTACCACGACAGGAGACTTGTAAATCGTTAAGTCTTTTCCTATTAACCACCCACACCTACTTGACGGTTTTGCCTGCATGAGAAAAAATCAATTTATGTTTAAATACATCTTTCTCATGTTTGATCAGACTGCATGGATGTGCATGCGGATTGGGATCTACAATGTCTATGCATGAGGAAAAGGCCACACCCCTGTCGGGAAAAGGGATATATAGTCGTAGTAGTGGTAGTGGATAATAAATATATTTCAGATTGTGTGCGATAACAAGTTAATAATAATGAGGCATGTTTTCACTGGTTGGCATGCATGTACGCATGATGCCCGTGTCTTCAGGAAATCCTCTCTAGCTGACATGACCGAGACCGGAACAAACTTTAAACATTGAATGTTTCTTATAGGAGACAGCGCTTATCCCCATGTGGTTAAGGCTTATCACTCCATTTAGAGACAATGGGCGGGTGAATTTTGATCAACGTTATATAAACAGCATTGTTTTCTGTTGAACACGTTGTGGCAAAATGTATAGGGCATCTTCAAGGGAGGTTCAGACGTCAGAAATACCATTACACGGGCCATGTGAAATAATTGTGGAAACCGTTTTTTTATCAGGATGAAATATGTGTGTAATTATAACATGGAGGCCTTTATTAATATAACACGAGATAATGATCCAAATAGATGTCAGGACATTTACAATAACGGACAAGATAGTAAACAGAGGCGTGTACAATTAACTCAAGAATAGTTTGCCATTAAAACTGATGTCATTTAGCTTGGTTAGAGACAGGTATATTACTGATTGTATGCTTTTTTCGCAGCATCTCTATTAAATGTCTTCTGCTAAATTAATGAATAACATGATTATGCCACTTCTTCAATGTATAATGCAATCATATTCTCTGCTGTGTTTGGCCTGTCATCATTTAACATGAAGCAATTTTTGTCCGAAAAAATTCCCTTGCTGGATGTATAAAAACGAATGTAGACTTAGAATCTCTCTAAAGCACGATTTGTATTATAATCCTCTTCCAGATTTGTCAACAAAACCTGTTTAAATGTAGCCATTAAGAATAAAACGCGATACATAGTGATCGCGTTGTCCATCCGTCCGTCCGTCACGAAAATTTGACGTTGGCTAGAACTTTGCAATTGTTTAATATTTCTTAATCAAACTTTCAAATTATATCGCTCAGGGATAGGAATCACGTGGTACAATGTTTTACGTACCAAGCACTATAAAATGGCGGCGCCAAGTGAAACGGTATGTATTTTCTATTTGTTTGTCTCGAATATTAAAGAAATAAGTTTTCTAACATAGCCTATTTTCCAGCGTCCGATTTTCCCGCATTTTGATACCTTACTAATGCCGAACAGTGCTATAGTTTGCCTGGATTGCGTGTCACAAAATTTGAATCGATGAAAAAGTTGCTCCAGACATTTATGAACTAAGCCCGAACTGTCCAATTTAAAAAAAACCGTCGTAAATATACGAATTATTTTATGCACACCTTCTCATATAAACTGCGCTTATTCCTGATGGTGTACCTGCAGCTTGGTTTTCAAGAGGCGTTTACATTAATAAATTTTTCTCGTGACTGAACCTAATGATAGCGTACTATAAATCAATCATTTATCAGTTGGTTTGCCAAATTCAATAAAAGTTCAATCATGCGACTAAAGCTCATTAACACTACCAAGGAGCTGGTCTGTTAAGCATTCCTTAGAAGTATCCCATGCATTTCCCATCTTTTACGTAACCTGCAGCCCTGGGATTTCGATTGCATTGCTTTACAATACATTTTAGACAAGTTTGCAAATAATCTTGTCATCGTGTTCTTGCTGATTTTACTCCAGGAGCTCTGGTCTCGGTAAGATCACTGAGTACCCGCCCTTTCGCTTTGCAATGCTATTAGCTTCTTATGTTTTGTATGCTTTTGCATGCAACTTAGTCAGCAACCACTCTTTATTTCAGAGGTTGTGTCCATGATAAAGGGAAAAATCACAAATGTGCCCAATGTCAGATAGCTTTCTCTACCGCTGGAGACCTAACCCAACATATTCGTCTGAGCCACTCTGCTTTTAACTAGTGAAAGATAGAAAAAACAATAATTCACTCTTGACTTCTGGAATCGCCACTGGTGAAAAAAAACGAATTCTGGAGCCCACTTGGTGAAATATAATTTTATCTGAGAACCTGTTGGGGCAAATGTAAGGTTGGAGCACCCTTGAACCTGGTTTAAACCCCCAGTGGCAATTTGTTTTGCCACTGACCGCTCCAAGGCGGTATCCTCAAAGGATCTTTTTTTCGTTCATTGTTTGTGGCGTCCTTTTTTGAATTGACATACTTATACGAGCATGCTCTCTCTCTCTACCTCTCTTCTTTTTCGCTGCGTGGGGAGGTTGTGTTTTGTGAGTGTGGCGATTCCTGATTTGCGTATATTTCTTTTTTCCACTAGTAAAAACAAATTTTCTTGTTATATTTTTTTATCATGCGGAATATTAATATGTAATTATGGCTTCCAACCTGTTTTTACAAGAAGTAGTATTTTAGTGATATTTCAGTGCAGAGTATTGCCATGTTATTTTGAATAACTATATGTTTGCAAATATACTATATTAATGTTTGCAAATAAACAAAGCTCTGACTCTCTATTTATCACAAATTTGTTTTTCTCAAGAATGAAAATCAAAAGAAAAGAATGCATGCATGCATGCATTTACTCTATGAAAATATCATTTTTTGCTTTTATGCAACTTTTTAGCTCACTTGTCATAGTGACAGGGTGAGCTTTTGTAATCGCCTTTCGTCCGTCGTCCGTTCACAATTGTCCGCACTCTAGTGGTCTCAATTTTTATCCGATCTCCTTTCAACTTGGTCAGAATGTTTATCTCAATAATATCTGGGTCAAGTTCGTAACTTGGTCATCTTCGGTCAAAAACTAGGTCAGATAAAAGCAAAAAAAGAGGTCACATTTTTAGCTCACCTTAGCACTTGTGCTTCGAGTTCTGAGACCTCCAATTAACTTGCCAGTTTGTGTAAATACACTGTATACAGCTGAGACCTCTCTTAAATTTTGTCTTAACATTTTGAAAATGTGCTTCAAATTTGTTGTTGTTGTCATACTTACAAACGGTGAATAAAATATTCAGAAGAGCCTGATTTTCAAAGTGCTATAAAGTAAGAAAGTTTATTTGGTCAGTATCCAAAGAAAATGACAAAATTTACCCTGTAAAATCTTCCAGAGCAAAGTTCTTAATATTGCATAACACAGATCTAAGCAGCAAAGTTCATTAGGTCATTGACCAGCAACTGGAGGAATAAACTCTGATAATGCATCCTAAAAACATCTTAAGATTGAACCTAAGTGGTTATTTCTGCGGTGACTTTATTTCTGCGGTTAAATAAATGACCGCAAAGTTAACATCCGCAGAATATTTATCCCTTAGTGAACTTTATATAGGTCTCGGTGTGCGTTCTGCATTTTGTACGTGCTTTATTACACGATATTTGAATAAATATATTTTTGATTTTAGTAAGCTTTGATACTGTTGCATTTTCCAGTACTCTTAAAGATAATCTGGTTTTAAATCTGACAATATTATAGAGCTGTTCAAACCATGGCATTATATTACTAAAACACAGGTAAATCGCAGAAAAATATTTCGCACGTCTATTAATAGGCGCATCTTTTCCAATTGTCACACATTACTATTGTTTGCACCTAAGTCAAACATTCTATTGTTTACGGAAAGATTTATAAAATTCTACTCCCTGTTTGCTTAGATGCTTTGATTTGTTTTGTGTACGATTACGTTACTAAAGAATTTCCATTTACAGGTGATTGGAACGAACTGATATATAATACATGTATTAGTATTTACTCTAATATTAAAGTTTGTATGGCAATGATTACGATATTTATATTTCCACATTCTACCGATACCGCAGAGTTTTAGTCCGATTATGAAAGAACTTAATGCCGCAGAAATAATGTACGCAGAAATAAAACACCCATTAATTTGAACAAAACCGCAGAATTTGGAGCCCGCAGAAATAATCACTTATACGGTAATGCATCCTAATAACATCTTAAGATTGAACCTAAATATAGCTGAAGACAGGTAGAAATACTGGAATTTTGACACTTGAAATTATCACTCCGCTACTGAAATTTTTGTTTCAAATTTTATCACTGAACAACCAGTGAATGAATTGTTCAGGAAAGATTGAATTTTAAAATATAAAGTTTGCGTCCAAATCTGATTGATAACTGTAGAAAATCAAAGGTTAAAATCAGAATTTAAAAGAATTTTTTAAAATCCCCAGGGCGGGGCCCCTGGGCAATTCAAGAACATGATTTTAATAATTTGAGTAGAGATCATCAATATCAATATTCATACCAAATTTGATGACAATCGGATAAAAAATGTGACCTCTATTGCGTTAACAAAATTTTTGCTCTAATCTGACCTAGTGACCTAGTTTTTGACCGAAGATGACCCAGTTACGAAATTGACCTAGATATTATTAAGATAAACATTCTGACCAAGTTTGAAGAAGATCGGATAAAAATGAGACCGCTAGAGTGCGGACAACAATTGTGAACGAAAGGCGATCACAAAAGCTCACCCTGTCACTATGTGACAGGCGAGCTAAAAATACATACCGTTTCACTTGGCGCCGCAATTTTCCAGCGCTTGGTACCAAAACACTGTACCACGTGATTCCTACCCCTGTCGCTAATGATAACACGCTTCTGATGATGCCATATCATGTAGGGCGAAGTCACTTTTGATTGTACTTGGATTTTCCACGGGAAAACTACTCTGGCTATAACTGCTTTCACTCATTTTTTCTTAATCAATTATATTGGTTACGATAACACGCTTCTGATGGTGCCAATTCTTTAGGTCAATATCACATTTGTTGGAGTTATTCCCGGTTTTGTTATTTGCTTCTGACACTAAAACCTAACATTGGCTATAAATTATATTTGTTAGTATTTTTTCATCCAACTTTCAACTTATATTGCCTATGTCAACACGCTTATAATAATGCCAACTTCTTCAGGTCACGATCACACTTGATGGAGATTTGCCCCTTTTTGTACTTGTCACAAAATCTTATCATTGGCTATAGCTGCCATTTCTCACTATTTCTTAATCAAACTTTCCAATTATATTGGTTATGACAAACACGCTCATGATGATGCCAATTCGTTAGGTCAAGGTAATATTTCTTTATTTGTTCAAATTCTATTAACTTTCCGTGATGCTGTCAAGATGGAGTTATGCCCCTTTTTAGCTCGACTATTCGAAGAATAGGGGAGCTATTCTACTCGCCCCGGTGTCGGCGTCCGTTAAACACAAAATGCACTTTGGTCCATAACATGAAAACTAATTATGATATCAACTTGAAACTTGGAATATATATTCACCATCAAATTCTACATCATTACCAACATCACCCATAACTCTGCTACAAATATTTTACAAGTTATGCCCCTTTATCACTTAAATTTTTTGTTAAGGAAAATATGCACTTTGGTCCATAACTAATGAACTACTTGAGATATCAACTTGAAACTTGGAATATATATATTCACCATCAAATTCTACATCATTACCAACAGGACCCATAACTCTGCTGTCAATATATTTCAAGTTATGCCCCTTTTTTCTTATATTTTGTGTTAAGCAAAATACGCATTTTGCCCATAACTTTAAACGACTTGAGATATTGCCTTGAAACTTAAAATATATTTTCACCATCAAAATCTACATCACAACCAACAAGACCCATTACCTTGCTTCGAATATTTTTTCAAATTATGCCCCTTTTTCACTTAAATTTTGTATTAAGCAAAATATACACTTGGCCCTTAACTTTAAAACTACTTGAGCTATCACCTTGAAACCTGGAAAATATATTCACCATCAATATCTAGGTCATTATCAACAACACCCATAACTCTGCTACCAATATTTTTCAAGTTATGCCTCTTTCTCACTTATGCAATTGTCCCATAATTTTGAAACAACAGGAGTTATTAATATTAAGCCAGTAATTCCTCATTAACTCTCGGGTGAATTTCTTTCAAACTTGCAAATATCATCAAGTAGGACGCAAGAAAAAAATTTCTGCGACCATTTTTTCTTACTAGATATTGCCCTTTGTTACAAATTTAGCACTTGGGGCATATGTGTCCCTTGGACAATTTTCTGTGTGAACTCGATCGGGTTCAAAATACCAACTTTTACATAATAACATTCTTGTTGCCTTTAAATGTGTTTGGTCAATCTTTTATTTTACGATCCTTCTCTAAAATAAAAATGGTTGACATTTGACTGCAGAGAAAACAAGAGGGTCCATAGGACCCTGGGTCGCTCACCTGTCAACAACTGCTCAATGGTTGCAAGAGTTATGTGCCAGTTTGGTAAAATCAAGTCAAAATATCCAGCTGCTATTGTGGAGAAAAAGTCAATATAGCTTACTTTGGCTCTTTCAAGGGCCATAACTATGGAACCCATAATGGAGTCAAGCTGATTCAAGAAAGGAACCAAGATCTTATAGTAACTCAAGTATTGTACAAGTCTTAATTAAATTCAAATGAAAATATGAAGCTGCTATTGTGCAGACAAGGTCTAAAAAGTTATTTTTGCACTTTCAGCTGCCATAACTCTGGAACCCATAATGCAATATGGCAATTTCTAGAAACAAAACAAGATCTTATGGTAATGAAAGTGAAGGTCAGACCAAAATTAAGACCACTAGTGTGCAGACAAGCTTTTATATAACTTGACCTAGTGGCCGAGTTTTCAAGGTCACATGACCCAGTTTCGAACTTGACCTAGATATTATTGAGATAAACATTCTGACCAAGCTTGAAGAAGATCTGCCCAAAACTAAGACCGCTAGAGTGCAGACAAGCTTTCTCTATAATTCGACCTAGTGACCTAGTTTTCAAGGTCACATGATCCAGTTACGAATATGACCTAGATATCACCGAGATAAACATTCTGACTAAGTTTGAAGAGGATCGGACTAAAATTAAGACCGCTAGGGTGCATACAAGCTTTCTCTATAATTCGACCTAGTGACCTAGTTTTCAAGGTCACATGATCCTGTTGCGAATATGACCTAGAAATCATTGAGATAAACATTCTGACTAAGTTTGAAGAGGATCGGACTAAATGTAAGACTGTTAGAGTCCGGACAAGCTTTTTCTATAATTTGACCTTGTGATCTAGTTTTCAAGGTCACTGCAACCACTTTCGATCTTGACCAAGATATCACTGAGATAAACATTTTGACCAAGTTTGAAAAGGTCGGACCAAAATTCAGGCAGCTAGAGTGCGGACAAGCTTTTTATATAATTTGACCTATTGACTTAGATTTCAAGGTCACAGGAACAACTTTCCAGCCTGACCTAGGTATCATTGAGATAAACATTTTAACCAAGTTTGAAGAAGATCAGACCAAAATTAAGGCCGCCAGAGTGTGGACAAGCTTTTCATATAATTTGACCAATTGACCTAGATTTCAAGGTCATAGACCTTGTTTCAAACTTGACCTAGATATTATTGAGTTAATGTAAACAGCTGAGACCTCTCTTAAATTTAGTCTTAACATTTTGTGAATGTGCTACAAATTTGTTGTTGTTGTTGTTTTACAAACAGTGAATAAAATATTCAGAAAAGCCTGATTTTCAAAGTGCTATAAAGTACGAAAGTTTATTTGGTCAATATCCATAGAAAATGATAAAATTTACCCTATAAAATCTCCCAGAGCAAAGTTCTTAATATTGCATAACACAGATCTAAGCAGCAAAGTTCACTAGGTCATTTACCAGCAACTGGATTAATGAACTCAGTTAGTGCATCCTAATACATCTTAAGGTTCACAAGATTGAACCTAAATATAGCTGAAGACAAGTAGAAATATTGGAATTTTGACACTTGAAATTTTCACTGTGCTACTAAAATTCTTGTTTCAAATTTTATCACTGAACAACCAGTGAATGAATTGTTAAGGAAAGATTGAATTTTAAGATGAAATAAAGTTTGTGTCAAAATCTGGTTGATAACTGTAAAAAACCAAAGGTTAAAAACAGAATTTAAAAGAAAAAAAAATTAAAATCCCCAGGGCGTGGTCCCTGGGCAATTTAAGAATATGATTTTAATAATTTGAGTAGAAATCATCAATATCAATATTCATACCAAATTTGATGACAATCGGATAAAAAAAATGTGATCTCTATTACGCTATCAAAATTTTTGCTTTAATCTGACCTAGTGACCTAGTTTTTTTACCGAAGATGACCCAGTTTCGAACTCGATCTAGATATTTTTGAGATAAACATTCTGACCAAGTTTGAAGAAGATCGGATAAAAATTGAGACCGCTAGAGTGCGGACAACAATTGTGAACGGACGAAGGGCGATCAAAAAAGCTCATCCTGTCACTATGTGACAGGTGAGCTTAAAAAAACATCGGGCATAACTCCATCAAATGCATCTCACTGTATTTCATTAATATATATTTTAATTTTGTTCTCATGTATAGTGTTTAAAGCATTTTGACAGACACATCTAATTCTTTGTCTTTACCCCCACTTTCTGAATTTTGTTTACTTCCGGATTCAGTAGGGCTTCTGTTTACCCTAACTAGGTCCCTGGGTCAGATTAAAGCAAACATTTTGATAACGCAGAGGTCTTCCGATTGTCTTCAAAATTGTCTATAAGTTTACCACAAAACGTACATTAACACTTATGCTTCAGAAGAACTTTCACGGACTAAGGATCACATTTGAGGACTTTCAAGAACCTGTGCGAACCATTTCCTGGGAGTCGCATTGATTTATAAAGTCTTTATGTTATGTCAGACATGGAACTCTGATCGATTTCATATAAGCACCACATGCCATGCCACCATGACTAATGTGACTGTAGCTGAGACATTTAGGTCAAATAAGCTTAGAAAAATTATAAACAAAAAAGTTTTAGTGCTAATGAAAAACCGAAATCTTTTGAATAAAAATTTAAAATTTCAAGCGGAACAATCGACTATCCTAAAAGTTGTAAATGTTTATATACTTTATCTATCTTACCATCGTTTGCAATGGATCAAAATTGCACTGTTTATTGGTGAAAATATTGAGTTGCGCTAAACCCGGTGCTAGGCGGCTTCGGCAGTAATATGAATATCCATTACTGCCCGAAAACAGGATCAATTATACCGAACCTGCAATACCGTTATTTATATTGGTCGTGTTCGGTTGCTTTCAAAGTGACTGTCTTGTCAATGTGATCAGATAATCATGGACTAGAGTTGCAATAAGCTTGTGGGTGTAGCACTTTATTTGTCCTAGATTGTATAGTGGGTTTTGAATAAAAGAACACTGTCCTATTTCTACTGTTTATTACTTCTATAAGTTACTACTAGCCCATCCAAAATATTCCGCGATTTATTATCTAAGTACACGAATTTGCTAAGACCCAACTTTTCCAGATCTAGCCAAAACCTTAAACTCTCTTAGAACTAGCTTTCCAAAACCAAAACTAAAACCTTCCAGAACTTTCCAACACTAAACCTCCTTAAAGCCTGCCAGGTGTTATGTACCTGTTCAAAGTTTGATTGACAGGTAGATTCTCTCTAGCAGACTTGTTTAATCAGTCAGTGATAGCCAATGATAATTCTGGGGAAATAATTCTCCAGGTAAATTAGCATAGCCGCTATCAGAGAGGCAAACAAAAGTGTTACGTTATTAAAGAGGCGAATTACTAAAAGTTTAAACTTGTACATACCAAAATAATAATGTCCTGACCCCTATTTTGTTACCTATCTTGTTACATGGGTGATTTTATACATCAGAGTTAGACTACTATCTGCGCCTTGGGTCTAGTCTCCGCCATTTAGGAACTGTAACATATCTGTGATGTTTGACCATAGTCATGTTTTACCCACCGGGCGGCTCTGTGTTGTACCGATTCAATTTGTGTTTCGTGGACAGAGGAGCAGTATTCACGTCGTGGCCATATAAGAACCTTTAGGCAGACAAGTTCAGTGATTCAGAGTGTACCTTGATCTTCCTCAAGAAGGAAAGAGAACTGTTTGTTGTTTTTTAGTCGGTCAATGGTGATGTCCTATGAAAAGTTTGATAAGATATCTACTCCAAGATATTTTGCTGAAGATACTGACTGAAGAAGTTTTATGCAGGTAGTTCTTTGTGTCCAGTGGGGACTTGGCTATGGTAATATGGAGGACTGGGCATTTGGATGGATTGAATTTCATGTCCCATTCAAGGCTCCAGTGCTCAAGTATGTTTAGAGTTTTTTTGAGAATTCCGGAATCGGAAATTGAGGATAAAAGTCAAATAGATGGCAGTATCATCTGCAAACAGTCTTACTTAAGACTTCGCGGAAGATCATTATTGTACAGAAGAAACAGTAGCGGTCAAAGCAGTTGTCCCTGAGAAAACCAGAGGAGACAGTATAGATTCAGAGAAGAACCATTGACGACCACTTACTGGTGGCGATCATCGAGAAAACCCTCTACACTTTAGGGAAGAACCTCTGATGCCATAGCCATTAATTGTAAAAAGAAGTTTTCCATGGCGAACCTGGTCAGAAGCCTTGCTGAAATCCAGCAAAATAATATTATGATCAGTCTGTTTCTTTGAATTAAGAGATTTAAACAGATCGTCAACAAGCATCAGGAGCTGAGACTCGCAAGAGCGTTTTTTTTATAAACCCATATAACATCATTGCAGTCGTTCATAATGACGTTTGTGAGGTTATTTACGTCAATATATCTGGCGTCGATAATTGCATAGTTGCAAAGAGAATGAACGGAAACAGCAATCCTGTCGGTCCATATTTTAAAAATGTGATATAAAACAGGCTTTCCGCATACTTATCTTGACCGTGATCGTTTTTTTTAAGTATTATTTTTGTTGTAGATAATAACGGGTTTAAACAGTAACGTACATTTAAAAAACGAAAAAAGTCATGAAATACGTAACATATTCTAACATAAAAAAGCAGGTGATGTTTTGTATCTAGATTCAAAATTAATACATGGCAAAATTCAAGCTTTATTCAAAAGGGGTATTTTTAAGATCTATGTCAACACTAGGTGTAAATCTCGGAGAACTTAATATTGTAGATTTACTTATGCCCAGTCGGAAAAAATGAAAAGATGACTTGCACAGGTTCCTGAAGACCTTGAAATTTTCTAGTTGTTGCTCATACTGTTGTTAATGAGACCGGAAATTGCTAAAATGTGCTCATTATTGCAAGTACAATACTTTAACTGAAAGTCAAACAAAATTATTTCTAACACACTCAATTTAACGGATGTTTATTCAAGAAATATTACATTCAGTCTGTAAGGTTATTCGAACAATATTTTTCAAAGTTATACAAATATCACAAATTCAGTTATTAGCAAATACGATCAAAGACGTCTGGATGAACAGCAGGAATAAAGAAACTGCTATATGAAAGTAGTCTCCGCAGCAGAAAACGCCATCTACAAAATAAACGAAGAAACATGTGTTAATATCCAGAATCGATAGATTTTACTGTAACTGTTACCCTTTCTGAAATAGATCAGCTATTTCATTTTACATTAGATATGTTCAACTGAATTTTACGATTCCGCTTCGAACAGCACCGACCCTGGTCAGATTTCTCAAATGCTAAAGCTTGGCTGAAAGTTATAAAATTGAACTTGGAATCCAGTCTCAAATCTCAAGAATATGATTGGCTAAAATGGCCACTAGTCGCAATTTTATCCAATAAGTTGCTTGAGATTTGAGACTGGTTTCCAAGCTCTATTAGAAAAAAACAGGGATTTCCCACCATGGAAATGCTAGTCTTTAAACAAAAATTCCAATTTCAGGTTTAAACGATGCTTTACTTTCAGAAAAGAAAAATAGGTGGCATATACAGTAAATATAAACACTTACCTAAACATAATTAGTTTACGGCTACTAAACAAAACGTTTTCAAAATCGTAATTGTATATAGGATTCTCAATCTTCCCTAGCCATTTTAGAAAAAGGTGAAATATGTATATCGAAACAAACCATCGGCTGATAAACTGGTTTGTCTTTAAAGCCATCTGCTTCATCCGACACAAAAATGACATATTTAAATCAAATTACCTGCAGAGGAACATAAAACAGCTTGTGCTGCGTCACATCCGGCCCATGTTACATCCTCGTCACTTCCGTCATCACAATCATTTTCGCACTCACACCGGAAGTCTTTATCAATGCACAATATTCGTCCGGAATGACACGTGAACATTCCGTCGCCACATTGCTGTAAAGAATCGTTATGTTATTACTATCAGAAGCAAAGTCTCATTCATGAAAACCACAAATCACAAAGTTTGGTTTAAGATTAGGTTTTCAGTCTAGGAACACTAAATGGGACATTCTAACGAAAGTTAGCCACAACGTCGAATGTTACAAAGATTTTAAAGTATGTTTAACTTTACTTAAGTGGTGGAAACAACCCGTGATACTGTCACTACTTGGGCGTGGCTTTCTCTATTCACGATGATTCATTTTCTGCTTTTTAGGAATCGCGAGAAGTAGACTCATCCATCCCCCGAAAACAGTGAACATGGTGAAGACGATGTGTATTCTGGTAAATTGTGGGCGTTCTGAGGTTGATCAAGTGGATTCAGCCGAGCAATACCTAGTTTTGTATGCTTCTGATTTTGCAACTTTTTTATTATTCTTTGCAATTAATATCAATAGATTATTATAATCGTTTCTTCCAACTAAAAAGGTGAAATATGCATATCAGGAATCGCCACATTCAGAAAAAACAGCCTCCCCACACAGTCAAGAAGAAGAGAGGGGGAGAGAGCATGGTTAATAAAATAATCAGTTTCAAAAAAGACACCACTAACAATAAACAAAAATGAGAACCCGAGGGGTTACCGCCTTGGAACGGTCAGTGGCAAATCAAATTGCCACTGGGGGTTTAAACCAGGTTCTAGGGTGCACCAACCTCACACTTGCCCCAACAGGTTCTCATATCACAAGTACAAGTTGTCTTGGTGAAAAGACTCCAACCCACTTATCTGCTTAACAATGTTGCATGCAAAAGCACACAAACATATAAAACATAAGAAGCTAAGAGCATTGCAAAGCCGAAAGGGGTACTCAATGATCTTACCGAGACCAGAGCTCCTGGAGTAAAATCAGCAAGAACACGATGACAGGGATAAAAGAAACAAATCGAGTTTCTAGGTTCTTTTAAGAAAAGATTTCCCCAATAACCTTCATAAACTCTTAAACCCCTGCCACCGTCGTGCAACCAAAGAGGTAAGCATAATGATCAACTGTAGAAGGGTTAATCACCAGGCCTGCAGAGCGCTGTAAAATATCATGTTGGTAACCTTTCTTTTTAAATTTACAGATGGTTTTTACGAATAACCGGGAGAAATTAACACTGCCTTTAATCTTTTTAAGTTTATAAATTAAATCTCCATAAAAAACTGGTTGTGAAATACCTTGTTGCAAAAGTGATTTTAAACTGCATTTGTATTTATGAATTAAATCTGGGTATCGGCGATAAAACTTGCAAAAGGTTTTCCTTAATTTGTGATACCGATAACCTTGTTTTAAGAGTTTTTCTGTAATGCAAAGATTACGTTCATTGAAATCATTAACATTGTTGCAAGCTCTTGAAAAGCGAACAAGCTGTGAGATATAAACCCCATAAGATGTTGCACGGGGAACATCGCCGTCTAAAAACGGAAAATTTACTATATTAAAATTAAAATCATCTCTTTTATCATAAATTTTAGTAGTGACATAACCATTTTCAATGGACAGATTTAGATCGAGAAAGTTTGCTTGCTTTTCTGAAGTGTTCGCTTTGTTAAGTTGTAGTTCTTTGGGATAAATCTTATTAACCAGTAATGGAAAATGGTTATTGTCTATATTTAATAAATCATCAAGGTACCTCGAGGTGTTGTTAAAAGCTGTAATTATATCATCTTGATGTTCAGTAGAAAGAGATAACATAAAGTCTCTTTCATAACAGTATAAAAACAGATCAGCAACAAGGGGTGCACAATTAGTCTTAATCTTTACGGGACAGACACAAAATGTAAAGCAGACTTCGAAAAGTACCGAATAGCTAGCTTTTTATTGACTTAGATCAATATATTGAAATTAGCGAAAAACAATACTTCTTACATTACAGTTTATATAAAACGTATCTGCCATTCTGACAAAATCAAGTAATAAATTTCAACATCTTTCATGCATTAATTAAGAATTCTTTGGTTATCGTTTGATTTTAAGTTTTCTTAAACATAGATTTTTTTTTATACAAGAACATTGGTTTTGCTCCATTGTAATCCATTTCACTTACGTTTACATAGTCATCCGGTCTTATTCCGGTGCACATAGTTAGGACGCAATGTTCTGTTACGGCATTACTTCCGGTACAATTACTCCCACCGTAAGCAGGGAGAGGAGAATCACAATAACGTATTTTGGTTTGTTTTCCATAACCACAGGTGGCGCTGCACGACGAGGAAGACCAAGGGCTCCAGTTGCCGTCCACTAAAAGCAGTCATCCTGTCTTTAATGTGACTGATACTTACAAGACACAAGAATCGGACAAAATTCTCGTATATAAGAAAAAAAATATCACTCAATATCGCGTATAAATACTTATAGTTAATAGCTCTGATTTAGTCATTAAAAAGAATTTAAGTCTTAAATCTTGCGTACACGTACAGTACTCAATTATTAACCTGTATGTGTATAATATTTTATAACATTCGTTACAAATATTACCCATCTGTTAATGTAACCTCATTTTTGCAACAAGTGACATATCCTTCTAATGCCATTTTTTATCCACAGCCTATGCTTGAAGACAGATTTCAGCGCATATTTAAAAGTGTATAAGTACTACCAGACTTGGTTTATTATTGACTTTTTCTTGTTGACTGAATATCTTTAAATTAATTCTTCAGTAACATATAGGTGTAAGACCTGTAAATAGACTTCCCTATATAAACTATAGTAAACATGACATGTTTCAAAAGGCTGGCAATCATAGCTGGTACCATTTTAATAAGGGCTAACTTACATGCTTTTAAAGCTAATTGTTTCTACTGTCCATTTCCAGCAAGGGTCATGTATCAATTAACAGAGATTTGACACCTTGAAACCGGTGGTCTGTTGTTTTCACTTCTGTGTGAACTTCAAAACTGTTTTACATATGCCGTCCTAAAACCAGGGCCTTTTTTCATATACTGCATTTCCAAACATAAATTTGCTATCAGTGTGTCAGTAAAAGCATCTCATTTACTTAACATGTTCCTTTCAGGCCATACTAGCCATTTAATGCCCCCAAAAGGCAAAAAAATTGGGACTATTTAGTGTCAGCCATTATCTGACTAGCCCGAGTAGGAACATCCGCTGGACTATTTACAAGTAATTAGCCTATAAGAAAACTTGTGTTTTTCAATATCTTATATTTTCTGTTTTTATTCAATAATATGATGTTTGCAATATATCTACCAAGTTTCAGCTTTCAGTTAGCAAAAATGAACTCAATATGAGGAAGTTTCCAACACCACCTATTCTGGTACGCGTTTGCGGCCAATCGGCTAAACCTAAGAATTCATTTCTTGCTAATAAAAATTGAAAAAACATCAAATTTCTCAAAAACATGGTTATGAATACTAGTAAACATCTCAACTAATAAAAGTAATTCACTTTTTGAGCTGTTACATGCAAAATGGGCCACACAGGGTATCAATTGTGGCATTTTTAAGGCAAAAACAGTTAAAAATGACCCCAAACCTAATAAAAACCTAAGTTTGCCTCCTGTAACACAATTATACTGATTTTTGACTTTCAGATTTGCTTAAAATTGGTCAGCACACAATTTTAGTGGAAAATAACATTGCAGACAATATAAATATTCAAATGCTGCCCTCCACTTGTACTTCTTATAAGAAAACTTGTGTTTTTCAATATCTTATATTTTCTGTTTTTATTCAATAATATGATGTTTGCAATATATCTACCAAGTTTCAGCTTTCAGTTAGCAAAAATGAACTCAATATGAGGAAGTTTCCAACACCACCTATTCTGGTACGCGTTTGCGGCCAATCGGCTAAACCTAAGAATTCATTTCTTGCTAATAAAAATTGAAAAAACATCAAATTTCTCAAAAACATGGTTATGAATAATAGTAAAACATCTCAACTAATAAAAGTAATTCACTTTTTGAGCTGTTACATGCAAAATGGGCCACACAGGGTATCAATTGTGGCATTTTTAAGGCAAAAACAGTTAAAAATGACCCCAAACCTAATAAAAACCTAAGTTTGCCTCCTGTAACACAATTATACTGATTTTTGACTTTCAGATTTGCTTAAAATTGGTCAGCACACAATTTTAGTGGAAAATAACATTGCAGACAATATAAATATTCAAATGCTGCCCTCCACTTGTACTTCTTATAAGAAAACTTGTGTTTTTCAATATCTTATATTTTCTGTTTTTATTCAATAATATGATGTTTGCAATATATCTACCAAGTTTCAGCTTTCAGTTAGCAAAAATGAACTCAATATGAGGAAGTTTCCAACACCACCTATTCTGGTACGCGTTTGCGGCCAATCGGCTAAACCTAAGAATTCATTTCTTGCTAATAAAAATTGAAAAAACATCAAATTTCTCAAAAACATGGTTATGAATAATAGTAAAACATCTCAACTAATAAAAGTAATTCACTTTTTGAGCTGTTACATGCAAAATGGGCCACACAGGGTATCAATTGTGGCATTTTTAAGGCAAAAACAGTTAAAAATGACCCCAAACCTAATAAAAACCTAAGTTTGCCTCCTGTAACACAATTATACTGATTTTTGACTTTCAGATTTGCTTAAAATTGGTCAGCACACAATTTTAGTGGAAAATAACATTGCAGACAATATAAATATTCAAATGCTGCCCTCCACTTGTACTTCTTATAAGAAAACTTGTGTTTTTCAATATCTTATATTTTCTGTTTTTATTCAATAATATGATGTTTGCAATATATCTACCAAGTTTCAGCTTTCAGTTAGCAAAAATGAACTCAATATGAGGAATTTTCCAACACCACCTATTCTGGTACGCGTTTGCGGCCAATCGGCTAAACCTAAGAATTCATTTCTTGCTAATAAAAATTGAAAAAAACATCAAATTTCTCAAAAACATGGTTATGAATAATAGTAAAACATCTCAACTAATAAAAGTAATTCACTTTTTGAGCTGTTACATGCAAAATGGGCCACACAGGGTATCAATTGTGGCATTTTTAAGGCAAAAACAGTTAAAAATGACCCCAAACCTAATAAAAACCTAAGTTTGCCTCCTGTAACACAATTATACTGATTTTTGACTTTCAAATTTGCTTAAAATTGGTCAGCACACAATTTTAGTGGAAAATAACATTGCAGACAATATAAATATTCAAATGCTGCCCTCCACTTGTACTTCTTATAGGTGTAAGACCTGTAAATAGACTTCCCTATATAAACTATAGTAAACATGACATGTTTCAAAAGGCTGGCAATCATAGCTGGTACCATTTTAATAAGGGCTAACTTACATGCTTTTAAAGCTAATTGTTTCTACTGTCCATTTCCAGCAAGAAAAGTAGGGGTCATGTATCAATTAACAGAGATTTGACACCTTGAAACCGGTGGTCTGTTTTTTTCACTTCTGTGTGAACTTCAAAACTGTTTTACATATGCCGTCCTAAAACCAGGGCCTTTTTTCATATACTGCATTTCCAAACATAAATTTGCTATCAGTGTGTCAGTAAAAGCATCTCATTTACTTAACATGTTCCTTTCAGGCCATACTAGCCATTTAATGCCCCCAAAAGGCAAAGAAATTGGGACTATTTAGTGTCAGCCATTATCTGACTAGCCCGAGTAGGAACATCCGCTGGACTATTTACAAGTAATTAGCCTATATAACAAAAGCTTCTTACACTGTTATATACGAGAACACAAGCGGTTCCTGTGCTGGAAAAGGCTTAGTCCCAAAGGAAAGGTGATGTGTTATGTTTCGCCTTCACGTTCATTTTCGAATAGGAAGTTATAACACGTTACAATTCTATACTCCGTCATATAATCATATTGAGAAATAAGTCGTTTTGCGTATGTTTCCACATAAAGTTCCCAATAGGTTCTGTATTGATTTGTAATGGGGTTTTGTCTTCGCGATACAGCCTAACCCTCCCCTAAAACCAGTCACTGCGATGAAACGGTTTTACCTGGGCATTCAGAATTATTACTTTGCTTTACTGATCTAACTTTTCTTAACATGCAACAATGTAAATTCACCAGACAAATTGAATGTGCTCAATCATTAGCTTCTCAATCATTTTGACTTAAAATTAGTTAAAATTGTTCGCTTGCTTACATTGTTATCAGAAATATTCTTACTGCGAGGTAGTGTTACTGTCACTTATTTCTTATTTCCGAAACATGCAGTTCAGTAACACATGTAAACGCTCACCAGGGCATGCATTAGTGCTGCATGCAGAGCTTTCATCATAGTCACCGGTGCAGTTAGAACCCCCGAACTGTGGACGTGGGTTGGTGCAGGACCTTGACCTTGAAACTGATCCTCCGCCACAGGTCACGGGACAAGTTGTCCATTGAGTCCAATCGGCAAAGCCTCCGTCAACTGCATTTAGATACGAATGATTCGCACGAAATTCATTAACTATTTAAATTGATTACGTTTTATTACACGCAACCAAGTTATTTAATTTGATATTTTGATAACTAATTATACTTTTTAAAATCGTTCAAGTTTAGTTCAAGTCTATCCTTACTTTTTTGTATGAAAAAAAATATAGCTTTCTTCTAGAATTTCAAGAAGGTTCGGCTAATTTCGCATTTGGTCGCACTTGCGATCAACATTTGTTTAAAAATAAATGTTAATAAATAACTCAACTCGTGTAGGAAGAATTTTGTTGTCACATTAGCGGTTCGGTGTATTTGCATGTGTTTTTAGTTAAGTATATATTTGGAAACTTCAAATGCTTATAGATGTCTTAATAAATGTTCGACTTCTCAAATTCTTTCAGTTTTGTTATCTGTGTGTGAATATCTTTTTTAATGTTTGGTAATTGTTTGACACTGCGTTGCTCTTACATGTGTGAAAATACCGAATAAGATATTTATTCCTTTGATATGTGAATATGTTAACTTACTGGGGCAGTTTTGGCTGTTACAACTTGCAGATTCATTTTGGTCACCCATACAGTCTAATCCCCCATTTCTAGCGGGAGGGTCCGAACATGACCGAGTACGAAAACTAGTGCCCCCTGCACAAGTGACGTCACAAGAACTCCACGCACTCCATGTTGTCCACGAACCGTTAACTTGAAATTGATGTTACGATAAACTACAATTAGCTGCTTGTGAGTACATGAAACTGTGTAGTAATGCTCGACAAAATTTAAATAATTTATGGTCTTTTTCTATGAATGTACCAAAGAAGTTAAAGACTTCAATATAGAAATTCCAAATTATAAACTTATTTCTGAGTATTATAAATAAAGGAAATAGCAACATAACCTAACCTGGGCAACCGCTTAAAGTACAAGTGCTCGTTTCAGTGGTGTTTCCTCGACAGTCGTCTCCCCCATTGACGGGGACAGGATTATCACATGACCTCGACCTTGACCATTGACCGGTGCCGCAAGTCGCAGAACATCCTGACCAAGACGTCCAAAGAGACCAGCCACCATGTACTCGAAATAGATGGGAAAAGTACTTTGCAAGCCACCGAACAGGACAAATGCCAAACTATTGCAGACTCAGTTCGATTAAGCCCGTTCATAGGCAGAAATGAAAAAGCATATTTCTGTCTGCGCCGCCTAGTCCCGGGCTAGGTGCTACTCAGCAATCGAAATGACCGATAAGGTTAGTTCGGCTAATTTCGTATTTGGTCGCACTTGCGATCAACATTTGTTTAAAAATAATTGTTATTAAATAACTCTACTCATGTAGGAAGAATTTTGTTGTCACATTAGCGGTTCGGTGTATTTGCATGTGTTTTTAGTTAAGTATATATTTGGAAACTTCAAATGCTTATAGATGTCTTAATAAATGTTCGACTTCACAAATTCTTTCAGTTTTGTTATCTGTGTATGAATATCTTTTTTAATGTTTGGTAATTGTTTGACACTGCGTTGCTCTTACATGTGTAAAAATACCGAATAAGATATTTATTCCTTTGATATGCGAATATGTTAACTTACTGGGGCAGTTTTGGCTGTTACAACTTGCAGATTCATTTTGGTCACCCATACAGTCTAATCCCCCATTTCTAGCGGGAGGGTCCGAACATGACCGAGTACGAAAACTAGTGCCCCCTGCACAAGTGACGTCACAAGAACTCCACGCACTCCATGTTGTCCACGAACCGTTAACTTGAAATTGATGTTACGATACAATTAGCTGCTTGTGAGTACATGAAACTGTGTAGTAATGCTCGACAAAATTTAAATAATTTAAGGTCTTTTTCTAAGAATGTACCAAAGAAGTTAAAGACTTCAATATAAATAGAAATTTAAAATTATAAACTTATTTCTGGGTATTATAAATATAGGAAGTAGCAATATAACCTAACCTGGGCAACCGCTTAAAGTACAAGTGCTCGTTTCAGTGGTGTTTCCTCGACAGTCGTCTCCCCCATTGACGGGGACAGGATAATCACATGACCTCGACCTTGACCATTGACCGGTGCCGCAAGTCGCAGAACATCCTGCCCAAGACGACCAAAGAGACCAACCACCATGTACTTAAAATAGATGGAAAAGTACTTTGCAAGCCACCGAACAGGACAAATGCCAAACTATTGAAGACTCAGTTCGATTAAGCCCGTTCATTGGCGAAATGAAAATGCATATTTCTGTCTGCTCCGCCTAGTCCCGGGCTAGGTGCTACTCAGCAATCGAAATGACCGATAAGGTTAGTTGATATTTTGTAAATCAGCAAATATCTAAATAATACATATAAGTCATATATGACATTTTATCACATACCTTCCGAGTGTAATAACACCCGTTATATATTTTCGATATATAACTAGTTATATATCGCAGCCGAATCACTATTAATCCGCGTTATCAGCGATCAAAACAAATGTATGAAAATGACTTACTTTTGCCATCTGACCACTTCAGGGAAGCAATCAACTTCTATAAGGAACTTAAGCATCCCTTATATTGATAATATTCACGGAAAATATAACTATCTGAAACTTGTTTACTCCGTAAGATAGCAATGGCAAAGTCCATGATGAAATTCAACAACAGCAACAAAGCCATTTTCATTTCGTTTAAATCGAAAACAAAATCACCCAGACGCTGACATCGTTTTCAGAACATCATCGGTGTGATCGTAAAACATCCCCGAAACAAAATAAAAACACCAGAACCACATTTTCAATCCAAACTATGAGTTTATATCCAGCAAATTTCAATGTTGTCATATGCCGCTTTGAAGTTTACACAAATGACGTCATACAGTAGATCGATTTATTTAATAAAACACAACTTCAAAAGCCTATAACTGGTAGATTCTTTTAATATTTAGCGCAGTTAATTTTATTTTCTTTTTATTTTTACTTATTTTGGCAAATGGATAAACGGTAGGATAAATTCTTTGGGGACTAGCTTATGTATCACCCGATACGACCGAATAACACACGTTTTGATTTCGCTCTACTAGGCGATAGAAAGGGACATTTCATGGATTTTGCTTGTTTTTTTCAGGGTATGTGATAAATAGAATACATCATTCATGTTCATTTTATACTGAAATTATAAAACTCGTCATCTAAATCGATATAAAACTCGGCAAAAGCCTCGTTTTATATCGATTTAGATGACTCGTTTAATAATTTCAGTATAAAATGATCACTCATGTTGTATCCTCTATTTCCTCTTTATGCATATATGTAAAAGACAGAAGGTGTGCAACGCAATCGCACCCCACCCACTAACCGTTACAATAATTTTCGAAAAAAAGAAATAATGAACTATGCATATCAGGAATCCCCAAACTCAGAAAATACATCCTCCCTACGCAGCGAAGAAGAGAGGAAAAGAGAGAATAAGAATATCAATTTTAAATAAGACAACACAAACAATTAAGGAAAAAGAGAACACTTGGGTTACTTGGAACGGTAAGTGGCAAAACAATTGGTCACTGGGGTTTTAACCAGGTTCAAGGGTGCGTCAACCTCAAACTTGACCCAACAGGTTCTCATATTAACAAAAAAGCACAAGTTGTATTGGTGAAATATCACAAATCTACCCATCACCTCAAAACATTTGCATGCAAAAGCACACAAACATACATAACATAAGAAGGTTAAACAATTTCAAAGCAATAATGCCGGTTCTCAATGATCTAACTGATACCAGAGCACCTGGAGTCAAATATGCAAGAAAGAAAAAGATCACCTTAGTAGGTGTGTTTTATACTAAATTACATTTATTCATTAGCAACAGCGAAATGTGAGAATGATAAACATGTGTATTGTTACTAGGTGCTAGACAACAGTATGCATTTAAACTGGCTACTTGAAATTAATTGCACATTTCTAGTGTATGAAGCCTTTTAAGTGGTACGTGAATTCACTGTTAGAGAGCATCAGCAAAATACCATACCTCCACAAATCGGCTCCGCACCGGACCACCCGCCAGTTCCTGAGCACGTGCGTGTTAAGTTTCCTCCAATGACAGTATAACCGGACGAACAAATGTACGTCACCATGCTTCCCACGGACGTTCCTGTATAAGTCTTGCTGCCATATGATATGTCAACAGGCACTGCACAGGTCGTCACTATATTGGAAGATAAGTCTTGTTTATTAGGCAGGATAAATAACGAAGAAGTTTAGTTTCAAGACCATTAAGTAGTTTTAGATGATTGAGATTCAAACATTATTTTGCGTTTGAATAGTTAATTGCAACTTTTAATTGTTGGTTTGGGCCTTCTGTAAAGTTATTAAGAAATCAAATGAACTAATTTAAGGAAGACGGATGTTTATTGTTTCCTCAGGCTTCACGGTTAAGTCCAACATTCTGAGTGAACCTACGTCAGTTAACACTCTTGGGTATAAAACGGTAACCTCCATTTAAATGGAATCTTCGTAAGTAAACAAGACACTGGTATATGACGGTTAACAGCATTCTGAATGACGCTACGTAAGTGAACATTGACTTGTTGCACAAGACGGTACAGCTTATTATTTAAATGGAACGCATCACTCTTGTAAGCCCGTGTTATTGGATAGTAATCATCGGTATCTGCCTGTTTAGATGCACCACGAATAGCGCGCTGGTGAAACATGTAACCGATTACAAACGGCATCGATTGTGATGGTCCGTGATGAGGGCTGCGACGATGTAGACCCTTAAAGATACTTTGTAGAGAACCTTTTACTCACGAGAACCCAAAGGTTTGGATTATGAAGCTATGACGCCAGAATCCTGTGGTTACCTTATTGAGAAAAAGAGCGTGAATGTGTAAAATACAATAATGTATTTCACAAACCGAATTTTACTCCAACGGTTGCCCCGGTGACGTCAGGTGCCAAGGCTGCTGTTCCGTAGCCACCACATCCACCATGATGGATCTCATAGTACGATGTAAAGAATTCATCTGGGAGGTATTCAGCCTGTGTAAGAGCTGACGCCGTGGAGTACCATGAAAACATTAGATCATTATAGCTGCCACCATAGCTCGTGTAACCCACTTTATTACGGTTAAACAAGAAAACAATGTAACTATTGGGGTTGTCATCGCAGTTAGTAAATGTGTATTCCTGACCATTACATTTCCAACCATTCGTTTCGTCTTTGTTTGTCAGTGTCTCTGGTATAAAACCAACATAAATGTAAGGTGTCATCTGCGTGTTTTGATGTGACTGATAGCCAGTGTGTCCATTGTATTGTACAAGAATTGGGGTACTTGAAAAACTAGATAATTGTTGTAAAGCAGCAGAATATTGTTTTCCATCTGCACGTTTGTGGCGTACAACAACGTGTGATCTGTCATCAAATAGCTTGTTCATATCAACGTCGACGTCAGTATTTGTAGAAACGAACGCATAACCATAGCCGTTGTAAAACTGGCAATACACTTTGAATGTTGCTCCGTTAGCGTTGACAACATCATAAGAAGCACTGACCAGAGTCCCGTTAGCTATATGTTGAAGCTCGTTACAGTTGGTTGCTGAAAGAATATCAGTCTCTTATGATTGCTAAAAGAATTAATCGTCAACATGGTCAATATCTTTTTCAAAAGTCTTTTCCACACATAAGACTTGCATAACTTATTCATACTTTTTTAAATTTACTCAAACGTTTCAATCTACTTTATGTTTGTCATTATTGCGTTATTAAATTTATAGTGTACACGTCAAGGGATTAAAACAGTAAAAATGGGAAATGGGCAAAAATGAATGTTTGGGAAAATGAAACGGGGAAGTTTATGGTTTTGTGCACAGTCTAAACACCTGTAATTGACAAACATTATAACAAAAACATAATACCTTTGCAACTCTTGTTACATATTCATATATGATTTAACACATGTGCATGGTAAATCTTAATCTACATTACCTTTTTGGCGACTTGTCAAAATTACATTTAGTTTGATGACCGCCTTATTTCTATTTTCGGTTTTGCAATTATACTTTTTATCGAAAAGAACAGGAAATAATAGTATTAGTAATCCAATTTTAGTAATTTTAAAGAAAAGTAAAATCTTGATAATTGTTTCCGAATAGTTAAGTGGTGACATACGTATTGACTTTTAGTTTAAATGCAAACGATAATTCCTTTTGTTTGAGCTTGTATTTGGTTATTAGGAATTATTATGGCTGAACGCGATTTTATATTTGAACGCCAAGATTTGACCTTTACTCCATGGGATTTGACTGATAAACAGTGTAGATCCAGATAAGCCTGCACGTCCATGTCTTCTGATCAGGATCTTTTTAAGATTTATTATATTTTTTATAGTAAATTTCTGATTAAGAAATGAACACTGCTGATTCAGATCAGATGGATGGTAAGATAGATGTGTCGTCCGATCTCAATCTACACTGTTCGAACATGCAATAACTCCCGTATATATCGAGAAAAGGGTTAATAATCTGATCACTAGAAATGTGTCCATAGGACACGGATGCCCCCGCTATGCATCGTTTCCAGATACTAAAGTGCAATGATGGGAATAATAGCATTTCAAAGACAGTGATGTTCGAGTAATTATAAGAATATGCATAAACTTGATGATCAAGTAAATTATTTGTATTTGTGGCACTGTTGTCTTCTCATTACGGAAATGTCTGTGAAGAAATTGATGGTAATGCAATGCAATGTCATAGTGAACATTTGTGCCAAGTTATTTTGAAATCCCTTCATTCATAAAGAAGTTATAGCCCGAACAAGTAAATTCAAGTTTTAGTAACTGTGACCTTGACCTTGGACTTACAGGCATGGGTAATGTACGCAACACACCGCCTTGTCATGGTGAACATTTGTGCCAAGTTATTTTGAAAACCCTCCATTCAAAACAAAGTTATAGCCCGGACAAGGAAATTCTATTTTTAGTAACAGTGACCTTGACCTTGGTCCTACAGGCATGGACATGGTACACAACTCACCACCTTGTCATGGTGAACATTTCTGCCAAGTTATTTTGAAATTACTATATTCCTAATGTAGTTACAACCCTGACAAGAAAATTCTATTTTGGTAACAGTGACCTTGACCTTGGACCTAGGCATGGGCATAGTACGGGACACACCATCTTGTCATGATGAACATTTGTGTCAAGTTATTTTGAAATCAATCTATTCCTAACAAAGTTACAGCCCGGACAAGAGAATTCTATTTTTAGTAACAGTGACCTTGACCTACAGGCATGGGCATGGTACGCGATACACCGCCCTGTCATGGTGAACATTTGTGTCAAGTTATTTTGAAATCCCTCCATTTATAATGAAGTAACAGCCTGGACAAGAAAATTCTATTTTTAGTAACAGTGACCTTGACCTTGGACCTTCAGGCTTGGGTATTGTGCGGACACACTGCCTTGTCATAGTGAACATTTGTGCAAAGTTATTTTGAAATCCCTCCATTCATAACAAAGTAACATCCCCGACAAGATAATTCTATTATAAGTAACACTGACCTTGACCTTTGACCTACAGGCATGGGCATGGTACGTGACACATCGCCCTGTCATGGTGAACATTTGTGCCAAGTTATTTTGAAATCCCTCCATTCATAACAAAGTAACAGCCCGGACAAGAAAATTCTATTTTTAGTAACAGTGACCTTAACCTTGGACCTAACGGCTTGGGCATGTATGTGACATACCGTCTTGATATGGTGAACAATTATACCAAGTTATTTAAAAATCCAATAAGAAATAACAAAGTTACAGAGCGGACAAGATTTTGCAAGAAAATTCTATTTTTAGTAACAGTGACCTTGACCTTTGACCTACAGTCACGACACACCGCCTTGTTATGGTGAACATTTGTGCCAAGTTATTTTGAAATCCCTCCATTCCAAACAAAGTTAAGGGCAAAGTGTATATTTTTCTTAACACAAAATATAAGTGAAAAAGGGGCATAATTTGAAAATATTGGAAGAATGGTTATGGGTCTTGTTGGTTATGATGTAGATTCTGATGGTGAAAATATATTTCAAGTTTCAAGGCAGTATCTCAAGTAGTTTTTAAGTTATGGGCAAAATGCACAAAATATAAGAAACAAGATATATTCCTATTAAAACTAATGTAAATGGAAGTATCAAAGGGCCATAACTTCTGAACAGAACATGTAAGAGCAAAACCCCACCTTTTTGCACAACAACATATCAGGCCAAGCATTGTGGTAAAGTTTCATCAAATTCCCAGCAGAGGTGTAGGAGGAGTTGCGTGCACAAGATATATTCCTATTAAAACTAATGTAAATGGAATTATCAAAGGTCCATAACTTTTGAACGGAACATGTAAGAGCGAAATCCCACCTTTATGCACAACAACATATCAGGCCAAGCATTGTGGTAAAGTTTCATTAAATTCCCACCAGTAGTGTAGGAGGAGTTGCGTTCACGAGATATACTCCTATTAAAACTAATGTAAATGGAAGTATCAAAGGGCCATAACTTCTGAACGGAACATGTAAGAGCGAAACCCCACCTTCATGCACAACTGCATATCAGGCCAAGCATTGTGGTCAAGTTTCATTAAATTCCGACCAGTAGTGTAGGAGGAGTTGCGTTCACGAGAATATCGGACGGACGGACGGAAGGACGGACGGACGGACGGACAGGAGCAACTCTTAATGCCCGTCGCCATTTCATGGCGGGGGCATAAAAAGAAAGGTTTTTCCTTAATATACAATTTTTTTATATATTAGCCTATTTGCAGTTCGTATGATCCTGGTCATTCATAAATTCTTAAATGATGCCTCTCCCTGGGAGCGAACCCGCACCGTCACGGCGACAGCGCCTAGCCTTGCAATTTCGACAACGCAACCGATTAAGCTAGCTGGGACAGCCCCTTGAAAGGTTGATACCCCCGATATACGTTATCATCACTGCATGACATCGGAAGAATTTTATAATTACCTGCTTCACATGCTGCATACATACATACAAGAAGGCAGACTGTAAGAGTTATCCACATGTTTTATACCTGAAAACAATACTTCCAGCACACAGGAAACACAGTTTTTAAACTATGTTGTGACCTGCGAAATAAAATAGAAGAATAAATTGTCTTCACTTGTAAAGGTGCAATACTATTAATGCATAAAACGTCATACAAGAGATATATCGAAGTAGTTTATCGTTATTACGTAATATCCCTTACAAAACATGCTTTAAATCTGAAACAATAAGACAATTTGGTTGAGATCAACGGGGATTATTAAAATTAAACATTAAAATAAACATTAGAAAACATATACAAGCTCCGTAGCTTTTGTATTTCATAAAATATATTACTTTATATTAAACGCCAACCATCTAATTAAAACATCTAATAAAACTACCTTTGCTGGAATTATTTCCTTTTTCATAAAATGCAAATATGTTATGTTACAAGAAAGGCATACTGTCATTTTACAAATTCCAAAAGACGCATTTAAGAAATTTTTTATGCGTATCAAATTTTATTGACTGAAGAATTCAGTATATTTAACGTGCCAACTTGTTAAATTGTTTAGAACACACCAATTCTACAACATTCGAAAAGAAAAATATTTTAGATCAAGCCATTATTTTTCGATCGCTTAAAAGTAATATTTCAAAACCTATGAATCACGGTATGTATCCCAAAAATCAGCGCTCGGATGACAACGTCAGTCTCGGATGATAAGAGCGGCTCGAGTTGCGGATGAGCGTGAAAAAGCGTTAATATTTTTACTTTTTTTCTTTTACAAATGCCGATTTAAATCACGTAAGTGATTGCAATTGTTCTGTAACAACAAAAGCTATAAAAATGCAATGGTTTTTGCAGACAGTCCCTACATTGTGGTGAAAATCACCGAAGACGGTGGAAAATTCGATCCATCGCTCAAAATTAAACAAGTTTCCATCTGTATTTAGGTAGTTTAGTGAAGAAAACATAACTTTTTGATCCTTTACTGTCCCTCTGTTAAAAACAATCACAACATGGTAAAACAGTTCGGTTCCAATTAATCTAAGTCTTACTTTTTCTGAGGATGTCAAAGCGAGATGGATAATCGCTGGCTTCAGTAAAATTTGTTAAAAATAATAGGTGGCTCGAACTGAATAATGGCCAGGCTTATAATTTTATCTTCAAGAAACTGTATCAATACTTCATTTTTTAATCATTTCTAAACTGTGAAATGACGTGTTATGTTTGCCCTTTGTTTATGCGTGTGGGTGTGTCAACAATATCTTCAAACGACACCTCATATACTTGTCAAATTTTAACAAAATGTTTTTGATGAAGGTATTCACACTTGTAAACGTTCTTTCCTTGACAAATTCTGGTTTCTTTTGCAACCAATAGAAATAACAGATTCAAAATGAAACGAGAAATGAAATAAATGTTTATTGGAAAAATATAAAGAAGAGCCGTAGGTATCTTTCTGCTAGATTGATAAAAATTAAATAAAATAAGTCACCAGTGACTTTTCAATTGTCTTTTGCCAGAAATACTTATATTAGAACATTTTGGAACTAACGGGACATTCTTTTTTTTTCTAAATGTGTTGTAGCGATTATCTCTTGTGTGTCATCTTTTTTCTGAATGTTGAATATAATTCCGTCTATGACTGTGATGCATTTTTGTTGGGATGTCACTGCGATTGGCATGACACTTGGTAGGACTCGAGTACTGTATCCTTTTTTGCCAGTTGACTCATCTAGTAGAAATTCCTGGTATTTGATGCACGAATACCCATGTAATAGCGTCAAGTGGGAGACAACCTCTGTCAAAGATCCCCATTCTGTGCCACACCAGTAGCATTTGAAACCAGAGCTCATAGTTTCTACAATGTAATTAAATATGCAATTTATTACAACGAGAACAGAATTTCGTGGCGCTTAACTTGATTAGAATGTGAATTGGTTCTAAGAAAGAATGGTATATTTGTTAGTTTCATATTCCTAAGCATCGTATATTAATACAGACCATATATCTATGGACAAACATTGGAAATTTTGCATCACAGTATGGTGTTCAGTACTGGATTCATCCAGGAGCGTCACCGGTGTCAAGAACTGGGTGTGTGTATAGAACCAATGAATGATTTTGAACGTTAACAACTACACGCTGAAAACTAGCAAACTCAGGTTATCTCAAAAGGGCGTAAAACATGATAAATTATGATATGATATGAAATGATATATTGTCATCTAAATCACTTAAGATTACTACAGTGTCAATTTAAATTGTATGATCTTCATTATTACTTACCAAAAATAGAAAATTTGTTGGACAATGACTTCTGGTCCTGGAAGATAAAAAACGGACTTTAATAAACATTACTTTAAAGCTTATAAAAATTATTATGAAAATGTCAGTTTGTTCATTATCCATACAGTTTTAAATGTAGCCAGCTATTATCTTCACTGAAGCCAGCGATTATCCATCTCGCTTTGACATCCTCAGAAAAAGTAAGATTTAGATTAATTTTTACCGAACTGTATTACTATGTTGTGATTGTTTATTAACAGAGGGACAGTAAAGGATCAAATAGTTATGTTTTCTTCACTCAACTACCTTAATATAGATTGAAACTTGTTTAATTTTGAGCGATGGGTCGAATTTTCCACCTTCTTCGGTGATTTTCACCATAATGTAGGGACAGTCTGCAAAAAACAATTACAGTTTTATATAGCTTATGTTGGCCTAGAACAATTGCAATCACTAACTTGATTTAAATCAGCATTAGTAAAAGATAAAAGTAAAAATATTTACGCTTTTCTCACTCTCATCCGCAACTCGAGCCGCTCTTATCATCCGAGACTGACGTTGTCATCCGAGCGCTGATTATTGGGATACATACCGTGTGAATGTTAAATAGTGATCAATTTCAAAGGAATGAATAATGGAATGATTAGTTAGAATTTCTAAAAGAAATTAAATTAAATGCAACTACACGTCTACTCGCAAAACGTATCCTCAAAAGACGTACGAGTATTTAGAATATTTGTAAAAAAATCAAATGTTTCGTGTGTGTGAGGTTCAGAACAATATGCATTCTCTAGTTGTTGTTTTATTTCCGATTTTTCTTGCAAACTATGCATGCATATATTGTCCATTTGTTTTTTGGTTTATCAATACATTTTATTTATAACAAAACATTACTGTAAAAATGAGTTGTGATCCACGTTGTATTCAATAAGTGCATATACCTTTTTGGAATCATTCTAATTCTTTTGAAACTAACCAGAACGTCGCCATTTTATTTTAAAGCATATTTGAAGGTCGATCTCGTGAAAAAAAATCTTTTCGTAATTAAAGAAACACTCCAATTATTCATTTGGGTTTTTTTTCAGATGCCCGTTCCCTCATCATTCCATACATGTTTCTTCGACAAGACCCAGACCCTTTTAATCTGATTATCTTCGTCTCTATACGGTTTGTCACCACATGCGTGTCAATAAACAAAGAGACCGTCGAAGACGGGTAATGCTCCACTAATGGGTACATTTGTAACAAAACGGTCAGTTATATAACTATTGAGGTGAATTTTGAGAATGGTGTAGTACTATAAAATCAGACATAATCAAACCTGCTGAGACCTTGACCTTCAAGGTAGCGACCCAAATTATGCGCGCGACACGTCGTCTCATTATGGTGATCATTTCTGTGAAATAATTTTAAAATCGGACATCAAATAAAAAAGTTATTGGCCGGACACTAATACGGGGCGTACGGACTGACGGACGGACGAAAAACCCGGCGACTACATGTATATGCTCCCCCGAATTTCTTCGGGGAGCATTAAAAGCAAACCGTCCAACAAAGAACATCACCAGCGAACTATCATGATATGACAAATGTGCCAGACGTTTTGGACAATGTTCAATAAAATGATTTGACTGTTTACCACAGTTTTTCATCTAACCACTGAACCTGGATTTCAAATATTCTGCGACACCTACCTGTTAAAACTACACGCTTCAACCACTTGATTATTTAGTGGCTGTTAAGTACTGAATATTCATAGTATTATGACGTCATATCTGAGATTTGAAAGGTAACATTTTCACAAAGATATTTAGTACATATTAAGTGAAGTTTAAACAATTGAGAATCCTCGGTCACTTCACTACGCTTCGTTCCCTTAGGGTTTTAAATTGTTATAACTTCAAGTAATATACACTTAACTATACTAAACGTACGAATAATCGCATTTACCATATGCCTATTAGACGGAAAATGTGTTATTCGGCTATTGGTTCGAGCTTGAAAGATCTCTAAATTACACCGTTTGTTACAGAACAACTAGTAATTCTTTACTGACATGTTTATCAATGTGATCACGAGTTCGAATAGAGGTAATTTATTTGACAAAATAGAATCACTTTACAAAAAACTAATTACAGCCTTGTTACAGTAATTATTTTAACAATACTAAAATTACTAACTAATTGCAAATAAGTAGGTAGCATATAATCTAAAAAGTAAACATAATTTTACGGCACTTATCAAGTTTATCGATATCATAATCAACAATACTAAAAATAATAATTTAACCATGTTTTCTTTCAAAACCGCCGTTTTGTCGTTGGGCGGGCGGGCGTCAACAATACCTGTCCAGGCCATAACTTCAACATAACTCAAAAGGATTTTAAAAAAACAATGACTAAATGTTAAGCATGACAAAACGGTGTGTCGCGTACAACACCCAGACCTATAGTACCAAGGTCAAGGTAACTGTTTCTAAAAAAAAAGATTAATCTTCTCCAGGTTATAACCTATGAATTGAGGGAAGTGAAATTAACTTGGAATATGTTATCACAATGACAATGTGCCGTACATAAAGCCCGCTTCACACTGTTCCGGTGTATGCCCCGGTGTGCCCCGGTAATTTGTAGCCAGTGGACCGGGAAGATTCGTAAAGCCTAGTTCATATTGCCCAAGTGTACAGCCCCGGTGGATCACGGTTTGGACACCGGGTAGAACACAATTGAATCGGAATGAATGAATTTAAGAAATGAAATCAAGGTATAAATATGACTTCATAGTTGAACCGGCGTTCACCATCCATAGACCAGAGCCTCGGGGTTTCAAATCAGCAAGAACACGATGAGTCAAGGACGGAAGCAACAGATTGAACTTCCAGTTCTTTTATTAAATGTCTCTATTAACCTTCATGAACTCCTTGAACCCCTGCCACCGTCGTGCAAACAAAGAGGTAAGCAAAACGATCAACTGTAGATAAGTTAATCACCATGCAAGAAAATCGCTATAGAAAATAATGTTGATAACCTTTCTTTTTTTGAATGTACAGATATAGTTTTACGAAAAACGTGTAGAAATTAACATTGCCTTTTATTTTCTTCACTTTATAAATCAAATCTTTATACAACAATCTCCCAGAATTTTTTTTGCTCTAGTGTTGAATTTGAACAGCATTTGTTCTTTAATTAAATCTGGGAATCGGTGATAAAACTTACCGTGCCATAGGTTTTACGTATTACGTCATCCGCATAAGCTATTTATGGGTAATCCCCTTCGGCAATCGCAATTTGATATTTTACAATTGATTTCGTTTTCCACATGTCCACCGACACTGGACAATCTTAAATAACTTTATAACTATGGAACGTTTGACGACTGACGACCGCGAAGTGCCGTCAAAATGCTCTTAACGTAGTACTGGTGAACTTCACATTTGTTATTAAAAATCCTTATTCGAAAATGCAAATAAATCATTTTTGCATATTTTATTCAAATGACATTTTCAAGATTTATAACGCTGCTTACGATGGTTGAATGTTGACGTTACTCATTTACGTCATATAATACAAAAAAAGAACGTTAACAGGAGAATTTATTATTAATTCATTTGTTTGATAAGTCTAAATATCTAAAACTAAATTTTATATAAATTATTTTCAAAATCAAGTTTTTCGAAAATGTTGGGTTTTTGTCAAACATATCGAAAAGCGTGTCCGCATTATTGGTGTTTTTATATCGAAATGAATAAATTTTTCTCTTGGAAAGGCAGATACACATCTACGTTGAGAATTGCATCATCATTACCAGGTAGATCACTCAAAAACTGTGAAAAATGGAATTTTCTTATTGTAATCTACGTGAACACGTTACGGATAAAATAGAAAAAAAATGCATTTGCCAATCGTGCCCAACAGAGCATTACGAAGCTACAGGACGTTATTTCAGGGCAAACCACAACATATCCTTTAGTTTTGCATCAAATTTCATTGATACAAAGGTGGGAAAATTATAACAACTGATAGCGGATGCTATTATTATACTTGAGAATTGCTTTCTGTGTACCATTCAGCTAAAATGTTATCTTTTTTCAATCGCGTTAAGAACTTTCAAATATCTGTGTTTTAATATGATATTTACGTTAATTAATTACGTTTTGTACGTTTGTGTGCTTTGCATGCAAGATTGTCGAGTTGATCGGTGAGCTCGGTTTTTTTCACCAAGAAAACTTGTTCTTGTTTGCTCATATGAGTACCTGTTGGGGCAAGTGAGGTTGGTGCACCATAGAACATGATGGGCGCCCCAGTGGCACATCATTTTGCCACTGTCCGCTCCAAGGTGATAACTTCTCGGGTTCTCATTTTAGTAAACTGTTTGTGGTGTCTACTTTGAAATCGGTCACTTTACAAACCGTGCCCCTTTCTCATCTTCTTGGCTGTGTGTGGTGGTTGTGTCTTCTGAATGTGGTAAGTCCTGATAATGCTGATATGCAATTTCAGTTCTCAGTTTCTCACAAAGAATTTGGACTTTTGTTAAATGTTAATTTCTCCCGGTTATTCTTAAAAACCATCGGTAAATTTAAAAAGAAAGGTTACCAACATGATATTTTACAGCGCTCTGCAGGCCTGGTGATTAATCCATATACAGTTGATCATTATGGTTACCTCTTTGGTTGCACGACGGTGGCAGGGGTTTATGAAGGTTTATGGGGAAATCTTTTCTTAAAAGAACCTAGAAGCTCGAATCGTTTCTTTTATCCCTGTCATCGTGTTCTTGCTGATTTTACTCCAGGAGCTCTGTTCTCGGTAAGATCATTGAGTATCCGCCCTTTGGCTTTGCAATGTTATTAGCTTCTTATGTTTTATATGTTTGTGTGCTTTTGTATGCAACATTGTTGAGCCGATGGGTGGGTTGGAGTTATTTCACCAAGACAACTTGTACTTGTGTTTTGATACGAGAACCTGTTGGGGCAAGTGTGAGGTTGGTGCACCCTAGAACCTGGTTTAAACCCCCTTTGCCACTGACCGTTCCAAGGCGGTAACCCCTCGGCTTCTCACTTTCGTTAATTGTTTGTGGCATCCATATTGAAATTGATTATTGTAATACATTATTGTATTGTACCATGCTTGCTCTCTTTTCCTGTCTAATGTTTGGCTGTGTGGGGAGGCTGTGTCGGCTGGATGTGGCCATCCCTGGATATGCATATTTCACTTGTTTTACATTTTTCGACCGTGCCAGAAAATCTTAAAATAGATCCGATAAACAATAGCGATGAGTGAATAGAAGAGAAATTTAATGACGTTTTATCTTAAAATAGAAACACTACAAAATGGATTGGTCAGTTATACAGATCGCATTTGTGACAATGGCTGCAAAAACCAGGCCAACGGCGCAAAAAATTGCATTTAAAAAAATACAACGTATTTGATCAATCCGGAAATTTCACAGATTCGACCAATATAAATTTTAAAGTTATATGTACATGTAAAATGGGGTACTTTGTCGGCATTAACACATACACATGTTTGTGTCTTCTTTAGTATTTAAAATGTGCATACAAGTCAGTTATATTTCAGAACTTTTCACTGTTATATGAATCAAAATCAAAGCATGCACATTTTCTTTTTGAAAACAAGATTGTATCCAAAGGATGTATATGAACAACTTTGTACTGAAAGGATATAAACAGCGAATTTACCGAATCCCACTTGTATAAAAAATTGCCTATCCAAAGTAAAATCTACATATATAAACACTCTCAGATATTGACAATGGCACTATTATTAATTCATAATCAGTAACCTGAGCTGCCCAAATCATCTAAACGTCAAAATTTCTACAACTACACTGCAACCGCATGCTGTAATGTGATGTCTGGCATAGCCCTTTCTAGCCTGTGACTCCTTTTTGCGTCGTTTGCGTCGTTAACGCATTTCTCTGGAATCCACCGGCGGACCATAACTTCGGATTTTCCTGATGAGATTATCTGGTCGTGTCTCTTGTTTCTTCTAACATATGCTTCCAAAATTGGATGCTGTTAAAATGACACTTCTCATTTCTTTCCATTTTTGGTTAGAGCTCTGACCTTTGGTTGATTCACTTACGGCTTTGATATCTGCATCAGTGAGCATGATGTTTGACACAAATCTCCTAAATTCACTTTGGCAAACAATATTACTGAGGTCTATCCAATCTGTGTACATGAAATCTGGTTCATATTTTGCCAGAACATCTTTGATATCTATAATATCAGGATTTAGGGTTGTAAATAGAACGGAAGTAGGGTGAGCCTCCTGGAGACCAGCCATGATGTCCTGAAGGAACATTTCTGGATCCTTGCACGGACCAGCCTGGTACATGTCTGGGTATGGCCTTATCGGTTGTTCCCTATCGACAGTGGGATTCACAAATTTCATGTCACATAATCTTTTTGGACTAAGCTTCTTTAAAGTCTGAGGTGGCAGCCATCCACATGCTCTGGAAGTGCATGTTGTTGATATCTTGACAAGGGTTAGAAGAAGACCATGGCTACATAGTCCTGACACACCTGGTTTAAAATCACAGAAAGCACTGTCAATTTTCCCGGTTTTTTTCCCTAACACAACATATAGAGGCTATAATGTCTAGACAAGGTCCCATTACTAACAGTTACAGTTTCTTTCATACTTGGCTTACACTTGCCTTTCACATAACAGTAAGGGTTGGCAGGATCAATGCTGTTCATTGCAATGTCATATATAAAGTTCTCATTTGCAAATTTTCTTGCCTTTTTCAACTGGCGATGGCATTTCTTTGATTTTCCAGTCACTGAGTCTTTGTTGTATATGTAGTAGTTTTCTACATCATCTTCTCGCTCTAGTGGACATAAACCTGTCGATACGTCCTGCCAGTCATCATTCAGAGCCTCAAATTGAGGGAGATTGTCTAGTTCTTCATCTGATTCTGAAGAGTCAGCTGATTCATCTGAACGATCAAAAGTTAATGACCGTACTATCCTGTGTTTGTTCCCTGACTTTTTCTTCTTGCGATTCACTAGCCAATTGACAAGGTCTGTCGTTTTCCAACTCTGAAGAGTCTCCTCGTCAAGAATACTGGAATCTTCTATGCACCTCATACTGAAATGACAAACAGAAATTTAATAAGAACGCTTAATACTTGTTTATTAGATAAACCCTGTGAAGCAACCAAACAAAGAGAGTGAATTTAATCTTTTTGATAAAAAAACATGAAAATAATGCTCTTATTATATCTGGTTACTTATCATAGATATCTAGATATCCAAAAGCAATATATTGATGTTTTTTTTGTGAAAAAGATTAAATTTAATATAAGTATCATTCACGTGTGTTGGGTAAAGATCGCATCATCCCATGATCCGGCCCGAGTGAAATATGCACAAGGGCAGTAACGAGGCTCTGCCGAGTTACCGCCAAAGTTCATATTTCATGAGGGCTTGATTACACGATCATTATCCGACACAAGTGAATGATACTTTTTCTAACATACGGTATTTATTTTCCACATTTTTGGATCTTTTTCTGTCAATTTTTATTTTCACTACTTTTTTATGGTAACGGAGTGATATACGAGACATTCCATTCATCATTAATAACTGCCTAAGACGTCGTGACGTCACATAAGGCGCGTGACTCGTTCGACATGAGGGATGTAGAATCAAAATTTCCTACAGTGGTGAAAACAGCGGATGTCCTGATCTGGTATGCAAGAATGCAATTTGCTTCCTGGTTGCCTGAATTTAATGTTGGGGGCCTGGGACCAGGGTATGATCCTTCCACCTGTGCTCAGTGTCAGCTTATGTATCAAAGTTAAATTCAATGGGAGAATATGTACTAAACATTACTGAAAATAAGATGAAAAGACAAAGCTAAGCAAAAAAATACATACACCAAAATAGGTTGTATATGATGCTAAAATCAATACAAGGCCACACATTCAGCTTCAATCATGACTAGTATAAAAATGCATTCATCCCCTTACTGTAGTTAAATTGCTCCTATTACCACTTCAATTTCAGCACATTTACATTAAAAGATTACAGACACTATCAGCAATTTATCAGTCACGAAAAGAGACAACAAAAAAACAGGGAATTTAATCGCAACATGCCAGTATCACAGGACGATCTGCGGAGTTTTATGTTTACCCCACCCATTCAGTTTCTCACGAAACTGTTAAGATTTTAACAGTTAAACTCTATTGATACATAATTTCCTTCTTACCTTAGGCAGTATGGCTGTTCTGCTTCGCCTTTTCTCCATTTAATATAGAGCGAACGTTGAAATTCTTGAAGAACACAGGATTATATCTCGATATTTTATCTGATCGCCATTTGTCAAAACAAACCGGAACTACCCAATACTAAAGGGAAATCACTCCGCAAGGGAGATAACTGTGGATATCGGTAGGCCCCCATTCATTTTCATCAAGAAACTGACCGATTTTAATAAGCTTTTCACGACCAACACAGAATGCAAAACATAAAACCTACCGGCGCACTTCGACACCTTTGATAAAAAGCTTCTGACTTCGCCTCCATCTATCTTTTGCTGAGGTCTTGACACACCTCTTGTTTCAGGACCATTATGTCTATGAGTAAACAGAGCTGACTGAATAACAAGATCAAGCTCTTCTCTTTTTTAAAGATGAACAAGATTCATGCAAATTGATAAGATCATCATTGTGTATGACAGTGCTGCAAGGTTTTCCATAATTTTTGTACAACCACATATTTTGTTTCAACATTGTCTCTGTACTGTTTGTCATAATCTGTGGGTTCTGTAACAACATGGCCGTTTTAATCATCTCGATATCGTCATCAGTGTCTGATTCATCATTGTTAATAACAGTTTCTACTTTATCAGGATCTGAATCAGACTCGTTAAATTCTGTCAGATTAAAACCGGGGGTGTTCGTTATTGATGGTTTGTTATTCAGACTACGTTTTTGAAAATAGTCTATCAACATATATGATTTATTGGATAAAGGCAGGATCTTGACTGTTTTCATTAATAAGGTTACCGTTTTTACTTCTCCGAGACATTTTTAAATTTGTCATAAATTTCCAACATAATTTCTGAAAACAAACGGTAGCTATTCAATGTCTACTTCCGGGTTGCAATGACAGTCTAAACACCGTGAATATATTCCATACTTTGACAATTGTTAAATTAATTCGAGTTGTTTCCTTTGCAACATGTATTCTACCGAAATTCAATCAGTTTGAAGTTGAAAACATAATTGTAATTATTATGCTTTGTCACGCAAAAGACGACACCTCTAAATCGAATTTTTCCTCGTTATTAGCGCAATGAGACTGATTGTTTTAAGATGTTTATAGAATTTTAGGGACTGGTAAGGTCAAGCTATTTTTCTTTATTGTTCTTACTTTTCTTATTGTATGTCAAATGAATATAAATTAATAACAAGAACAAATCAGAAGTTCATTGAGTTATAATGCGTTTACTGATAGAAGGCACATAAGAAATCAATGAAATAAACTGACTTGCAAATTCATCTCGACTGCCATAAAAGAGGTAGAATGGCACAAGTCTCTGAAAAATCTTCTTCAAAGTAACAGGTGGTCTGCCAAGTGTGCGGTCTGCCTATGTCTGATATAAATAGCACAAATGTCTGTAAATGCATGTACATACCGGGTTCAGCGTATTTATGCGTCGTGTACATTTGATAACATTGCTGCTTTTAAGCATTTGGTAGTAGGGAAGTATTAAATAACCATTTTAAGCATTTCCAGTACTGCTCATGAAAAAGCCCGATCAAACCGAGTCTGCAATATGTTCACTCTTGTCGAATGCCATGGCTTTTAAAGTTTTGTTTTAGTAAATTTTTCTGGACGAATTATGGGTCATAATATCTTATTACTATGTAACTATTACTTGATGACCTTTTGTAGCGTAGTAGTTAATAAATCCCAGGTGTATATTAAACGAACACTGATTAAAGTTTCTAAATAGATTTACTTTCGACTTCTTAAAGTTACTAGATCAAATATTTATACTAAAGTTTCTGAACAGTTTTTCCATAAACAAATAACAATAATTTCAGTTTACATATATCCCGACTGACATAAGTTCCCCTTATAATAATTTAGTAATTTAGAATTCCCCGTGCCAAAAGAGTTCGAATGTGAATTAACAATCTGCCGTCCTTAGCCCGGCTTTTATTTAGAATTTTCTCAAGACATCATTTTGACATAATGACAGTTCAGACGAGATATATGCGTGCAGTCATGTTTACAGTAATAACAAAACGACATAAAAGTTATTAGCAAGTCACGAAGGTACATGAAAATGACCTCCAAACAAAAGTCACTTGACAGTTTGATAAATGAATGACACATGTACATTAATAACCTTATATGATGAGCACTTTTAAACTTTTAAAAGAAACCTAATAAAATAAAATCCTAAACCCTTTTAAGAATATTAAGAAACAAACTTTTAAATTTTAACGGATATAAATAACCTATAATATGATGCGGCAAATTATAAATATAATTTCCCCATTACATTACAAATCCCTTCCTTTCTTTTCCAAAAACCAAAAAAAAAGATATTTTGTGTCAGGAAGGTGAGATTTAGACTATGATTAGAAAGTTCCAAGAATAAGTACTTTATCGATGACCCTAAATTCAATTAACTTTTGACACTTAGAGTACGTCGGTCACTCGGAGAAATCTCTGAGAAATTAACAATGAGAATTTTGATTATCTAATAATGATATGAACCTGTTGGGGCAAGTGTGAGGTTGGTGCACCCTAGAACCTGGTTTAAACCCCCAGTGGCAATTTGTTTTGCCACTGACCGTTCCAAGGCGGTAACCCCTCCGGTTCTCGCTTCCGTTATTTGTTTGTGGCGTCCATTTTGAAACTGATTTTTGTAATACCATGCTCTCTTTTCCTCTCTACTTTTTGGCTGTGTGGGGAGGCTGTGTATGCTGGATGTGGCCATTCCTGATATGCATATTTCATTTTTTTTTTCATTAAAAGGGCCGGAAAACATAATTGTTAATTAATTAAATGGTCTTGTATAAAATTACAGCAAAGTTAGTCAACAGTATCATTCGATGAATAGGAATTACCCAGTAAGGAGAATAAGAAATTAAGTAAGTGCAGTTTCGTTAATATCATATTTTTGCGTGTTTAATCTTCTTCTAAATTTAATTAATAAACTTTATACTTAGAATTTTAATTTTCCGTACCCGTAACTTAGATACTGCTAACTGTAAGAATTATTTACAACAGTTATTTTCAAACAATTCATATAAAACCTAGATGGAAAGAACATGATAATCAAAAACGGCATGAAATGTTAAAACCTGAAAACAACACAAATGCATTTAAAATATTCAATCATTTCAACTTATTATAACGATTAATTAATGCACAGAAAACCCGTTTTAAGAATACAAAACAATTATTATTCACGGAGAGTCACTTAATAATATATAACGGCAATAAATGAAAGTCACAATTTCATAATTCCAGACAGTTACAATTATTCATTACAATCATTTGTTCTGGTTATAGATCTTGCCGTGACGCGCTCCGTGTCCCTGTGCTTCATTGGTTTAGGTTTTCTTTCTTGCAATACAAAAAATTCTGAAAATAGCAGATGTAAAGCATTTGCGTATAACAAAACAAAGTAATCATATAAAAACAATTTACATTCTTATATATACGTATATTTTTATTTTTTTTAGGAAAAATTGATTTTTCCGATTTCCTTCATATTTCACGGAAGACAAACCATTGAAATTACAGAACTGATAATTAGAACTAAATTAATAACTAACTTCATGAGAGAAAAGAAAATGTTTAAATTAAGTTTGATTTTGATGAAATTCCGATATTTCCAGTTTCTTTTACCACTAAGGAGTTCGCCATCGAGTTACCTCTCGTGTAGAAGAGACTGCTTATCAATAATTCCGATAACGCGAATTATATAGAAATAAATAAAATAAAGCAATGGAACAATACGACATAAAATACTGTTTCCTCACTGCACCGCGCCATGTGTAGTTCATGTAGGTACACTCCGGATCAATAGCATCTTCAGGTGAACCAAACGAGGCATCGCGTGTCTTCTTTCATGCTGTCGGACTGCATCTCGCCGGGGGCAGGTGTGTCTTGAAACTTGCTGTGTTTGTAAACGTCGTGTATATGTTTGCTTTGTTGTGAACTGACGGATGAATGAATGTCTGATTCATTGTTGTATCTAGGTTGTTACAACTTCGGGTGATGATTGTCGCTAATGGCTGAAGGTTATGATTCTGGTATTACACGTTGAATCTCTTCTTGATTTTACTGTCTCTTTGTTTGTAAGTGTTGTTATGAAATGTCATATTGATGAATATCTTTGATGAACTCTTGACGAATCTGGTGCACTGCTATCAATATTAAGACAGAAAAGGATGCAGTTTTTCTTATCAAAGACCTGAGGGAATTGCTTTTGTCGAAGATGTTGTTATCGAAGGCTGGAGGTTGATTCTTGACGGGGATTAGATTGACTGGTTTTATGAAACGTCACCTATGTGAGATTGTTAGCGATTGTTGACTGTAACAAAGGCAGGATACTTCCGGCGGATGAAGGAGCTGCAGGGGTTATAAACGTCATCTGCAATGTGATTGGTTGAAGCGTGTTCGCTGATCGACAATGTTGCCTCGTCTTCATGAATGTCACTCTTCCGTACGAACAGGGTACCTGTTAGCGCACTGTCATTGTTTGTTTACTCGTTAACCGTGGCTGATTAAGTGTTTTTGGAATAACTAAAGTGAATTTTGATATCAAGTTCCACCACGGCAAGCAAGGTCAAGGATACTAGAACAATAAGGCATAGAGTCGGACTGGACAGCCATTGTTTTATTCATAATGATTGAACTCAGGTAAGTAGTTTACCTATTCTTTAAACTGAAACATTTTTAATTTCTTTACTTGTTTTGTGATACGAGAACCTGTTGGGGCAAGTGTGAGGTTGGTGCACCCTAGAACCTGGTTTAAATTGTATTGAATTATTAAAAGAGAGGTTCGGCCAAAAACATAAAATCATATCGTGTACTATGCAAGCATTACTGAACATACCAGCTCCATCAAATACCCTACACAGCCTTAGACAGTTTTATGACCGTACTGAAAATCACATTCGTAGTTTAGAATCGTTAGGACAGTGCCAAGAATCATACGGTAGTTTACTAGTTCCGATCATCATTGAGAAATTACCCAGTGAAATTGGACAGCATTTAGCCCGAGACCACGGAGACAACAACTGGATTCTACAAGATCTGAGACATGCATTAAACAGAGAGATCAACATTATTGATGCGGGGGTAAAAACTACAAACCCGGACACAGATTACCGCGATTACCAGCCTACGGCGTCTTTTCATACTGGTACCAGACGTAATATGCAACCACCAAGACCGGATACACGCATTCAGAGGAATCAACAACATGATGTAAAATGTGCATTTTGCAGCGAAATACACACATCTAATAGCTGTATGAAGTACCCGGATGTAGAAACAAGATTAAACATTGTGAAAAGGAAACAATTGTGTTTTAATTGTCTCGGCACACATTCAGTCGCACAATGCAAGTCAAAGAAACGATGTCAAAAGTGTCACAAGAAACATCACACTAGCATCTGCCGTGTCGAGAGCCAGAGCCCGCATATAGCGACTACCTCTGCAGCAGAAATAGAAACAGCCGTATTTCATTCCACAACAAAGAAGACAGATACAAGTGTCTTACTTAAGACCGCGATATCAACAGTTTGTTACAGAGATATACATGCAGAAGCACATATCCTGTTTGACGAAGGGGCACAGAGGTCTTTTATAACTCAAGAATTAGCAGACGAGTTACAGTTAATTAAAGGTGAGAAAGAAGCCGTGTACTTATCCGCGTTTGGAAGCACCGGAAGTAAAGTACAATACCTTGAACGCGCAACAGTGAACCTAAAGACTGATGCAGGAAAGTACATCCCGTTACACGTACTTGTAGTGCCGACCATAGCATCACCCGGTCCCTACATAAAGTGACAGAACTACCATACCTTCGTGGCATCAAACTAGCGCACCCAGTCTCCGAAGAAGATACTTTCTGCATTTCGCTTCTAATCGGCGCAGACCACTATTGGGATGTTATTGAAAATCACATTATAAGAGGAGATGGACCAACCGCAGTGAAATCTAAAATTGGATATCTTTTATCAGGACCGATGAGCAATGCTTCGAAAAAGAACTCCAGCAAACACATACTGAACGTAATTACATCAAGAAATCCGATAGAAAGCACATTAGAGCGTTTCTGGACTCTAGAAAGTATGGGTGTGAATCCTGAAACAGTCAGCGAAACAAAGAAAGACGAGTTACGCCATTATCAACAGACGGCAATTGAATACACGGATGGCAAATACACAGCGAAGTTGCCTTGGAAAGATGACCATCCTCCACTTCCGGATAATTACGATGTAACAAAACGCAGGACAGAAAGCACTATTAGACGTCTACGAAAAGACCCTACGCTACTAAAGACGTACGGGGATATCATTGCCGATCAAGAACGACGTGGCTTCATAGAACGTGTACCGGACAACCAGTCTACTTCCTGTAAAGTCCACTACATTCCCCACCACCCAGTTCAGAAAAGGTCCTCTACAACACCGGTAAGAATTGTCTTTGACTGCAGTTGTCACCAATCTTACAATCATCCGAGCCTAAACGACTGCCTTCAATCAACGCCACCTGTCATCAACGACCTATCTACACTACTTGTGAGATTTAGAATGAAGAAATACGCAGTAACAGCAGACATTGAAAAAGCATTTTTACACGTAGGACTACACCCAAGTGATCGAGATGTGACACGTTTCCTATGGTTAAGTGACCCGTCAAACCCGGATAGCCCGTTTACAACATACAGACTATTTGGCGCTACGTGCTCACCCTTCATACTCAACGCCACTCTACTGAAGCATGTGCAACAGAACAGAACCACACCAGCTGCACAAATATTGGAGAGAGATTTGTATGTTGACAATATAGTGTCCAGCTTTGATAATGAACAAGAGTTAACACAATACTACACAGAAGCTCGGGATTTAATATGCAAGGCAGGCATGAATCTCCGCTCATGGGCGTCGAACTCGGGACAACTTAGAGAAAAGGCAGCTCTTGACAGCGTGTTAGACACTGATGAAATCACCAAAGTCCTCGGCATGCACTGGGAGTCTCAAACAGACGTTATGTCGTTTACACATAGGGAAATACCTGAGTTACCGTTCGCGACAAAACGAGAAGTTCTACGATACTCATCCGAAATTTACGACCCTTTGGGGTTACTAAGCCCAGTTACTGTAAGAGCAAAACTTGTGATGCAAGAACTTTGGAAACTCAATCACGACTGGGATACGCCTCTCCCATGTATTCTTCAACAGACCTGGACAAGCTTAGTTCAAGACTTGAACACAGTTACCAAATTAAAATACCCACGCCAGGTCGTACCAAATTCACAGACTGGAACAATAGACTTACACATATTTGTTGATGCCAGCTGTAAATCTTATGGAGCTGCAGCATATGTAACGAAGGGAAAGGAATCCAACTTAATTATGGCGAAGAACAGAGTTGCACCCCTTAAAAAAATTACACTTCCCAGACTAGTTGATGGCCGCCCTTCTTGGCGCACGTTTAGCTACGCATCTGGAACAGTCATTGAAGCCAAACAATATACACTACTGGTCAGACAGCCAGATTGTTCTTCATTGGCTTGCAACTACAAGACCACTTAAACAGTTTGAAAGAAATCGTGTAACAGAAATAAAAAATCTATCCAAACTACGCACCTGGAAATATTGCCCTACTGAGTGCAACCCAGCAGATTTACTCACCCGTGGAATTTCTGCACAGCAACTCTCAGAAAACAAATTATGGAACAATGGACCAGTATGGCTGAATTTACCGTCGACGTGGCCGAGATGGGAACGAGCCACCGTGTTTTCAAACTATGAACAAAATCAACTGTCAACAGATGCTTCAATTGAATTGCAAGGGCAGACAACCAACGAACATCTGACGAATTTAGTCACAAACGTACAGAACATTGGTACATGCAACATCAGTAATATCATAAACTTAGACAGGTTCAGCACATATTCCCGGTTGTTACGTGTGACAGCATACGCTGCTAGATTTATTTTTAACTGCAGACACCGTGGCAGCGGACAAACCGGAAGCATTTCTCCAATAGAGCTTAAAGAAGCAGAGGAACTGTGGATACATTCATGCCAACTTGAAACTTATCCAAGGGAATACGATAGCCTTAAATCTCTGACAAGCCGCTTGCCACTTCAGAGACAACTTCGATTATTCATAGATGCACAAGATCTCATTCGATGTGGCGGAAGAATACACAATGCCCGTATAGATGACGATGCAAAATTTCCTTATTTGTTACCGAAGAAGCATGGTCTCACACGTCTCATTGTACTTGATGTACATAAACGACAGCTTCATTCTGGAGTAAACACTTGCATGACTCACCTAAGAGAAAAGTACTGGATTCCCTCCATGCGCCAGTATGTCAAGTCTATTTTGCGCAAATGTACTACTTGTCGTCGCGTCAGCGGAATGCCGTTTCAAGCACCAGAGCCCCCACCGTTGCCGAAAGTTCGTGTTGATGAGTCTCTACCATTCACAGTCACCGGAGTTGACTACACAGGTGCATTATACGTACGACAAAACAAGGCAAACCAATCAAACAAACAAGTTACCAAGGTATACATTTGCTTATTTACTTGCGCGGTAACACGAGCGATACATCTGGAAGTAGTTCAAGACTTATCAGAAGACTCCTTTATACAAGCTTTTCGTAGATTTGCAAGTCGTAAATCTTTACCGAAGATCCTAATATCCGATAACTCTACGACTTTCCAGGCTGCATCAAATCAGCTTAAACACTTGTTTGGGTCTATATCAGTAACCGACACGTTAAGCAGACGCGGTGTAGAGTGGCGCTTCATTCCTAAAAGGGCACCTTGGTACGGAGGATTTTGGGAAAGATTGATTGGTCTAACAAAGATATCATTGAAGAAAGTATTAGGACGAAGCTCGGTTACCTTGGAGGCACTACAGACGATAGTGACAGAAATAGAGGCAATTCTGAATGATCGACCTATTACCTATGTTACATCAGAATTTAATGATCCAGAACCGCTGACCCCAGCCCAATTGTTATATGGACGAAAAATGACGTCACTGATCCAACATGACATCGTATTAGAGGACATGGACTTGAGCCGCTCTGCTTTGCTGAAACGTGACAAGGTTGTTACTCATACTATAAATCAGTTCTGGAACAGATGGCGTACAGAATATCTACTTGCGTTAAGAGAACAACATCGCAGTACCGGAAATAATAACCAGAGGATTCGAATCGGTGATGTGGTCCTTATCCATGATGATTGTCCGCGCATACGCTGGAAGTTAGCCGTTGTAGAAGATCTGATTCATGGAAATGATGGATTATGCCGTGCCGCAACAGTGAGAACAACTAGTGGAATTACCTCACGACCTATCGTGAAACTTTATCCCCTTGAAGTTAATGAAACTGACTCATTGTGACTTAATTAGTTATTGAGTGTTTATTTTATGTGTGAAATTCCAGTTAAATATGAATATGACATTTCATAGACTCTAAATGTGAAACAAGTGCAGATATTTATAATCATTTAAATTTAATTTCATTTATTGTGCATTTTAGTGACAGTAATTTGTGCGCCCCGGAGAATGTTGAGAATAACGCCAACGCAATTATATGTGCGACGTTTAAGCGCTGTATGTGACGTAACGTCACTTCCGTTGTTGTTGTTTTGTATTGATGCGATTAGACTTACGTATAATTAAAAGGATCGAACCTGAAGAAGTACTTATTATTCTCTTACACTTATAATACTGTTATCGTTTCATCCCTCAGGGATTGTATTTTACAGTCATTTTTCACACCCCTCCCCACTCACCCAAATACTCTTATATACCACATTGAAGGTTGTATGTTCACCGACCTTCTGTTATATTTAAATGGTATTATTCTTGTGTATTATCTGGTTACAGAATTGGGCCTTTGTATATACTCGGAAGCACCATTTACAGTCCCATTTATTATTTAGGGATCAGTGATTCAACATGTCAATATTTTTAGATTGTTCTGCGTGCTATTTATAGAAAAAACCATAAGCGCGCAAACATTTACGTCATTTATTGCATGGTGACGTCACTTAAAAACTTGCGATATGACTGAAGGTCGCTAATCATATAATGGTATTTTTTTCAAACAAAATAATCATGGCGTTTAAAATAAAAGGAAACATTTTAACTCCCAGGCTATCTTCTGCGTCTTCTGTCCATATTCCGGCTAAATTAAATACTTTCAAATACATGCAACCGTGAATTTGTTTATCTCCAATAAATTTATCTTCGGCTACTTCCGTCAATGTGACCGGTTTGCAAAGTGCACAATGTACCCATTTATTTAAAAATAATTTAAAAATAAAATTGTCACCTATCAAATCTCATATTCTTAAAAAATATAACATTTCCACGCCTATAAAACTAAACGACGGAAGACGCAGATCGTATCCTTTTATATACAAGTGTAATTTAAAGAGGTGTAGGTGCTGTAGTTTTTTAAAATGTAGCTCGACTATAAAATCAACTGTTAATGGAAGAACTTTTTCAGTAAATATTAATTCAGATATTGATTGACAAACAGATAATATAATTTATGTTTTAACTTGAAACGCTTTAAATTGTGGCATTCAATATGTAGGACAGACGGGACGCCCTTTAAAAACACGTTTTAGTCAGCACTGTTCTAAAATACGAAACAATAATAAAATCAATACATATTTATATAAACATTTTAAACAATCAGGCCACACTTTAAAACACGTTAGTATTCAACCTGTGGAAAAAATTATATTTGATAACAGTGCTTCAAGAGCATTTAAAATTAGAGCAAGACTTGTTTCAGAAGATAATTGGATAAAAAAACTACAAACTCCTTATCCACTTGGTTTAAATGATAATATTTATCAAGAAGGCAACATTTCAAAAAAACCCTGATTTTGACATTTTTGGATTGCTTCAAATACGAAAACGAAAATCGAGGTCACATGGGATAAGGACTAATGGTAACATCAAAAGAAAATCACGTGTTCATTGTTCTATTCATGACCTTCAAAATATTTTAAAACATTCTGGAAGACATGCTATGCTGTCGCGTTTAGCTTCTCTTTCTATTTCAAGTTTACAAAAAGTGGATAAGGAAGCCGATGATATTGTTATTAGAACTCATCCACTTTATGAGGTTGCCAGCCTTACTCAGTGTTGCACTCGGCATGTTCTAAGACCACATATTGACTTGGAATCTGATCACCAAAGACATTTCCTTAAAATTTCATTTTTAAATAAAGGCATAGATTTTATTGACCTTCCAAGTATATTTAAAGATAAAACTGTTGAATCGGCTATACCTAATTATTTCAAGAATACTGAAAAACCAATCGTTTGTAATAAATATAACAAGCCTATTAGAAACACAATTTTCAATTACAACAAAATTACCTCGGATTTACAGATTGTTGAAAACACACCATTATCTTGAGACTGTTCTAATTCAAAATTTTGCTATCAACCTGCCGGTCATATCGTTACAGGGGATATAAATGTTATCAAAGACTTTAGAATCCGCAATTTAATTTCAAAAGGTCCAAAATACAGAATTCCATCGGACATCGACTTTAATACCTGTCGTGCGGAAATTGCAGAGTCTTTAAACTCTTTTTGCAATAAATGGTGTAAACGAGAACATGCTGAGCCTAATGCTCTTTCAAGTTGGAAAAAACAAATATTCAAATAATTGACACTCGTATATCCTTCTATAAAAGAAACATAGCTTTACTACCACCTCGACTTCGTTTTAACTTTCGTCATTTGAAAAAAGGTATTCAAGATTTTCACAACAAATTTGTTTTAACACATGCTGATAAGGCTTCAAATAATGTTATTATAGTGTGACGTATACACTATATAAATGTTCAAACTGAAGAGCTTAATAGCACAAATGCTTATACACTGACTTCTTCATCTGAGAGTGATATTGTTACTGCACACACTCTACAAATTACAAAATTTAGAATCAGTGTTGAGCCTAAACAAGACAAAGTACCTACTATGTATTGGTTGCCTAAAATGCACAAAACACCGTACAAAGCAAGATTTATCGCTAACTCTAGTTCTTGTACTACAACAAAGTTATCCGTGCTCTTAACATCTGGTCTTACAGATATAAAAGAACATGTAATTAGGTATTGCGAAAAAGTTTTTGAAACTACTGGCAAAAATTTATTTTGGTCTATAAAAAATTCAAATGACGTTTTTAAGAAACTTAAATCAAATAATTTTCAGGCGTTCTGTTTGTCTACATATGATTTTTCTACCTTGTATACTTCTCTCCCTCATAATTTAATAAGAGACAAGCTAACCAGTCTCATTGAAAAAACTTTTGCTAGAGAAAATAAAACATTTATTGCTCGTAATGAACATAGGGCATTCTTTACAGATGGTTCTTATGATAATTATACTTCATGGACCTGTAAAGACCTTATCCAGGCGCTCACATTTTTATTGGAAAATATTTATTTGAGATTTGGTACCTCTATTTATAAACAAGTAATAGGCATTCCAATGGGTACTAATTGTGCACCCCTTGTTGCTGATCTGTTTTTATACTGTTATGAAAGAGATTTCATGTTATATCTTTCTACCGAACATCAAGATGATATTATTACAGCTTTTAACAACACCTCGAGGTACCTTGATGATTTATTAAATATAGATAATAACCATTTTCCATCACTGGTTAATAAGATTTATCCTAAAGAACTACAGCTTAACAAAGCGAACACTTCAGAAAAGCAAGCAAACTTCCTTGATTTAAATCTATCCATAGAAAATGGTTACGTCACTACTAAAATTTATGATAAAAGAGATGATTTTAATTTTAATATAGTAAATTTTCCGTTTCTAGACGGCGATGTTCCTCGTGCAACTTCTTACGGGGTTTATATCTCACAGCTTGTTCGCTTTTCAAGAGCTTGCAACGATGTGAATGATTTCAATGAACGTAATCTTTGTATTACAGAAAAACTTTTAAAACAAGGTTATCGGTATCACAAATTAAGGAAAACCTTTTGCAAGTTTTATCGCCGATATCCAGATCTAATTCATAAATACAGCTGCAGTTTAAAATCACTATTGCAACAAGGAATTTCACAGCCAGTTTTTTATGGAGATTTAATTTATAAACTTAAGAAGATAAAAGGCGATGTTAATTTCTCCCGGTTATTCGTAAAAACCATCTGTAACTTTAAAAAGAAAGGTTACCAACATGATATTTTACAGCGCTCTGCAGGCCTGGTGATTAACCCATCTACAGTTGATCATTATGCTTACCTCTTTGGTTGCACGACGGTGGCAGGGGTGTAAGAGTTTATGAAAGTTTATGGGGAAATCTTTTCTTAAAAGAACCTAAAAGCTCGATTTGTTTCTTTTATCCCTGTCATCGTGTTCTTGCTGATTTTACTCTAGGTGCTCTGGTCTCGGAAAGATCATTGAGTACCCGCCCTTTGGCTTTGCAATGCTATTAAATTCTTATGTTTATATGTTTGTATGCTTTTGCATGCAACATTGTTGAGCCGTTGGGTGGGTTGGAGTTATTTCACCAAGACAATTTGTACTTGTTTTGTGATACGAGAACCTGTTGGGGCAAGTGTGAGGTTGGTGCACCCTAGAACCTGGTTTAAACCCCCAGTGGCAATTTGTTTTGCCACTGACCGTTCCAAGGCGGTATCCCCGAAGGTTCTCATGTTTATTAATTGTTTGTGGCGTCCTTTTTGAATTGACATACATATATAAAACATGCGCTCTCTCTATCTTCCTCTCTTCTTTTTCGCTGCGTGGGGAGGCTGTGTTTTTTGAGTGTGGCGATTCCTGATATGCATATGTTGCTTTTTTAAGATGATGTGAGTTTAAGAAGTAATAATTTAAAACCAAAAATATTAATATTTAAAAACAAAAATATTAAGAAAACAGTTTTTAGATGTGTATTTTTATGTATGAAATATAATTACGTTGACTGGGCAGAGAAAACAATGCATTAAATATAGGATTAATAAAATTTTCAACGGTATAATTCAATAATAATTTTGTTTTAAAACAAAAACAAGGATAGCATTTTCATGTACTTCTATAGCACCGAGAAAAGCCAAACAAACAAGTGAGCATAATAAGCTTTATGGTTATACGTCTTTGAAAATAGACAATAAAAGCCATATTGTAATTTCTGAAAATTACTTTGCGAATTGCAATGTGTGATGATGCAACACTCTAAATAGATATTTACATATTTAAAAACCTACAACAATGCTTAAACACAAAACTGGCTACGTCATATGATTCTACTCGTAATCATAGCAGTTTTCGTCATATGATTCTAATCGAAGTCATATAAATAAACAAACAAAGTAATGTACAATAAACATTAACAACCGAAGCTATTTACAGTGGAATGGAGCTCACCCCTATTCCATGTGAAGTCATTTTAAGGTTTGTCAACAATAACGTATAGCGTTTCTCTTAACTCTATGAACTATGCAAAGTCATGAAATTATATATCAACAGAACTTTTTTTTTAATGATTTTCTAGTCATTTTTATAGGGTTTTTTGTTTTCTTTAATTAAAAGAACTTTCGTAGTAATCCTTGCATTAAATTGGCATTGTTTTTCAATAACTCGGAGTTACTGCGTTCCATATGACTTAACAGTAATTGCAGACATTTTTGTTTGTCATTTTCTTGGTTATCAGTTAACTTATTGGGAACTGATTTATTCTCTTTTATAAGCAGAGAATCGGTACTATTCATCGGGCATGAATCTGCTGAAGCGATGTTTGTTGGGGTTACTGATTCTGTAATAACACATATTTCTAAACTATCTTGATTAACTGTTTCAGGTGTGTCTGGCAAGGAGTCAACCTCCATTCCGTCAGTATCTATAGAGTCTGCCGACTGCGACTCATCAGAGCTTTCCTGAAAATTTTCACCCAGGTAAGCCGAATTATCAGATTTTGCATCCATAACAGAATTATCATTGCTGGAATCTTCTGCAAATGAATTCGTTTCCTGTGATGTTTCATAGTCAGAATTTTCATTTGAAGAATTTTCTGTCTGTGAGCTTTCTGAATTACGTATGTTATTTTGTTCCTGATTTTGTTCCCTCAAATGTTTACGTAATTGAGCTAATGGAATATAATCTTCTGATGAGGAGTCTTCGCGTACTTGTCTTATTCTATTTGTACTTTGCGGTAATATGCCTGTATTTCGATTGTTTGGTGTTTCAGCATCAGAAGCATCTGATTCATCATAACTACTAGAACTGTCATCAGGCGCAACGACATAGTTTGCCTTTCGTTTTGGGTAACCTGTAACGGGTCTACGTTCTGGCCATTCAGTGATATTAGCCAGCCTAATTTGATCGGCATGTACTTGAACAACCGAATTGTCTAGCTGATTCTTGATCAAGTAAGTAACAGGGCCTTTTTGTTCCATTATTCTGTAATGGGATTTCCAGCGGTCTTCAAGTTTATTTTTTCTTTGAAAATTTTTGTAATAGACAGGGTCATTAATTTCGAACTTGATATCCTTAGCTTTTTTGTCAAATTGCTGTTTGTGCTTTCTTTTTGAATGTTTTAAATGTCTGTAAGCCAAAAGAAATGATTTATGCTGTTCTTGTAAAGCAATTTTATGGTACTCTTCGCCATGATATTTAGCCCTAGGGCGAAGTAGGTTGTCAATTGGTAGAATGGGATCTCTGTTGTATACCAAATAAAAGGGGGAGAATTTTGAACTTGAAGAGACATTGTGTCTGATTCCTGCTAATGACATATTGAGATGAATGTCCCATTCCCTAGTGTTACCCTGAACTCGTTTTGCTAAAATGTCATGTAACACCCTATGCATTCTTTCTTGTTTAGCATTACTTTCTGGATGGTAAGCTGTGCATGAAACATTATCAATGTTTAATTATTTCAGAACTTCTTTGAATGCTGAACTAGTGAACTCAGTTCCTCGGTCATGAATGATTTGCAACGGACAGCCATATCTAGGATAAATCTCATTCAAAAGTAAGTCTATTATAGTGTTTGTACTTTTATCAGGGGCAGCAAATGCCTCTGGGTAACCACTGAACATATCTATGAAACAGATTATGTACCTATTGTTACTAAGTGTTTGTTCATAAGGCCCGCATACGTCTATTGAAACTATTGCAAACGGAAAAGGCGCAATATTTGTTTCTCTTTGTGGAGCCTTAACCCTTGTAAGATTTCTAGTTTGACAGTCGACACAGGTCGAGACATATGCTTGAAAATCTTTGAACATATTTGGCCAAAAATACTTAGTTTTTGCTGTGGCAAACATACGCTGAGTGCCCGGGTGTCCATTGTTATCATGATATTGTTTGATGACCAATCCCTTTAAGTGAGCGGGGACATAAAGTCTCATAATAGGTTCTTCATCAGGATTTGATAAGTAATACAATACTTGATCGACTTCTAAGTATTTCCTGAACTCAGCCTTACTAGGATCCCCATGTTTAAGTTGATTTTTGATTTGGACAATTGAAGTATCTTTTTGTTGCTCAAAATGTAAATTCAATCCCTCAATTTCAGCCACAAAAGAATCCTGTTTTAGATACTCTTTGTTAGCTGATGGCTTAGGATCAATGTCATTAGAATTTAGCCTCAATCTTTTTGATAGATTCAATTGTCTTAATAGATTTTGCGTTTGTTCCAGAAATTTTATAAGTATTATCATGTATTTCCGGTTCAATGTCAAAATCAGACTCTGATTGTATCGTTTCAGACTCGGGCGGCCTGGAGAAAAAGTCAGCGATTACATTTGTTTTCCCTGGAAGATGTCAATCTTACAGTTGTAACCACTAATAGACAATGCCCATAACTGAATTTTCTTATTTTGCATTGGAGAATCTAATAAATGTTGCAGAGGCTTGTGGTCAGTCATTATTTTAAATTCTGCATTATGCAAATAATGATCAAGTTTTTGTAGAGCATAGTGTATACTGAATGCCTCTTTTTCAATTGTGCTCCACCTGCGTTGAGTATCACTGAGTTTATGTGATAAGAAATATATTGGTCTTTCATTATTATCATCTGCCTCAGGCAAATCAGTTTTCTGTGTTAAGCAAGCGCCAACATGGCTATCTGAAGCATCTACATACAATATGTAAGGCTTGTTTATATCAGGGTAAGCTAAAGATGGAATTGCAGTTAATTGTTCTTTGATCTTATCAAAACTATCTTGACATTCTTGGGTCCAATAAAAATGCACTTTTTTCTAGTTAAATAAATCAATGGTTCTGCTATTTGTGAAAATGAGGGTATGAAGCGTCTATAAAAACTTGCTGCACCTATGACTCTACGAACGTCTCTAACATTTTTAGGGATAGGGAGTGACCTAATTGCTTTGACCTTATTAGGGTTGGGTCTGATGCCATCTCTGTCAATTATAAATCCTAGGTACTCAGTCTCAGACTGTAGGAATTGGCACTTCTTTAACTTAAGCTTTAAATTGTGTTCCCGTAGCCGTTGGAAAACGATATCTATATGGCGCTTATGTTCTTCAAGCGTGGCACTATGGATTAAGATATCATCCAGGTATGCGACTGCAAAGTCTAATCCCTCTAAGACTAGTGCCATGAGTTCCTGGAAGACCCCAGGACTGATGTCTAAGCCAAAGGGGACGACATTAAATTCGTACAAGCCCCTAAAAGTGGCAAAGGCGGTCTTTTCTTTGTCTAATTCTTCGATAGGCACTTGCCAGTACGAACTTCGTAAGTCAAGTGAAGTGAAAAATTTTGATTCACCCAAAGTGGCCAAAATGTCATCAATAACTGGTAAAGGATAGGAACATGTTTTAGTCACCTTATTTAATTTCCTAAAATCTACACAGAATCTTTTGCTATTATCATTTTTCTTGTGAACCAGAATCACTGGGCTAGCATACGCGCTGCGCGAGGGTCTAATTACCTTAGCCTGTAACATTTCATCAATTGCGTCACTCATAATTTTCCTGTCATTTAGTGGTACTCTATAAGGACGTTGTTTTATCGGTTCATGATCAACTGTGGGTATTTTCATTTTAATTGTATTAGTTTGAGTGGGCTCTAAGTCATTATTTGCAAAAAAATCTTGATTATCTGAGACCAAGCCTTTTACATAATCATAGTGCTCCGGGGGTGTTTTTATCTCGCTTAGATCAATTTTTGATTCCTTATTTAATGTCTTATCTGATAAATCTTTGGTCGTACTTGTGACAGATGCTATGTTTTCTTCGTCAATTTGTGCTATTGTTGCTATGGGACACCCTTGTCGTAAGCGCATTGTCCTAGTTGTAGTATTTACAATCATGACGGGAAATTGTCTATGTCCCCCTTAATTTGAATACTGAATTTGCTACCATTAAGCCCGGTTCGGTACTTAAATAGCCATTTTCGATACTCTTTAATTCGTATATTTTTGATTTTTCAAATTTGCTATTTTTATTCACCTGACCATTTACAATATGTACACTTTGGGGTTTTATAACTGTGCTTTTCTGAAGCCTAGCAATTGAATTTATATGAATATCCTCTTCTAAAGAGACGTACGTATCATGAACCCTAAGGCACCCGAGGTCAAAATACAATCTTACCCCGTTATCTATAAGCCAATCTCTTCCTAAAATTGCCCTTCGATTCATATTTGATACTACATAAAATGTATGCTTCAGTAAAACACCGCCAATTTTGAAAGGAATTTCTACAAACCCTTCTACATTCAATGCATTTCCCCCAACAGACTGCAAGGATATATTGTGATTTCTTTTTAATTGGTATTTCTTTTTAAATAAATTAAAATTGCGGCGGTTTATTAATGAAACTTCCGCTCCAGAATCTACAAGTGTTCTAATTTTATATTTTCCTACTCTAATGCTACATGAATTTGGATTACCTGCTAACGCTATATTATATGTTGACAAACCGTTTTTCCTACCATCGACTTCTTTATGACAGGAATTAATTAGTTTAAAGGTTGAGTTTTGTTCAATCTATTTCGCAGTGCGCTTCGGCATTCTCGCCATAAGTGTCCTAATTTACCACAATTCCAGCAGTCCATTTTACTTTTCGAATTATTTGGAGTAAATTGTTTATTTTCTTGAGATTTTTGCCAATTCATTGTTTGATTTGTTTCGGCCGAAACTGCTTGAATACTTTTCAAACGTGTTCTGCAATCTTTAATGTTATGTCCTATTTTTTGACAAAATTGACATTTTTGAGGCCTAACATGATCGACTTCCATAGGCTCGGGGGCAAAATTACTTTGTGAATCGCTTGACGTGCCAAATCTTAATTTGAATCTTGCTCGCAAAATTTGTTCGTTTTTGGCTGATTTTATAGCGGCTTCTAACGTAGTTGGATTATCACGCATTACCTTCATTTTTAAAGAGTTTTCGGCTAATCCATCAATAAAAATGCCTATAACTTGATTTTCTATAATATCTAAATTTGCTTGCTGATTTTGATCTTGTCTTGGTGCTACATAAGCATCATCTATTAAAGATAATAATCGTTCTGCATATGAAGTTATATTTTCGCCAGGTTTTTGTTTGACATTTCTTAATAAATAGGCCGCATGTTGCGCATCTTGAACTTCTGAGAAACTAGCAGTTAATGCATTCTTTAACGCTACCCATGTACAACCTGCGTTGTCATTAATGAACCTTAAAGTAAAATCTGATACGGGTCCTACTGCGGTCTGATAACAAACCGTTTTCTTTCTTTCATCATCTAAGCCCGTTAAAACTGCATATTTTTCAATTGATTTTATCCAATATTTAAATTCTTTAGAATTTCCATCAAATTTAGGTACAACTTACCCTACGCCTTGAGTTCCTACTGTGGTGGAAACATTTCTTAATTGAGTAGCCAAATCTTGAAAAACTCGTTCTATATTAGCTTCAGCCATTATGTAGAAGTTAAATGTAACGAGCAAAAAGAACAATAACCAGTTTGCTAACCTTGCTTTTCGGCGTGACGTATATTAGTTTTCCTCCTCGGTGTTCCGCGACGACCTCTAGAAGTAAGAATCCTGGCACTGGGCGCCAAAATCGCTCTTGTAGCGTAGTAGTTACATTGTAATAAATCCCAGGTGTATATTAAACGAACACTGATTAAAGTTTCTAAATAGATTTACTTTCGACTTCTTAAAGTTACTAGATCAAATATTTATACTAAAGTTTCTGAACAGTTTTTCCATAAACAAATAACAATAATTTCAGTTTACATATATCCCGACTGACATAAGTTCCCCTTATAATAATTTAGTAATTTAGAATTCCCCGTGCCAAAAGAGTTCGAATGTGAATTAACAATCTGCCGTCCTTAGCCCGGCTTTTATTTAGAATCTCCCCTAGACATCATTTTGACATAATGACAGTTCAGACGAGATATATGCGTGCAGTCATGTTTACAGTAATAACAAAACGACATTAAAGTTATTAGCAGGTCACGAAGGTACATGAAAATGACCTCCAAACAAAAGTCACTTGATAGTTTGATAAATGAATGACACATGTACATTAATAACCTTATATGATGAGCACTTGAAACTTTTAAAAGAAACCTAATAAAATAAAATCCTTAACCCTTTTAAGAATATTAAGAAACAAACTTTTAAATTTTAACGGATATAAATAACCTATAATATGATGCGGCAATTATAAATATAATTTCCCCATTACATTACACTTTATTACTGTACTACTAGTCCGGCCCAAAGGAATAATTGGCCCGGCTTTACATAGATGTTTATAGCGAATGTTGAGTACCATGTGGCCCGGCTTTATATATAGATCGTTGAGTACTGAACGGGAACCATGTTGTATGTACAAAGGAAATCCGATTAGTAAGAGGGAAGATGCCAACGTATTTTTTATGTTGTTTATGTGGACTTTTATTGTTAAATTATGTCGTAGGTTATGTATGCAAAAGTTTTATGTTTATATATAAACAAAATATTTACATGACCAAGATGCAATTCCATGTAGGTTTAGTCAGATAATTGATTGTTGTGATTTCTCGTGATAACTTTGAACTGACCCCTCTGGCGTTCAGCACGCAAAGCATGCATACATGATTAGGTAGTGCGAGTGGATATAGTCATGTAGGATTGTTCGCGGTTTTAGTTTTCTACATCTACTAGATATTTTCGTTTTCTAGATCACTGTTGATCGGGAATGTGCGCCAGGTTATAAAAGAGATTGATGAGTTTTGTGTTTTCTTTTAAGCGTTAGCGAACGTCAAGTACCAGCTCAAGCTATTTATAATTGAGTACATTGTATATAAATAGATCTATATATAGAGTAGATATTTATAGATTATATAAATAGATCGATGAGTTGGTGTTTTCTTTTAATTAAAATATATGGGAATTGAAAGTTTATTGTTGTAAGCAGTTATAGAAAGAGTGTACATGTAGTAAGAGTCTTTGTTCAGATAGTTATTCTTGGCAGATATTGAAGTGGAATGTGTTCTGTTTACGAATCATTGGCGATCCTGTGACTTGATTTTGGTGCGTGAATGTGACCTATATATGATGGTTCTTTGTTTACAAATGTTTCTGATGTTGAAATTGACGGTTCTAGTGGGTTTCTGTTTTACAAGAAGAATGTGATTCGTGTCTATAAAGTAAATAATGATTGTATAACCATTTTTGTAGGTCTTTTTCTGTTGTTCAGAAAAATTTGGTTTGAGGTGGTATTGCAGTGTGACTCATCCCCCTCCCATCCCCCTGGTTTACGGGATCAAGATGCTGTGTCTGAATATAGAGTTAGTATAGATTTTCATCCTGAAAGTACCAAAGAAATTGCCATGTACGTGGTAGGACTATTTTGAAAGGTACTGTTGAGTTTATATAGAGCAAATTCATTGTAATGTGGTTAGTGCTATGATAATGTTTAACTTCCAGGTAACTCCTTCGTGAAAATTAAATGTTGGTGTAACTGTCCACTAAGTGCAAGGTCTAACATTATCTTCAGCTGCTATGGATATCGGGAAAACGATATTACAAGGAGGAATGGCTTACATAACTCTCAGTAGAGTATCTACTTATGAAAATCTACAATGACAATAATGAATCAAAGCGCTGAAATCGTTGAAAGACCGGCGCGCTGGTTGAATCGAACTTGCCATGCACAGATATCATTACTGTAAACATATGAAACTATGTGTGATTTTTTTCGTTAAACTTTGTGACAGTTACTATCATCAACATTAGCAAATAATTAAGTTTATTACATGAACTATAAATAGACGCAACGCGATTGGTCACACCCCCGAAATAACCGAGTCAATAAATCTAGATATTGACCCGCTTTCGCTGATATTGACCTGTCTATAAATAGAATCCGAAAGTTTCCATCTTTTATATTATTTATAGTTCATGTAATAATAGTTCATGTAATAAAACAGTTATTTACTTATTAGCTGGGAAATATGCTGTTGATATTGACCGCAAAAATCGTTATTGACCTCGGCTATCGCCTCGGTCAATAACGATTTTTTAGGTCAATATCACAGCATATTTCCAAGCTAATAAGTAAATAATTGTATAATATTCAGGGATTTTAATAGATGCAGGTAATTGTGTTTTGATGCAAGGAAATTAGGTATCACTTTTTTCACCTTAATCTTAGGTTGTGGGTCTTTTTGATGCAGGAGCGTATGATTAGTGGTTAAATTTTGCTAGAATAACGATGATCAGGCTCCGCCACAACTGAGTAGGGTCAACAATGAAATGCACAAGGCTCACGTACCTTATGAGACTGAAACAGTTACAATCTTAATTTTTACGTCGATCGCAACAATGCATTAACAAAAATATAGGGTTGTCGCTGGACTGTTCGTGGATTTTAGCTCGCGAAACTTTATTTTTATGCCCCCGAAGGGAGGCATATAGTAATCGCACTGTCCGTCCGTCCGTCCGAAATAATCTTGTCCTCGCTTCTTCTCCAAAACGGCTTGAGGGATTTCTTTGAAATTTCACAGGAGTGTTTGTCACCAAGCATAGTTGTGCATATCGTCAGGAATTTCTGCTCGGATTATTTTTGGCTGAGTTATGGCCCTTTTTAGCAAAATCTTGTCCTCGCTTCTTCTCTTAATCCGCTTGAGGGTTTTCATTGAAACTTCACACGAGTGTTTGTCACCAAGCCTAGTTGTGCATATCTTAAGGGTTTTCTGATCGGATTATTTTTGGCGGAGTTATGGGCCTTTTTACCTAACCCTAACCCTAAACCCTAACCCTAAGGTAAATTTTGTTAACGCAATAGAGGTTACATTTTTTGTACGATTGTCATGAAATTTGGTATGAATATTGATATTGATGATTTCTACACAAATTATTAAAATCATGTTGTTAAATTGACCAGGGGCCCCGCCCTGGGGATTTTAATTTTTATTTCTTTAAAATTCTGTTTTTAACCTTTGATTTTCTACAGTTATTAACCAGATTTTGACGCAACCTTTATACCATCTTAAAATTCAATCTTTCCTGAACAATTCATTCGCTGGTTGTTCAGGGATAAAATTTGAAACAAAAATTTTAGTAGCAGGGTGAAAATTTCAAGTGTCAAAATCCAATATTTCTACCTGTCTTCAGCTATATTTAGGTATGTTTACCAGTATTATTGGTACAGTTGCTGGACAATGACCTGATTAACTTTGCTGCTTAGATCTGTGTTATGCAATATTAAGAACGTTGCTCTGGAAGATTTTCTTCCTTTATAGCACTTTGAAAATCAGGCTTTTCTGAATATGTTATTCACTGTTTTTTAAGTAAAACAACAGCAAGAACAACAACAACAAATTTGTAGCACATTCTCAAAATGTTAAGACTAAATTTAAGAGAGCCTTAGATGTATACAGTGTATGTACACAAACTGGCAAGTTAAGGCCACACTTTTTAGCTCACCTGAGCTGGCTCCGGGTGAGCTATTAGGATCGATGAATGTCCGTCGTCCGTCCACACTTAGTTCGTTAACACTATAGCGGTCACATTTGTGCTCCGATTGTCATGAAACTTGGTCAGTATGTTTGTCCCAATGATTTCTCGGACGAGTTCGAATATGGGTCATCTGGGTCCAAAAACTAGGTCACTGTTACTAAAAATAGAATTTTCTTGTTAACACTAGTGGTCACATTTTTGCTCCGATTGTCATGAAAATTGATCAGACGGTTTGTCCCAATCATTTCTCGGACGAGTTCGAATATGGGTCATCTTGGTCCAAAACTAGGTCACTGTTACTAAAAATAGAATTTTCTTGTTTACGTTCTAGCAGTTACATTTTTGCTCCAGTTGTCATGAAACTTGATCAGGATGTTTGTCCCAATGATTTCTCGGACGAGTTTGAATATGGGTCATCTGGGTCCAAAAACTAGGTCACTGTTACTAAAAATAGAATTTTCTTGTTAACACTCTAGCGGTCACATTTTTGCTCCGATTGTCATGAAACTTGGTCAGGATGTTTGTCCCAATGATTTCTTGGACGAGATTGAATATGGGTCATCTGGGTCCAAAAACTAGGTCACTGTTACTAAAAATAGAATTTCTTGTTAACATTCTAGCGGTCACATTTTTGCTCCTATTGTCATGAAACTTGGTCAGGATGTTTGTCCCAATGATTTCTCGGACGAGTTCGAATATGGGTCATCTGGGTTCAAAAACTAGGTCACTGTTACTAAAAATAGAATTTTCTTGTTTACACTCTAACGGTCACATTTTTGCTCCAATTGTCATGAAACTTGATCAGGATGTTTGTCCCAATGATTTCTCGGACGAGTTCGAATATTGGTCATCTGGGTCCAAAAACTCGGCCACTGTTACTAAAAATAGAATTTTCTTGTTAACACTCTAGCGGTCACAATTTTGCTCTGATTGTCATGAAACTTGGTCAGGATATTTGTCCCAATGATTTCTCGGACGAGATTGAATATGGATCATCTGAGTCCAAAAACTAGGTCACTGTTACTAAAAATAGAATTTTCTTGTTAACACTCTAGCGGTCACATTTTTGCTCCGATTGTCATGTAACTTGGTCAGAATGTTTCCCAATAAGTTCTCGGACCAGTTCGAATAAGGGTCATCTGGGTCCAAAAACTAGGTCACTGTTACTAAAAATAGAATTTTTTTGTTAAAACTCTAGCGGTCACATTTTATGCTCCGATTGTCACGTAACTTGGTCAGGATGTTTGTCCCAATGATTTCTCGGACGAGTTTGAATATGGGTCATCTGGGTCCATAAACTAGGTCACTGTTACTAAAAATAGAATTTTCTTGTTAACACTAGCGGTCACATTTTTGCTCTGATTGTCATGAAACTTGGTCAGGATGTTTGTCCCAATGATTTCTTGGACGAGATTGAATATGGGTCATCTGGGTCCAAAAACTAGGTCACTTTTACTAAAAATAGAATTTTCTTGTTAACACTCTAGCGGTCACATTTTTGCTCCGATTGTCATTTAACTTGGTCAGGATGTTTATCCCAATGATTTCTCGGACGAGTTTGAATATGGATCATCTGGGTCCAAAAACTAGGTCAGTGTTACTAAAAATAAAATTTTCTTTTTTAACTCTAGAGGTCACATTTTTGCTCCGATTGTCATGAAACTTGGTCAGGATGTTTGTCCCAATGATTTCTCGGACAAGTTTGAATATGGGTCATCTGGGTCTAAAAATTAGGTCACTGTTACTAAAAAAAGAATTTTCTTGTTAATACTATAGTGGTCACATTTTTACTCTGATTGGCAGATTGTAAAGAAACTTGGTCAGGACATATGTCCCAGTTATTAATTGGACGAGTTCGAATATGGGTCATCTGGGTCCAAAAACTAGGTCACTGTTACTTAAAATAGAAAAATCTTGTCCAGGCTGTAAATTTGTTATTTCTCATTGGATTTTAAAATAACATGGCTCAAATGTTTACCATGACAAGGTGTAGTTTCGCGTACCCATGCCTGTTGGTCCAAGGTCAAGGTCACTTTAACTAAAAATACAATTTTCTTGTCTGGGCTGTAAATTCCTAATGAATGGAGTGATTTCAAAATAACTATACATAAATGTTCACCATGACAGGATGTGTTGCTTACAATACCCATGCCGGTAGGTCAAAGGTCAAGGTCACTGTTACTAAAAATAGCATTTCTTTTCCAAGCTGTAGATCTGTTGTTTCTTATTTGATTTTAAAATAACTTGGTGTAAATGTTCACCATATCGAGACGTTGGGTCTCGTACAACACAACTTTGTTTTACTCAGGTGAGTGATAAAGGGCCATCATGGCCCTCTTGTTCATTTTACCCACATCATATGTAGTAAGGTCCAAAACTCTAATAATCATTTCCCAGGATTATCTCCCCAATAATCTTAGAATTTCCTAAAAAATGTAATATTTAACTATATATTTACTACAGACTTGAAACATATGATCCTTTCATCTTTCACATTATATGCATGCGGTATGCTTTGTCTTCCACAAGCATATTTTTCATTACATATGTTTATTTATTTCATATGTATACCTATTCGATTTCAAAGCTGCATTTCGGGGGCATATGTCAATTTCAAGTGACAGCTCTTGTTTTACTATCATTTTATACAGTTTTATATTTGTACCAAAGTTTACTGCAACAATGGTATATAAACAAATAAAGGAAGACAAACTCCAATATTTCACTACGCGTTTCGAGTTTATTTGACTCTTCTTCAGGTGAATGTTATTGTATCAACATCTCTTATAAACAATGTCTTATTTTGGCGTAAAAAAATGATGTAATCTTAATATACTAAACAAACGTCATCATTTGGCGTAAAAAAGACGTCACATAGCAATATAAACGACGTCAACTTTGGCGCAAAAAAAAGTTGCACATTATTTGGCACAAGCAACAATAAAAAAATAAAGGAAACATATATAAAATCACAGGATTCTTTTTCGCCAAAAATAATATAATGTTGATAAAAATAGGAAATACATTAAATTTATGTAATAAGTACAGGATCTTATAGATTCAACAGTCACTGGTAGAAAAAAATGCATAAAAAGCACAATGTACAATGGATTCCAGTAACAACTGTACATAAATAATTTTTATAAAATGTAAGGCAGATATAAATTCATTATTTCATCTATATTGTAAATAATTGTAGAGACTTAATAAAGGGAAATTACTGGTAGATAAAAATCCCTTAATAATCTACTTAAACAGCACCGTTAAACTCTTTCATGATAAGCTATACAATATTTTTGAATTTAGACCCTGGGGAAAAACTGTTCCCAATTTATGAATCCAGTAAGTTTCCTTCATAAGTCTCTCCATATTGTTATGAACTTTATCAATACACATGAAAGTAAAGTCATTTAGACTGTGATAATTTTCATTGAAATGGGAAGCAACCAGTGTAGAAAATGCAGGATCTATATAGCTATTGATATCAAAACGGTGATTGTTCATACGCTTAGACACTTTTTGACTGGTCTGGCCAACATATTGCATATTGCATTTTTTACAAGTTATTAAATAAATTACACCTGAACTTGTACAATCAGTAGTATGATTTAATTTAAATTCTGTATGATACTGAGAGCTATTGAAACTATCACTTTCAATGATGTTAGAGCAGTGAGAACATCTAGGACGGTTGCATTTAACAGATTTTAACATTGTTCTGAGGTTGAAAAGTAGTTTTTACAAGAATGTCCTTATGTTCTTTGGGCGTTTGAAAGCCATGACGGGCTTGTATTTATGTAGTTCTCTAACAGCAGGATTATTAGATAGTTTTAATAAATCCCAGTACTTGTTGATTATAAAACCAATATTTGGCAAAGACGGATTGTATTCTACAACAAAAGGTATAATATTTTTGTTAGCACTTTGAACAGTAGGTTGCAGAGCTTCAGTTTGGGACATAGTTTTGAAATGCTCAAAAGCAGTCTCAATAATTGGCTTGGGATAGTTCCTGGCAACAAATACTTGTATAACACATCAAGCGACTCCATGAACTGGTTGTTATCAGAGCAAATACGCCTGTAACGTTTGGCCTGGCTGAAAGGAATACTATTTTTTCACGACATAGGATGACTAGACGTGTAATGTACATACTGATGAATATTTGTTGGTTTTACATGAACACTGGTACTGATGTTGTTTTTCTCATCAATATACACATCAACATCTAAAAATGTTACATGAGATTCTGAGATATTGTAAGTAAACTTTATATTTGGATAAATAGCATTAAGTGATTCAATAAATTTATACAAATCCTCTAAAGAGTGAGTCCAAATCATAAAAATGTCATCCAAAAATCTAAGCCATGCATCTGGTTTATATTTACATCCATCCAAAAACATCTGTTCCAGTTTACTCATAAATAAAGACGCATAGCATGGTGCCATTGGGCTACCCATGGCTGTACCCATTTTTTGAAGAAAATTAATACCACTGAATTGAAAGAAGTTGTTTTGTAATACTTAATTGACAAGTTTACATATATTATCAGCTGAAAGTCTGCCATTGTAACAACTAGTTAACCAGGTTTTCTTTAGAAAAATCCTGGTTATTAGATTGGGGTATGTCGTTGGGCGGGCGGGCGGGCGGGCGGCTGGGCGGGCGGGCGGGCGTCAACATTTTGTGAAGTTTTTTGTTAAAGTTGTGTTTTTCTCAGTGACCGTTTAACGTACAACTTTGAAACTTAACATAGTTGTCTGACATATCAATACCAATTATCAGGACAAGTTTCATAATCCCTGACTGTATTTTGACAAAGTTATGCCCCTTTTTCACTTAGAAATTTTGTGAAGTTTATTGTTAAAGTTGTGTTTTTCTCAGTAACCGTTCAAGGAACAACTTTGAAACTTAACATAGTTGTCTGACATATCAATACCAATTATCAGGACAAGGTTCATAATCCCTGACTGTATTTTGACAAAGTTATGCCCCTTTTTCACTTAGAAATTTTGTGAAGTTTTTTGTTAAAGTTGTGTTTTTCTCAGTAACCGTTCAAGGTACAACTTTGAAACTAACATAGTTGTCTGACATATCAATACCAATTATCAGGACACGTTTCCTAATCCCTGACTGTATTTTGACAAAGTTATGCCCCTTTTTCACTTCAACGATTTTGTGAAGTTTTTTGTGAAATTTGTGTTTTTCTCAGTAACCGTTCAAGGTACAACTTTGAAACTTAACATAGTTATCTGACATCTGAATACCAATTATGAGGACAAGTTTCATAATTCCTGACTTATTTTGACAAAGTTATGCCCCTTTTTCACTTAAAAATTGTGTTAAGTTTTTGTGAAAGTTGTCTTTTCACAGTTACCATTCAAGGTATAGCTTTAAAACTTTACATAATTGTTTGACATCATAGTACCAATTATCAGGTGAAGTTTCATAGGGGTTTTGATTGTGTTTTGCAAAAGTTATGCCCCTTTTTGACTTAGATTTTTTGTTTAGTATTTTGTGAATGTTATCTGTTGATGCCAAATTGCCTGTTGACGCTTAGCTTGGTTTGTGGGTAGCTTATATCAACAGGCAGCTTGTGATTGCTACCCAGGTGTCTGTGATAAATGTCAAGGTCACTTGCTAAATATAGAAATTCAGCTTACCCTCAATAACTTGAGTTTGCTTTTACCTCTGGATGCCAAACTTAGTATGTGAGTAGCTAATATCAAAAGGCAGCTTTGGATTGCCACAGGTATCTGTGATCAAGGTCAAGGTCACTGTTGCTAAAAATAGAAATTCAGTTTTCCCTCGATAACTTGAGTTTGCTTTGGTATATTTACGCCGAACTTAGTATTGGTATCTAATTTCAAGATGCAGCTTGAGATTGCTACCCAGGCGCCTGTGATAAAGCTCAAGGTCACTGTAGCTAAAAATAGAAATTCAGTTTCTGCTCAATAGCTTGAGGTTTCTTTGGCCTATTGACACCAAACTTGGTTTGTGGGTATATCAAGACACTACTTAGGATTGATACCCAGGTGTCTGTGATAAAGGTCTATGTCATTTTTGCTAAAAATACAAATTTAGGTTTCTCCTTATTACTTGGGTTAGCTGTGATCTATTGACACCAAACTTTCTTTGGGTAGCTGATACCAAGACGCAACTCGGGATTTCTGCTCAGAAGTCTGTGATCAAGATCAAGGTCACTGTTGCTAAAAAAAAGAAGTTCAGCTTCTTTATATCAGATATTTTCTTTACAAAAGTATAAGTATTAAATGAAAACCTGGTTTTCGGCGCGTGCCGACGACGTTTTCTTGTTTCCAAAAAATGTCTGCATGCTTCCATACCCTCAGCATGAGGGATATTGGTATACAATGAACTTACATCCAAAGTGACCAAATACGTTTTTTTATGTGTTAGCTTAAGAGTTTTAAGTTTATGAATAAAATCACTAGTATCTTTATAACATATGATTTTTTTTGTTTTGTTTTGTTTGAGGTTTAACGCCTGGTTTCAACACCTTTCTGGTTATATCCCGGCGGTCAGTCCACCTAACCGGTGTTCCTGGGTCTCTAACCAGTACTAACCAATTTCTCCGCAAGCGACTGACTGCTTCCTCACTTGAATCAGAGGTGAGGGACAAATGACTCTCAGACGCAATGTCCGAGTTCAATTGTCACGGAGAAATTTTTCCCGCCTCGGCTGGGGATCGAACTCACGACCCCTGGATTGACAGTCCGATGCTCTTTATAACATATGAAGGTAGAGCTTGCATTAATGGCTGTAAATGGTAATCTAAATATTTTGAAATGTTTTCTGTCCATGAATTACATGCTGATATAATGGGTCTACCTGGGAATCCAATAGGTAATTCTTTATTATGCTTTTTATGGATTTTAGGCAGAATGTTGAATTGCGGAGTTCTAATTTTTTCAGGAAAGATATCAAATTCTTGATCAACAAAGTCATTGGTCATTTTGATTTCATCAATACATAATCGAACATTTTCCTCTACTTTATCTGAAAAGTCACAATTAAGTTGCTCATAATAATTATCATTTGCAAGTTGCCTTTGAATTTCTTTTTCATAGTCACATCTGTTCATAATTACTATAGAAGCTGATTTATCTGCTTTTTTGATAATAATGTCTTCACTTTTAGACAAGTTATTTAAACATTCTAATTCTTCTTTAGTAATATTATTATATTTTCTTTTTTATGAAGAGAATTAACAATGGTATAAAATACATAAATGTTTTTTTATCTCTTTAGAGCCAAGAAAGTTACAAAGTTAAAAAACATAAATAATGTGAAACAATGTGTAAACAGTATGTCAACATGTGTTTTAATTACACAAACTGATCTGATTTCATCAAGTTACAATGTCAACTATATACTCTGTATAGTTAGTTTTTTCTTCATTGTCCAAAATATCTCACACATATCAAACTCAGTGTTTCATTACAACTGACAGGATCAGGATTAAACTTTCAGACGCCTCATTTTTTCTTGGACCCAAGTGCTGACTGCCTTATTGTAATCAAACTTCAGTACATCAGGACCTTCCATGGATATCATTAACAATGAATTTAATGTTGAATTGTTAAGCCTGCTATTAGGCTTTGTCTTCACTCTTGTTAAGGTGGAAAAAAATCTGAGATTAAATAACTTGACGATACCAGTAAACATATAGACAGCTTCATATATATATATAAATAATATCATAATAGGTATTCAGTTAACACAAACAGGTATAATAAATTATATAGTGCGCCCCTAGAACCTGATTTAAACCCCCAGTAGCAAATTCTTTTGCCACTGACTGTTCCAAGGCGCTAACCCATACATTTCTCTTTTTTCGTTAAACAATCAACAAACAAATCATTTATTTTCCTCTCTTCTTTTTTGCTGCAGGGCGATTCCTGATATGCATATTTCCCTTTTTATTATAGTAGCATGAAATTGAGTTATTTTATTTATTTAGGGCAAGTCACAAGGCTAAGTAAATATACGAGTATATATAAAAGACCATTGCCAACTTCTTGCAACCAGGAGTAGACTTTCTTCGACTTAGGATCGACACCTGACTGGATCGAACTGGCTGTTCGAGGTAGCCGGCGTTGATTCAGTGTTTCGGCATGTTGGGGTACTGCGTCCGGCGTCGGAGTAATTTCACGACGTGAAGGGGTATTTGGCGTCGTCAGAGTCGCTCTTGTACGGCTATTCGGAATGATCTTGATCTCATTTCTAGAATTTTGAAGTTCAGAATGCCCGATGGAGTTGCCATCAGCCTCACAAGGCCGGTTTCTCTTGAAATAAGATAGAATCGACGAGTCGTCGTTCTTCTGCGCAGGCATACTAGAAAATGTGTCCGACGAAAATGAGCTGATTGTTAAGTTCTAACTGCAACTTGCTAATAGATTTGTTTAAAACAAATCAATTATCGCGCAATTATTGTCATACATCTATACAGTACAATTTTCCAAGAATTTGTCTTCTAATCAAAAAACAAAGAATAACCAAATTATTACTCATGATCGCATCTCATTAAAATCATTGAACATTTATCAAATACATCCGCTGTTAATTGAGAATATCAACAGTCGGCAAAGCCAAAATACGATCAAACGACACCCACAGACTTGCGAATTCGGCCACGTGGAGAGGCGGAGTTATCCAGCTGATAGTAAAGAAATCGAGTGTTTTTGGTCAAATCGCCCATTGCTTAACCTTGAATGAGGTGTGTATTGAAAAGCGACCTGTGTTCACAATGCAAGAAACAGAAAATTATGACATGTCGATTTTGAATAAACGGATGTCGGCGAATTTAATGCTTGTTGGAAATAGATTAAAGCTTGTTAACGGTTGTCGGGCGCCCGGCCCGGTCCTTGAAAGCCGAGCAAAATCTTGATCCACAACTGCTCCAACCTAACCAAAATGGAAACCCACGCTATCTTACGCTTGTCACGTGACTAATTTGATTTTAATCGTTCTTTTAATGTCTTTTCATAGTTGTTCGAACAACAACATTACATTGTTTTCTTGTTTTTATTTGTAGCATTATCTTTCAAAGTTCGCATTCCTTATCGAATATTTGTATTTTCTTAAAATGCACTACTTTTTATGCCACACAACTACGAAATCTTTCAGGTGTAACTTAACTACTCATGCATATCCAGTTGCTTGTTCACTGCCGTAGCTGTTCGTGATATCACTCTACATTTGTTAGCTGGCGTTATTGGCATGGATTATCCAAACGGATACACGGACAAATTACTTTAAATCGCTCAGAATTCGTGGAATGGTGTGCTGCATTGTGCTTCACACTTGTGCCATTGTGCTTCACACTTGTGCAGAACATTTCGGAATGCTCTCGCGGTGACCACAAAACCCCACTTACTTGATACGCTCTCGTGGTCGCAATGATACACCCGAAGTTCAAGACTGCGCGTCGCAGAGTTCACGGCATCGTTACTTAAGACTGGCGCGCATCAGTTACATTTATGAAATTTTGAGCGCTGTTAACGATCCACTACAGTCTTCCTTGTTCGACCATCGATTAAAAAGAAAACTATCAAACTAAACAAAATTAACATTCATTTGTGCAAAATTTCATTGAAAGGCATTTTGCCGTTTTTGAAATGTTGATACTTTTCATTTTTATCGATAAAGGTGCAAGGAGGAGTGTAGTAAACTCTTAAAATGTGAGAAATTATTTTGTATCATAAAATGTATACATATCAACACATAGTTCCGGCAATTCTTCATCATAATGCATGTTACCATAGCAACCTTCTCTTCCACTATTTTCCAGCTAGTAATCATTATATTTAAAAGGAAAACTGTTCAATTCGTTTGTTTTCAAATCATTCACAACATTTACTGCAAACTTGTAAATGTTTGAAGCAAACAAATTTCATCATAAACCCCAGGCCATACCATTTCCGGTATATTTCATTTCAAACCGCACTCCTTGTATACAAAGCGTTCCACAACTACATATAATACACAAGCACATCTTTCAACAATCAATACCCTTTGCCAATAAAAGACAACAATATATTATCACTTAATTATTTCTTTGTTTAAAAACAATCCATCACCTGCATGAATTCTTAAACACAACATCTAACTTCTTTTAAATGTCGTCTACATATAACACATCTGTGTTATACTTTTCTTGTATATGACAAAAAATTTAAGAACGAATAATACATGTATAACAGAACGACCTAGATTGCATAATTTGCCCAAGATCATAAAACTAAATCTGGAGACCAGTCCAGTCAGCCAATCAGATGCTTGAGATTTGAGACTGGTCTCCAATCTTAGTTTTATTTTCTTAGACCATTATGAACTACTTGTTATCTTTTTAAGAGACGCACGTTTAGTTGTCATCGGGTGCGTAGATAGCATCAATTCCCTATTGTGGCAGCAAATGTTCAATTCATTTTGACGATGTGGCGGCTGTTAAATTATCCCCATACATTTTTTTCGTGTCATTTCTAGGCCGTTTAGCACGAGATATTCAATGTGTAAATATTGAAATGCGCTTAATTCGGGGCTAAATCATTGAAATATAGATTCTATTTTATTATTCTTTGCAATTCCCATACTTTAATTCTGTGCTTTAGGTAGTAATACATTAAAGCGCAAAGCTGAATAAACCCAAATAAAGTTCCATGGACTTAGTTAAAACGTGAAGAAACTAGGTTGCCTAATATTAAGATGTAAATTCAAAGTTTTCTTAGTCGAGAGACATATCAACTCGACCTTCAGGAAACGCCGCATCGAAAAACACAACCCCCCCCCCCCCCCCTCCCCTCAAACAGCCAAAAAGAGGGAAAGAACATAACTTGCCTAAGACATGTTTACCTACATACATTTTACTTTAAAATTTGAACTTGAGATAGAACGAATCATTGTTGCCAATACTTAATTAAATTTATATCCGTTCATAAATATCGCATCGTACTGCTAAGCTTCTTATCGCATACTGTGGCACTTCAACGTTTGAATTCGTTGCATACGTTTTCAATTTTACGTGTGCATTTCGATATTTTTTTCCAAAGACAAACGGACATACTTTAAAATGAAGTTTGTGTGCTTTGTTGGAGCTGTATTAATTGTGCTATTAATGATACATGTAACTGCCTCAAATGGTAAGTAACGTCTTAATGTGGTTTTACCATAATTTAACCTCGAGATTAATTAAATGTTTTATTTTAATGATTCTAAATCTGCTGTTTGTTTCACATGAAACGGTATTATTTCGATTGAAGGTAATGTTTAGTTTTCTGGAAAAACAACAACATTGAAACAACATTCACTTGTGGTTTGCTACGAACTGAAACCCTACATTTATACCTTTAGGCTTATTCCTACATTAAAGCAGGAGAACATTCAATTCCACAATTATGTATAAATGTTGTTTTTTTTTTCTCTGAGCAAATGTATCTAAGAAATTATGTTCAACAAGCATTTGTTAGTAAAGTTAAGCTTTTTCCCTAGAAAACTAAAAGCCTCTTTGTCTAAGGTTGCTAACAAGATCGATTGAGATTCTGTTGAAATGGTGTTCTCTTCCGTAAGAGCACAGGTAAGTTCTAAAGTTGATAAGCTTGAAATGTAAGTTCCAAGCTTATTATTGGAATTAATACAACACTATATTGCAGTAAACGACAGGTGATTTTAAATTCCGATAATTGTATCCTTGAGCGGCAACTACTTAGAACATCTGTGGTATATCTGTGTTTATCTCGAGAAGCAGAGATGGCATTTTTTAAAGATCAAATTACAATTAATGATGTTTTGCCTAAACGGAGGAAGTTAATTTGGTTTTATACAAAATATTTGTATAAAAACCGAGTCGCGCTGAACTCGGTGCTATGCGGCGTGAACAACAAAAAGCATTAACATTACAGCTCATGAACAAACTCAATGGTAATGGAAACATAAGTTCTGCTCATCATTTCGATAAGGGTTAATATTGATTCAAGTTTCATAAAATTTCAGAAGTATTTAAGTTATCGAGACGACACGCATTACAGTACTCCTGTACAGTAGAGTAAACCTTTGACAACCAATAATGACCTTAAGCAAGCATGGTCAAAACATAGGTTTCGAAATCATCTCTTTGACATAAACATTTGACCAAAAGTTCAGAAAATCATTTCTAGGGGATAAGAAATTATGGAGCAGACATAAAATGCGATGTTGAAACCTTCATACACCACGTCTTGATGCGGTGATCATTTGACCAAAGTTTTATGAAATTACTTCCCGATATTTAAAAGTTATAGGGCGGACGCGAAGTACATGGTTTAAACACCTCTGGTGATGTTGACCTTTAACTGGCCAGGCAACACAAGTTTCGGACGGACGAAAGTTTTACGCTTTAATTTATCAACGATTAAAACATGTTTTCACTGTTTACATGTAACGCCAATGTAAACATTGCCAACTTATCTTCGTCAACGAAGGGCAATGTGAAATAAATAAATATGATATCTAAGCCACAAAACTATGTAAATGGTTTATAAAACAAACTAATAATTAAAGCGTTTTAGTAACTTACTTCCCCATTAAATGCAAATGTATGGAACGCCGTTGCTGCCTCGTAAGAATGGTTTTTAGACTGTCACGTTATATGTTTAAAACCTGTTTTATGTCTGTGCATCGTGTTTTTATTTGCGTGTGCATCATTATAATATTACGAAAATGTGTTTAAATGTTATGATGTCTGTGCATCATTTCCTAATGTGTACACATCAACAATATGTTATGATAACGCGACAAGACATTATTAACATGGATCATTACATTGTGAATTAGCATCATAACGTTATCTTTTTACACCATTATATTGTGTGTATACTAGTGTCCAAAAGAAATGATACCACTTGTTTGCAATGACATACAAAAAAGAACATTTGAATTGATCTATTTCTTTCGAGAGACCTTTTAGCAGCATCATGCATGTGTACAAAAATCAATTTCATCAACCCTGTACAAGCATAAACAGAATTTAAATATGAGATCTTAAACAAACATTTTTTAATCATTGAGTATATAGTTTTGTGTCGTTTCATTTGGACACTAGTATACAAGTATGTATACGACACGTATGTACTAAAATGGTTTACATCTGTGCATCATTTCATAATAAGTATGCAATATTCCGTTATGCTGATACTATTTATTTTCAATTTTAAAAGCTACCCTCACGGCTATGTTAGAAACATGAAATTATTTTAATGAGATGTCATAAAAGTGTGAAAGTTTGACCGATTTAACAGCAATATTACGTCAGAATTGGAAAACACGATCCAAACCCCAAACTTCTTTATTTCCTAAGTTATATTTAAAATGCATGTTTTGTCTTCTCGATCGGAAAAAAAACTAAAAAATGTTTGAAAATCTTCTTGTGCACCTTTGTTCTTAAGGTGATGCCTCTTCCACGTTAAGGACTCTGCAGGATGAATTCTGGGAATGGAGGATGGAAAACAACCCTACCTTCTCCACGTATGAAGGACACTACGCTTACAATGATATGATGGAATCATTCAGTCTCGACAACTTTGTTTCATACAGGGTGAGTTATGTCTAACTGGTTTTGAACAGCCAAAAGCAAAACTGTCTACCACGGGGAGGGGGGGGGGGGGTGTAAAGAAAGTTTATAGTTTATCTAGGGTGCGTTAACCTCAAACTACCTCCAAAAGATTGCCATATAAAGAAACCTCAAACTAGCCTCAAAAGGTTGTCGTATGAAGAAACAAGTACTAGTTCAACTAACACCTAACTCGACAATGTTGACAGCAAATGCACAACACACACAAACAAAACAAAAGCCGATCGGAATGTCAAGGAAAAAATATGGGTACCCTATGACAGCATCCCGGGTAAGTTATGACAACCACAGAAAGTCTGTTCTCAATGTGAGACTGCTTCATATTTTCTTCCTACCACTTTTAATATTCGCATGGTCAGACACTTAAATCTAAGTCTTTGAACTGAAATGGGTTATCTACGAGCTCATCTTCATTCTGGTCGTCACCTTCCCTCTGGTGAGGTGGTACCGGCTCAGAGCCAAACCGAGCCACCTCATTCAGAAAATCAGTAACCTCGGCAACAAGAGACCTTTCACTGTCCGTCTTAAGATTCTTATGTTCTCCTTGTGTATTGTTCAAGCTTGTTCTCATATTAAGCTACTCTTACGTTGGATTTCAGGCGAGCGAACTTGGGTGAGCTTTCAAATGAGCAATTAAATACAGTTGTAATGTCTGGGAGTAGTATGGCAGCCAGCTCCTTTGCAAGTGTCTTTAACTCAGAAGAGTAGTTAATTTCACCATCATCCATGGAAAATATATTTTGCAGAAATTTCACCATCTTTCTTCCTGCTTTTGGATCCAGAATGCCAAAAATTACCTCCCCTTCCCTGAGATTTATAGCCATTTTTGTGTCGCCTGCGATAGCAAGTAGACGCATAGGGATCCTATTGTCCGGCGACGTCGTTGTCGTCGGCTGTGCCGTCGTCCGGTAGTCCCCCAACTTTAATATGAAACTTAATGTTGCCTTTAACTTTGAAAGTACTTGTCCTATTAACTTAATACTTGGAATATATCTTGACTCTTGCTTCAATATTTTTTAGTTATGCCCTTTCAAATGAAAGTAAGTGTTGCTTATAACTTTGAAAGTTCTTTTCCCGTTAACAATACTTGGAATATATTATCTGTTGTTACAAAACCATCTCTGACAACAAGAATGATAACCCCATGTTTCACTATTTTTTGAGTTACGCCCCTTTCAAATAACTTTAATATAAAACCTAACGTTGCCTATAACTTTGAAAGTACTTGTCCTATAAACTTAATACTTGGAATATTTTATCTGCATAAACAAAGCCACATTAACAAAGCCATCTGTAACAACAATAATGTTAACTCCTGTTTGACCATTTTTGGAGTAATGTCCCTTTCAAATGACTTTATGTTGCCTGTAACTTTAAGTCCTTGTCCTATTAGCTGCATAATTAGACGATATTATCTAAATGAACAAATCCATTTTGACAACAAGAATGATAACACCTGTTTCACTATTTTTTTAACGTCTGCCCCATTTAAATAACTGATATGATACTTTAAGTTGCCTATAACATTGGAAGTACTTGTCATGTTTACTTATATAATTGAAATATGTCAACTGCATCAACAGAGCAGAGCCATCTGTGACACTGAGAATGATAACTCCTGATTAAATTTTTGTAGTCAAGCCCCTTTCAATAAACTTAAACCTGAAACTTAATTGCTTATAACTTGGAAAGTATTTGTTCTTCTATATATGACATCTGTTTTAATGTAGTTATCTGTTATGAGTTGTGCTCCTTTGAAAGATTTAATCTGAAACTTTATTTTGCTTATAATTGAAATATACAATAAAGATAATAACTGATCAATTAAAATTGGTAATTTTGTAGTATTGCAATGCAACCTGAATTACATATCTTTATCATATATGATAAAACAAAGGCCCACATTTCAACATTTTGCAGGCGACACAAGTGTTCGGCGGAACACCAATTTCTAGTTAAACTAATATTCACTGGATCAATTAGAGCCGCTTTGAAAATCCTATCAGCTTGTATTCATGTGTTGACACCGACCCAAAACACACGAGAATGACTATTACTAATTTCCTTGGATAGGATCCTCAAAATATCTATTATTCTTATGTTTATGCCCCCCACGAAGTGGGAGGTATATAGAGTTGCACTCGTACGTCCGTACGTACGCACGTCTGTCCGTAGGTCGCCCAAATATTGTGGCATCAACTCTGCCTAAGCTATCAGGCTGATTTCTTTCAAACTTTCAGATGATCAAGAAGGATGTGTAGATGTAGATGATCGTAAAAAGGATTTTCCTACGACCGTTGTAATCAGTTGTGGCCCTTTGTTATAACAAATGTTGCAGCAGTGGTGGCATCAGTGTCCAAGGACACATTCTAGTTTTCAAAAATGTTTGTTTTCATTTAGTTGCAATTTTGGTATAATTGCTACAGTGTGGTCATCTATTCTAGAACGGTTTCATAAAATCATAAACCATGGACAAAGTAACACGCACATAATAAGTTAATAAAACACAACAAACGTTTATTAGGCTCCTTCTGAAATTTATATTTCTGTATCACCATAATATTCAGGTTATATAATAATATCTTAATAAGCTAAGATTTTTTTTTTTTAGAATAAAACTATAGAGTTTGCTAATGGGCTCGCTGCTATTGATCGTAGCCAACTGGATAAATACAACAAGGTCAACTATGACATCTTGAACGATACTTTTCAAACATTCCTTGAGGGAAATTTATGGGCAGAGTAAGTGAAATTTATGATCATGTAGTGCCATTAGATATATTTATTGGTGTTTACTTAATATTCGTTTAATAAACCGGTCGTTAACAGCTGAGTCTGTTTTAACTTATAAATATGTAGTACAGTTTAATGCACAAACAACTTTAAACAGTAAGATTTTCTCCACATCGTGTATGAATGCAATCAAAAACTATTATAGAATATTATCAGTATAAACACGAAAACAAAAAATAGTCAAGCAAAACTCTGTGTGTGGCTGTAAAAAGTCTCCCCGTACATATAGTCAGTACTGTTATCAGTAGAATAATCCCTTACCGATGTCTTGATGTGATGTGTATCAGGCCTATCCGATTAACCTTTTTGGGGGTTGCCCCGGCTAGCTCACTTGGTTGCGTCGTCGGAATTGCAGGGCTAGGCGCTGTCGCCGTAACGGTGCAGGTTCGCTCCCAGGTAGAGGCAATATCATTTGTTCACAGAAGGACGTGTGAAGACACTAAAGAGGTGTAACTAATAACCACGCTCAATCGGTGGTCAATGATCGATATTGGGAGAACCTCAGTAGTGTTTTTCATAGTTTTGAACATAAGAAACTCTAGTTACATCGGCCGTTGATTCATTAAGATTGTTGTTGCGTTGTAACGAATGGTACATGTAATAGAAAGCGTCTGTTTTTCAGATATGGTGCACTGAGTCCCATAAGCTTTTTAGGCGGAATACATTTATTTAGCGGACCAGCTATGGCACCCAGCAATACAAGAGGCGACTTTGAAAATTATATTACAAGACTTCTTAGTGTACAGAAACAGGTTTGGTAGTTTCTAGTGTTGACATAAATTATTTTTCTATACTTAAAATAGAATCAAGAGACAGCATGCTGGGTAATTCGAATAAGCGAAAATAAAACATGACGTCAGAGTTGATGGAGCACAATTTAAATGCACTTAAGTGGCTAGCAAGTCAGAAAATTGTTGAAAAAAAAAACATTTCAAGAAATATATCTGAAAGATGTCGCCAGTTTTTTGCGAAGATTGAAAAGAAAACAGAAAGTTGGTGTAGAGTGAAAAAAGCATATCAGTAATCACCACACCCACAAAATACAGCCTCCCCACACAGCGAAAAGGAAGAAAGGCAAAAGGAGCATGTATTTATAAGTATGCCCAATTCAAATAAGACACCACAAACAACGAAAATGAGAACCATTGGGGTTACCGCCTTCGAACGGTCAGTGGCATAATAATTTGCCACTGGGGGTTTAAACCAGGTTCTAGGGTGCACCAACCTCACATATGCCCCCAACAGGTTCTCATATCAACACAAGTACAAGTTGTCTTGGTGAAATAACTCCAACCCACCCATCAGCTCAACAATGTTGCATGCAAAAGCACGCACATATATAAAACAAAAGCAGCTAATAGCATTGCAAAGCAAAAGGGGTGGGTACTCGATGATCTTACCGAGGCAGCTCCTGGAGTTAAATCAGCAAGAACATAACAGGGATAAGAGAAACAAATTGAGCTTCTAGAAAGAGATAAAAAGTGAACGCGACAGTTATGAAAATATTGCAGACTCGGTTTGTTGCATATTATTGTCCACGCCGCCTAGCCCCGAGTTTAGCGCAACTCAATATTAACACACGTAAAAAGTGCATTTTAGATCCACCTCAACCGATTGTATGCATATGGCGGCGAACATTTAACCTTCATTGCGCATTATTTTTTCAGATAAATATTAATCCGTGGTCAGCGGCGTACGGTTCGCAGATAAAATGGGTTTCCCCTTAACTAGAGAATAATGGACGATTTGGACATCCAAATATATTTTATTTTGTTTTCAATTGGCGCTATATTTTAACGTGGTGTATACTCTAAATTGGTGTAAACTTCTTGCGACAACAACGTTATGAAGCCAAAAGTCTTTTGGTGGACGTAACATTTTGATGGATTTACTATGTGATTTGTTCACGAAACTTTACGTTAGCTATATATAACATTTAAAAAAGACATTATTCGTTACACTATCAGTCTTTTTTGACAAAAGTACCCGAGACGAACACGTATTCAACTGAACACCGCTTGTTTTTTATTTGACCTTGTTGCCTAGTGTTTGGTCCCAGACGACCAAGTTTTTATTTACTGGTTAAATATACTTAAAGAAATTAGAAACGCAACTTTTTTAAACACACAATATGTTTCGTAACTAAAGAAGTTGCGATTTTAATTTCTTTTACTTTATTATATGTACTTGAAGAAATTAAAAAGGCAACTTCTTTATAATATGAAATGTATTTCTTCTTTAAAGAAGTTGCGTTTCAAAATTCTTTTACTATATATCGATATATCATCAACATACTAATTCTGTTCAATTATATTCAGATTAAATTAAGTATTGCCATAATGATTATTTAACCTACCGAAAATGACTCGGTTTTGAAAGGAACCGCTGATGAATTAACACAATGAACTGTTTACTCAACCATTCTGAGCATGTTTGTAGTGATTTGATGATCACAATTTATTAACGGAATGATCATGTAACACAGATTTATATTAATATAACCCAGTTTCAAAAGCAATCGACATAGGGCTAAAACTGACAATTGGATTTAAAATGCGGTCCCTATCGTGTCAAGGCCCGGTCACACAGAACTCCGCGTCTAAATCACGTACAAAAAGTCATGAAAATGTAGTGGACGTGGTCGTAAGTGGTAATTTTTGGTCAATTTTGGCTTGGCCGTGCTTTGAACGTGGTCTGGCTGTCAGCGGCTGTTCCACTGCTGAAACACTGCCTAAGCACGGCTTACCACTTCCAGCCACGTGTAAGGTTAAAAATAGGTTCGCGCGTGTTTAAACGTGGGAAAAAAAGCGTGTAGGTCCGTAGTCCGAACGCATCGTCACCTACCAGGAAGTAAGGTACATCCTGTGTGTCACCTGGCAGAGGATCTGGCTCTGGGAAGCCTGCGATGTCATTGTTCTGCAGACCCTCCTTGAACTCACTTTCATTGTAGATGTGGGCATCAGAGGAGGACCCCTTGCCGCTTACGTCTATCCACAGGAACTTGTAGTCAGAAGACACAACTGCTAGGAGGATAACACTGAAGAAGCCTTTATAGTTGAAGTAGTCGGACCCAGTGTTGGCAGGAGCTTTACACGCAATATGCTTCCCATCTATAGCCCCAATCACATGCGGAAAATTCCATCTGTGGTACCAATCATCAGCTAACTGGCGCCACTGGGCCTCACTGTCTGGCGGCGAGAGCATCTCATGAGCATACTCGTGGACGATGGCCTCACAGACTTCACGCACCACCAGACTTATGGTGTTGTGGGGGACACTCCAGGCATATTGCATCTCACGGTACTTGGAGCCAGAAGCAAGGTGCCTCAGGGTCATAGCAACCTTGAGTCCGGGTGCAAGGGGTGCTCTCCAGTTGGAGGTCTCTTTGGTAAGGGCTGGTGTCAGTCTCTGCACAATTTCATCGTACATCGCAGGAGGCATCCTCATAAAGTTCTGAAAGGCTCTTGGATCTTCGTTACGCAACTCGACCATAAGACGGTCGTAAAGCCCCAGCTGAGGTCTCCTCGCAATCCAGTCACGCACCCAGATGTTCCGTACCACCCTCCTCCTCCTCCTCCTCCTCCATCTTCTTCTTCTCTCAGCAAGGATATGTTGGGCCTGTATCAGTTGGTTCTGTTGGTGCTGAAGCATAAAGATGAGGGCATCACGACGTTGAGGGTTCATTTTCACCCCTTGACATCTAGACTGCAAGTGCTGAGGTCTCAGAAAATTGCGGTATTTATATGCCGCAAATCAGAAGTGATACAGAAGTGATTAGGCAGTGAACAATCGTATTTAGCACTTGTTCCAGACGTCGTTTAAACGGGCTTAGGTAGTGCTATGTACGCTGAAAAATCCACTTGTCAGTGATAAGCCGCAAAACACACGCTATTTCCCATGATACCAACGCGTAACACCCGTCCGATGACCGTGCTCTGCCAGTGACAGACCGCTAAACTTTCGCGTCTCACTGCGTCTCCCCAAGTTTTAATCACTGCCGGAACACGGATTATCACGTGTGTTTCACGTGTGTTGCACGTCTTTACCACGTGTGTCGCCCGTGGTTGTCCGCGGGCTAAAATTTTGAGCAGTTCAAAACTTTTTGCCGCGTCCGACGCCGTTTCGAATTCTCCCCGCGTCCTGCCACGTCCATAAATCGACTTTAGCTCGTCTTAAACTCGACACCAAGGCGAACAACATTGTCTGCTTCACGGGAGACCACTTTTTGACGGTTTTTTTGCCGTGATTAAGCCGTAAATCGCTGTGTGACCGGGCCTTTAACAACAAAATGTTGACACCGGACGACGGAAATATCTTGGATAAATTGGTCATTATTACTCACTACTACATGTACGCATTTGGCTTGGCAAATAATTTAAAAAGTGGAAGATTGTGTTGGTCCTTTAACATTCTTTTTGTCCAATAATAATATTAACATAATCCATTAAATAGTAGCAAAATTCTGCTTCAGACAAGCAGTAGAAAATAATTAATGTTATATAAGCAATATGATTAATTAAATACTTAAGGTTGATTATGACTCTTGTGCACTGCAGAATTCCCTTTATCATTTTATAAAAAATTAAATCGGCAAAACCCACCCCTGAAATAAGTTTTGCTGGTTTCAGGGCTTTTTCTGCACGCCCCCGAAAAGTCGTTTCCTCCTACACTTCTAAAGTCAGATCTAAAGTGAAATATGTATTTGTTAAAAGTAAATTTGTATGTGTGTCGGGGGGGGGGGGGCGACTTCCACCACTTTTTCCTACCCTGAAGATTTTTGTCAGATTCAATTAAGAAATTATAATTTAAAAAAGAGGAATAATTGAGGTACCGCATTTCTCAAAGAACAACACTAAAAGGTACCAAATACTAAAATCCGACTTGTCCCAAACCTAAAGACACTCGACATTGTAATTTTGTCTTTTCTCGGTTGTTTGTGGGTTACCTTTGTATTGTTATTTGCTTTCGTGCTGGTCTACGTGAAGAGGCCTTTATCTGTGTTTGTGGTTTCTGTTTTCCATATGCACATGTGCAGAGCGAGTTTATGTCTGAACTGATTCTCAATACTTTTCGTAAATGGTTTAGTCTAAAACTAGGTCACTGAGTCAAATAAATAACACAAGCCTTGATAACAAAGACAGAAGTTTTATCTGATAAACATCATTCATTCTCAACTTGATTTTGTTGAAATTGTATCGGTCCTTTTCAAAACCGGGTCATCGTGAAAACTAGGTCAGTTGGTAAACCTTAAGAACACATGAACATACATTAAAGGCCACTTCTTTATCGAATTCTTATTCGATAACTTCATTTTATTATGCGTTTTATGCATTACAGAATACAGACCAGATAGACACTGGGTAGTTCGAGGTTTTACGTTTTAACATATTGTTTTTCAGGTGGACGAAATCAAAGAATTGGGAAGACGTGCTATTTTTCTCAACAGAACACTACACAACGTGTCACTGGTAATTTTCCAATTCGACTACACTTTACACACGTTTTGAGGCACAAATAAATGATTTTCTTAAAAAAACCTGGTCAGTCTAACAATCTAGTTAAAGTTTAAGAATCAGAATTTGTCAAATTTAATAACTACCAACGTCATCAAGTTAATCTGAATGTCTGCAATATAATCAATAATGTCTAAAATAATCGATAACAACATTCACAATTGACGAAAAGGTGTTTTCACCCTAACATAACACGAATTTGACACTGCACTTATAATTGACAAGACATATTAACAGCAAAAGATCTCTCATCAAGCAAATAAGCGTTTCATCCGACATTTCTAAAACATATTAACGTTTGGCTATACCTTTACGATTTATCAACATTTCATCTTAAAATTTTCAAGTGAGTATTGCTTATTAAAGCAGTGTTGTAATAAAGCCAAAATTGTTAGGTCAGGGTCTCATTCGATTGGATTCGTCGTTTTAAACATTTTTGGTACAAAGGTCTAACATCACAAGATACAGGTCAAGTTCGACTTTGGGTCTGGTGGGGTCAATGTCAAGGTCAGTGTTACAAAAAAATGTTTTCTGGATGATAACGCATGACATACTTTAATCCATTTTGGGGACATAGATGTAACATCACAAGGTACAGGTGGAGTTTGACTTTGGGGCCTGTGGGGTTAAGGTCACTGTTACCTAAAATAGGAAAGTTTTTTCTGGACGATAACTCATGAACAACTTCATAATTATTTTGGGGACACAGATGTAACATTACAAGATACAGATTAGGTTTGCCTTCGTGGCCTGTAGGTTCAAGGTCAATGTCACTGTTATTAAAACTTTAAAACTTCATCTCCACTCAGAAACTACAGCATGGAATGAGATTCTTGAATGAAATTTGGTGTACGAGTGGTTTCTGTGAAAACGACTTTTGGAATTGAAAGACAGGCCTATGGAGTCAAGGTCACTGTTACTAAAAATAGTAAAAACTGTATATGGTCAATAACTTTAGTTCGTAATGAGATTTTGTGATGAAAATTGCTATATAAGTAGTGTCTGTGAAGACGAAACTTGGTATTGAAAATGGGCTTGGTGGAGTCAAGGTCACAGTTCACTGTAACTTAAATAAGAAAAAAATGGTTTCTGGATGATTTCTCTTGAAAGGCTTCACATAATTATATAAACAATTTTTTGGCGCACAATTGTTAAATAAAAGTTAAGGAGAGGTCACTGTTACTAACATATTCAAATCGTTTCTGCTCAATAAATTTAGAAGGAATGAGATATTGTGATGAAATTTTCTGTGTATGCGGCCACTGTGAAGACGTCACTGGATTGAATGTGGGGCCACTGTGGTAAAGGTCACTGTTACTTAAGATTCTCTAACTTTGCCATATATTAATATTTTTTATCAAACCTTAAGGTGGCTCAACAGGTTCATGTGAAAACGTACAAAATATGAACATTTTCTCAGAATAAAATGATATTTAACATAGAGGTATATTGAAACTTTGCGCGTTGGCTGGCAACAAAATATTTATCGAATGACGTCGCGCGCGTCCTTGGAAACAGCGCCACCTAGCGGGAACGGATTTTCGCCGGGCGAAGTTTCGTTTTTGCCGAATAATTTTCGGAAAATTCACCGATTTTAAATTTGAAAACATGTTTGATAAGAGAAATGAAATGCCTCTAACAAATCACGAAATTTGTGTGCTGAAAATTCACCAGATCGCTTTAACGCAATTTTTAAATGAACATGTCTGTAGCCTTTAACAGCCAGAATTAAAGCTTGTTTCTTACTTAACACTTTGTGTTCAATTAAACTGCCATACGATTGCAAATTTGTTTTTTCATTTGAAAGGCGCTAAATAATGTACACTATGTGTCCAGCTGTAATAAACTGCTTAGTGAGCGGAATAGTGATAGGGATAATTCTGATCAGTTCACAGAGTGCAAAACGTCGTCAACTGCATTGTGCTCGTTGTATTTTTTCTAGCAAATCTTTAACAACCGCGGACTGGTTACATCCATTTTTCCCTCGACCTGGGAATGATTGCTCAAACATTTCTTTGTATCGACGAACCCTACAATCCTAGATAACAAGGCTGTTGCTTCATATCGCAGGCCGTGCTGACCAAAATCCTGGCATCAAAAGGTGCGTTGTGAGCAATCAAAATCGTACTATTAAATTCAGAAAGCCAGTTTGTAAATAACTGTAGAGCGGAAACAATGCTGACCGAATCAATCGGCCTTAAGTTATAAAAACATAATAGTGTCTTCCGTGTTTTTCAATACCAGTGATTGATGTTATTTTTCTTGGTATCATCTTGGGTGGATTTACATACGTAGTAAACACATCGCCAGTCTTCATCTGTTTGCGGCATTTTGGATAATGTCACATTCGTTTCCTGAAAAAAGGCAGAAATCTGTTACGATCTGTTGATTACGATCATGAGTTTCTGGCTACAATATTAGGACATTATAAACGAGTGATAAAACTTGCAAATATTTCTTAAAATCAACCTGATCCTGCGAAACCTGCAAACGATTATTACATTCATATCAGTACGAAATTGATTAGGTCCTAACTAAAGAAACAGTTTAATAACAGAATAGCACATATCTGATTGGCTTATTGTTGACATCTGACTGCAGCTCCGTAATACAACACGCAGATATATACAGCATGTCGCAACTACTTAATCCATAAATAAAAATACAGAAAAACGTTTGACGGAGGTTTGCACTATAAAAATTGAATTTTCTAAACTGAGATTAAGTGAGTGTCTGAATGTGTACACCTGATTCGAAAAAAAAGACCTTTAAAAAGAAAACGAAATTTAAAACTATAGAAATAGTGCGCAATCGTCACCGTTGTGATTAAAATGCATTATTTCAAATACCTGTAAAATATAGGAAATACTGTCATTTTTTGTGAAACCGCATACTCATTAAACGGCTAGAATGTAGTTTACCAGTACGGATGTTTACATAGAGCTCGCCTAATAGTTATATTTTAATAATTGATGCAAGTAGGGGTGTGGGGGCGGCAGCCCCTATTAACCAATATACCGGTATTCTGAACTAACTGTTCAATGAATAAATGAATTAAAATGCCAGCGGGGTTATTGGGCGACAACGGCAAATTTTACGTACCAGTAAACTGCAGGTGTCCCCATTAAACGAATTAAGCGGTTTTTTAAAGTGACCATACAGTATAATTTTAACCAAGAATATAATTACGGGTTAGTAAATAATTAATAACGTGATACTTTAACAAAAGGTAAGTAACTACGAAACGGTCTTTCGCCTCGAATGTTCAGTCATTACATACGACTGTTGCCCATATTTTCGCCCTGTTATGTATGAAAATGAAGCAAGAAACACACGTGAATTTTGGCAATTAGTCCCTAAACTGTCGCGGCCGTCAAAACAACACAAATATGCAATTCAGTCTTTGAGACATCATGCTATAATATGCCCTTTCTGTTTAGCTACGTGTATCTTAATCGTGTTAGTGGTTTGGATAGGAAAAAGCAGCCAGCGGGAGCTGGTTTCCTGCGGTTTCGAGGGAGTTAAGGGGACTTAATGCCAATCAAGGGAAAATGATATACCGGTACATTCTGATATTTTTTCAACTGCGCTGTTACACCTGCGCATGTACATGTATAAAATAAAATATAATGGTTTTATCGTAATATTTATTTAATTTTTAATTTTTTTTATGACATAAAAAGTAATCAGAAGTACAAAAATGTAGTAATAAGTAATAAAAGTTACTGAGTACCTGAGACAAACAAACAAACAAACTGATGTCATTTCCGTTATTTGTCATGTTTATGCACCATAAAAACAATAATTAGGGCTTCACAGCCCAACTTGACACAGACAACTCAGACGTTAAATGTAGGCTATTGAATATTTAAAATAAAATGGATTATATTCTCAGATTTGAATAAAACAATTTACTCTTTATTATTCATATTTCTTTCATATTTTATGTGATTTCAGTTACAAATAAAAAAATCAAAACTGCGGACATCAAATATTTAAGGCATATCGTCAGAATACAAACAAATAAACAGCAAGGCCGTGACGTCGCCATTTTGTGGTGACACCAATGGCATTCAAATTTAATTTGCGGAAAAATTTGCGAGATGACCCCCTTTTTTTATTTTATAGATGCGTCGATGAAAGGTTGGAGATGTTTTTTTTAAACAATACAAATAACATGTTACCATCCCGTTTTAAGCCAGTTGATATAAAAGGCAGCACTTTACTTTAAAAACTTATCGAATTTTTGCATCTCGTGCAATGCAGTCCAGATAAAATTTAACACTTCAATTTTCAGCACACAAATTTCGTGTTTTGTTATAGGCATTTCATTTCTCTTATCAAATCTGTTTTCAAGTTTAAAATCGGTGATTTTTTTCGAAAATTATTCGGCAAAAACAAAACTTCGCCCGGCGAAAATCCGTTCCCGGTAGGTGGCGCTGTTTCAAAGGACGCGCGCGACGTCATTCGATTAATTTTGTTGCCAGCCAACGCGGAAAGTTGTAATATACATCTATGTTAAATATCATTTGATTCTGAGAAAATTTTCATATTTTGTACGTTTTCACATGAACCTGTTGAGCCACCTTAAATGCTTTAAACATGTTATGAAGCTAAATTCTTAAGGTCATGGTCACCTAAGCAGGAGTTAGTTGAAAAAAAAACGCTAATCTATTTTAAAAACTCTTAAACACTTGTTATTTGTTATAGAAAGAAAAAAGTTATTTTTATAAATAGAAAAAAGGTAAGAAACCAGTAAACGATTCTAATTTAATTTTTTCTCCCCACAAATTTTGAGATTTTTCAAATCCCAAGTTTTGGTTTTAAGACTACAGACTATATCTGTCTGGTGATCTCCGTGTTATTGCAAAATCCACAGGTTGAATGTGCCAATTAGAGGTCTTAGGTCTTTCAGAAGTTCCGTGAAATAGGTTAATGCACATATTGCCAAAGATTCCCCATAATCACACATATTTCCCTTTTGAGAACACTAAAATTTTAAAACCAACTATTATAAATGATATTTTCAGACGAGAGTTCCAGAGCAAATTGACGGGAAGATATTTGACTATCCAGAAAACTCTTCCTACTTCAAAATCTTCGAAGACCGTTTAGACAATTCACACGTCAGCAACGAATCAGAGCGGTACGTTTTTAACTAGAAAGTCGGACAACATATATGTGGCCCTTGTAACCGGCTATTGCAAATAGCTGTATTTTACGACGCACTTACAAAGTTTAAAGAAATAAAATGAACATCATTAAACTGAGACTTATGACCAACCGTAATTCTGCTTCAAACTGAGATCAGTCTCCAGTTAGATAATTCAACCCATATTTCTCATTTCCTATTCAGAGGTCCTTTCCTGGGTCTCTAGTGACCCTACTTGCTTTCAAAGTAAACAAGTCTTATGTGACCCAATAAGCAGTTCTTCTGCAGCCTGCTATTTTGCCTATATCATGTCGAGTTGATTTGAAGGTTAAAAAGGTTAAAGCTCATTCAACAAACAAATTAATACAAGTATGTTCATATGAAAACCCGTTGGGGCAAAGGTGAGGTTTGAGTGGTTTAAATCTCTCAGCGGCAAATTGTTTTGCCACTGACCGTTTTAAGGCGGTAACCCATGATGTCCTCATTTTAATTTATCGTATTTTAAGCCATATCTTTCATGTCTTTTATTTTGGCTGTTCTAGAAGGATGTGTCTTCTGGATGTGGTCATTCGCAATATGCATATTTTGCTTCTTTTCGTGGGAACTGGGTGAAAAAGCCCTGTAATATAGCCCATAATGGCATGATCCTCCTCTACTTTGCAAGTGCAAACCGTTACTAGGCATCTCGACCTATTTGAAGCATAACCTGATTGGCTTAAACGCCCGGGTCTATTTCTTTGTGCTCCTTCGTGTATTACAATGACCAGCAAATGTCATACTTGGTCTATTCCTGGATCTTTTTGTGTGTTCTATACAAATTCTCAAACCTTGGGTTGAGGTGGCCTGCTGTTCTGGGACCCTAATTGGTAGGATCAGTTCTAATTCGGATGTCACTGCTTTGTTTTGAGGACTCATTCTTCCAGACATAACCTTGGGAAGTCTAGCCACCCGGCTCGAAAGTCACTCCAAGCAGCCGCATTAGAGGCAATCAAACTCTTGGGCTAACCTGTTCAACCATCCAAACTTGTGATTCCGTATGGCAATCTCTATTTGCCCTATCCGCATTTTTCTGGCCTCTTTTGAGGTCTTATTGATACATGTACCCCACCCTGGCTAAACTGGTACGCTTCGCGAACGGCACTATGCCGCGATCACGGCATTTGCAACGCTTTTAACCGGCATAACCGGTGTCAATGTAGGAGATTTTGTGGGGTAAGGTAAGAAAATTGCAGAGTTTTTGGTTAGATATTTAAATAATACTCAAACCAATAGGCCTGTACGGCTGTCAAATCATGACTAATTATGATTCTTCTCTTCTCTGTGTCCAGAATACAGTAGTTTGCCCAATCATTCGTGAAAATGGACCTCTCTGTGCTGCAAAAGTTGTAAATTTCCTGTTCAAACGTATTTTTCTTGATCTAAACTGAAGTCTAGTGAAGAATTATGACTGCATAAAAATTGTTTGCACTGGAGGACACTGCAGTGTAAAATTTGAGTGTGTTTTATCTATATTTTACTTGCTTCTTGCAAAAAATGAGAGGCCACGCACCGTACACCGGCACTTGATTTTTGCTACGCTGCATATCACGACATTTTATACGATGCTGGTATTAAAATATACTTTAGTTGTCAAAATATTAAACTGTTTCTTCACATCTAATATAGTTGTAGTTTGTTCTGTTGGTGTATATTGCAAAACAGAGTGTGATATACTTAAAAATTCTTCCATCAACAAGCAGGGGCGGGTTCAAAGGGTGTTATTTGGAGTTGCTCAACCTCCCTTTTTGCGCATCAGTATTTAGTTTTTATGGGGATTATGGCTAGAAAGTTGGAATTATCACATAACTACCCTAAGACTGACTCAAACGAACTTCTTTTGTGGAAATCTTTAATCCGACCCTGAACAAAGCTAGCAGAGTATTTCACTAAATACAGGAGTCCGCTAACGATGAAAACCACAATCAATATTTTGTGAAAGATTTGTGATTATGTTTACTTAATAACAATATTTAAATTTTCATGGGGATTATGCCCAGAAAGTTGGAATTATCACATAACTACCATAAGACTGACCCAATCGAACCCCTCTTTTTGAAAATCTTTCATCCAACCCTGAACAAGGAGTATTGCACGCAAAACAAGGGTGAAACTCCAATCAATAATTTGTGAAAGATAGTTAATGTTTATTCCCAATAACTGACTTGACCTTTGACCTGTGGTGAAAAATGAAATAATGTACATAATGCTGTAATCACTTTACATCAAATATGTATACTTTACTTTATGAGTTATTGAAATATTAAGTATTCTCTATTTAAATAACAGACACCTACCGTAGACCATTGGTGAAAATAAAAGTCCGTACATAATTTTCGTATTGCCATTTAAATGAATGATCTTGACTGAGTACTTCTAAAGTTATAAAAGTATTTTTGTCTTATTTATGTATACCTGACCTTAGACCTTTGATAAAAATGATCCTGCATATCATACACTTGGTATACAGATTAAAGTGATTACAGCACAGTGTACACCATTTCATTTTTCGCAACATGTCAAAGATCAAGTCAGTTACTTGCAATAAACATAATTAGCACAGTCACATTACGAAATAAATACGTCAAACCTAGGCGAAATTGCAACAGAAATTACATTTTCAAAACCCGTCACATTAAGTATAAACAACAACATATCCAAATATGGACAAAATCGGACCACGGATAATCACTTACATTTTACATGTAATTAGTATTTTAAAAAATAAGACAAGTTAAACGCAAAAATATAACATAAATCAATGTCTTTTTGTAAAACTCCGCATGCTTTTCAATACGATCTTTCAAAATCTAGTCTTTAGACCGACTTCTATAAATAATTTTTCTCAATAAACATTAAGTTTGTAAAACATTAATATATTCGGTCATTTTACATGTAATAGACAAAGTTTGAAACAATGTTGATTTGCCCCACCTGCACCCTACTGCTTCTTAACAAGGGGTAGATTTTTATTATTCAATTAAACTTTTAATGAAACAATCAACGTCAGATAAATCTATCTTTCACAAATTATTAACTGAGATTTTCATCGGTAGCGGACTCAGTTATTGCGTGAAATACTCTGCTAGCTTTGTTCATGGTCGAATCAAAGATTTCCACAAAAGAAGTTCGTTTGGTCAGTCACAGAGTAGTTATGTGATAATTCCAACTTTCTGGCCATAATCCCTATTAAAATAAAATATTGATGCGCCAAAAGGGGGTTTGAGCAACCCTAAAGATTATCATCCGGATCCGCTCCTGCTTGTTGATGGAAGAATTTTTAAGTATATCAAACTCCGTTTTGCAATATACACCGACACAACAAACTACAGCTCAATTAAATGTGAAGAAAAGGTAAAAGATTTTGACAACCAAAGTACAGTTTTATACCAGCATCGAATAAAATGCCGTGATACGCAGCGTAGCAAAATTCAAGTGCCGTTGTACGGTGCGCGGCCTCTCATTTTTTTGGCAAGAAGTAAGTAAAAATAAGATAAAACACACTCAAATTTTACACTGCAGTGTCCTCCAGTGCAAACAATTTTTATGCAGTCATAATTCTTCACTAGACTTCAGTTTAGATCAAAAAAATACGTTTGAACAGGAAATTTACAACTTTTGCAGCACAGAGAGATCCATTTTCCCGAATGATTGGGCTAACTACTGTATTCTGGACACAGAGAAGACAAGGACCATAAATAGTCATGATTTGACAGCCGCACAGGCCTATTGGTTTGAGTTTTATTTAAATATCTAACCAAAAACTCTGCATTTTTCTTACCTTACCCCACAAAATCTCCTACACTGACACCGGTTTTGTCGGTTAAAAGCGTTGCATATTCCGTGATCGCGGCGTAGTGCCGTTCGCGAAGCGTACCTGGTTTGCCAGGGTGTACCCATTCACATTTGATACACAAAAAATCCCAGTCGTTGTTAGTCTGCTCCATGTAAAGTCTCTTAGTGAATTGTGAGTCTGTATATTTCGATCACTATTTGATTTCATTCTAAGACAACGTTAACCTGATAATGGAGTTCTTTCCGTGGCATTTTTTGTGGACTTTTGTGGTTATTTTGATAAATTTTGAAAATCTCGTGATTTCTTTTGTGTTTGAGTAAAATTTTTATAATACTTTCCATTTAAATATCACTGATATAAACATTTTTATTTCTCAAATTAATAGAAATTTATTTTTAATTGCAAATTTCAATATTTATTAGTGATCAGATGATTAGAAAGGTTTTTGTTTTATTTTTTACCTTTTTATAACAGAACATTATTTTACAAATTATACTAAAAGGCAAGAGATTCAGTATTCATGCGATAAATTTTAAGATTTTAAAACTTTGGGTAGGGCAAGGTTTCATGTTAATTTGTATTTGTGATCTGGTGTATTATTAATTCATGTTGGTTTAATACTGGCATATTTCTTGATAGATAAAGTGCACTATATTAAACGACTAAGAAATGTGACAATATAGAACATTGCAAATGAGAATAATACAACTGCACAAATTTCTTGCTTGTTTAATTATTGTTGGTGTTTGCTTATTTTTTATAAAGCGAAAGTCTTCATAATGTCCTTTTACTATGCAGACAGCATTGTCTACTCAAACAAAACATCATCTTCCCAGCATCAAGGCAAGAAACTGGGGAAAATTCCGACAATTCACAGTTCACTAATGCTGTAAATTCTTTTTCCTTATGAACTTCAACCAAGTTGACAAGTTCTGATAACGTATCTTTTTTGAAAATATCAAGACCTTCAATAAATTGACTATTGCATATATAAGTGAATTAAGGTTCACTTCAGAATCTATGAAAAATCATTCTTTGATCAAAATCGATCGCTCACCGGCACAAAATCGAGATAGACAATAACAAGTGAACTGCATTATTGATACCAGTACAAAACTAATGCAATTTCATTCGTAATCAGTATTGCTTCTTCTCCAGACCTCTTTAAAACGCACTGTCTGCTGCTTCACTAATACAGGTATCACATCAGCTGTAGGATCAGGGGTTTGAATTGTGGTCCTGAATATTTTTAACGTCATCAAAATTGACAAGGAATGGTAGATCCACTAGTTGTCCAACTAGGGTTATTCATAGATTCTGAAATGAACCTTTATTCAATGTGCAATCTGCCCTGAAAGACAGTTGAAGAAGGTCAACAAGAACAATTTTGATGACGTTTAAAATATTCCGGACCACAATTCAAACCCCTGATCCTATGTGGTATTTTAGTAAGTGAAATGTGACGTCTATATGGTCAATTACTTATGCGCAGAGAAGCGGTTAAGTCTTGTCTTGTCTCAGGACTGTAGCATTTAATAGTTGTGTTTAGCGCAATTGGCATTTGATTTCTTGTCATTGAATTAAAACATATGTATAGAAATCGAAAGTTTCATTTTGTTCAGAACGTATGTTGCTTGTGGCTTAATAGAAGAAAATTTTAATTACTAGCTTCTGATCATCAATATTTTTACACTATAATGAAAGGTCATATAAATTAAAAATAAAAGTTACAGTATAAAGAGTCTTCCGACTTAACCAGTTCTTTTGTTTCTTTTTTAGGAATAGTATTAGAGAGAGGGGAAGGGCTGCGGTGACAGCTTACATGAATGCATTTAGAGATCTTCGAAATTTCATAACGGATGTAAGTAAACAAATTAAATGCACGTTCAATCTTGATTCCAAGATGTAAAATTTTAGAAATTACCAACTTGGTTTCGTTTAAAAACGATTTATGTTTGGTCATCGCGATTTTCGGTTTATCAACATTGAAATACACATTGTGGGTAGGGTTAATAATTCTTACACAACAACTAAAATAGTGAAATAAAAAGAAAGACCACATCCGGAAGACCCACGCCATAAACGTTCAGACAAAAAGAGAGAATGGTTAACAAAACAAATGATTTCAAAATGTCGTTTTAGCTCTCTGTTCTTCGAGTATGCTACTCGCCCCAGCTTAGGTGAAAGTTTTTATGCATATAGTTTTAGGCATATAGTAATCGCACCGTCTGTCCGTAATGTCACGTTCAAAATCTTGTCCTCGCTTTTCCAAAACCGCTTGAGAGATTCCATTGAATCTTCACAGGAGTGTTTGTCACCAAGCCTAGTTGTGCATATCGTCAGGAATTTCTGCTCGGATTATTTTTGGCCGAGTTAGGGGCCCTTTCATTTTTTAACTAACCCTAAGCCTAAGGTCTTTAACCCTTACCCTAAACCATTACCCTAACTTTTATATTAAAATCTTGTCCTTGCTTTATCTTAAAAACCGCTTGAGGGATTTCTTTGAAACTTCACAGGAGTGTTTGTCACCAAGCCTTGTTGTGCATGTTGTCAGGAGTTTCCGCTCAAATTATTTTTTCCAGAGTTATGGGCCCTTTGTCATTTTCTACTATAACTTTTTTTTTATACTTCACAGGAATTCTTGTCACCAAGCCTAGTTGTGCATAACTTCAGGAGTTTCCACTTGAATAATTGAACTATTTTTTGCCAAGTTATGGGCCCTAAGTCATTTGTACTAAACCTTCTTGATAAAAACACACTCCATCTCCTTTTGGAGGATTTCATTTCACAGGAATGTTTGACCCTTGTCTTGTTGTGCATAACTTAAGGATTTCCGCTCGCATTACTTTTATCAGAGTTATGGGCCCTTACTCATTTGGTTTGCTTTACTTCTATATTTTATGAGGGATTTACTTCAAACTTCAAATATATGTTCCTTATCATTACTCACATATTTCCTTTTCATTACCCACATCATATGTGGTAAGGTCCAAAACTCTAATAATCATCTTTCCAGGATAATCCCATTTAATCTTAGAATTTTCAAAAATCAATTGTAATATTTAACTATAACTTGTTTATAACTCGAGATATTTTCTACAGACTTTTAACAAATGATTCTTTTCATCTTTCACATTATATGCATGTAGTATGCTTCATCTCTTCCACATTACATATGTACACCAATTTCATTTCAAATCTGCATTTCGGGGGCATATGTCCATTTCAAGTAATTATTAAGTCTTGTTATATACTTTCTTCTTTACTGCGAATCAGCTACAAATTAACATTGAAAATTTGTTTTACGTTATAACTGACATTATTACCAACGAGATCCGTATTCCCATATTTTACGTAGATTTTGGAATAAAATTATGACCCTTTTTTATACGCCCGCTTGAAAAACGGGACGTATTATGGGAACACCTGCGGCGGGCGGGCGGGCGGGCGGCGTCCACAGGGTTTCCGCTCAAGTCAAAGAGTTTTCATCTGATCTTTATCAAACTTGGTGAATATGTTGGTGGGCATAAAATCTCGACCAAGATCTATAACCAGCCAAATCCCCCCAGGCACTCCTGAATTATGGCCCTTGAATTGTCCAAAATTACTGTTTCCGCTCTCTAAGTCAAAGAGTTTTTATCCGGTCTTTATCAAACTTGGTGAATATGTTGGTGGGCATAATATCTCGACCAAGTTCTATAACCAGCCAAATCCCCCCAGACACTCCTGAATTATGGCCCTTGAATTGTCCAAAATTTGGATTACCGCTCTCTAAGTCAAAGAGTTTTTGTCCTGTCTTTATCAAACTTGGTGAATATGTTGGTGGGCATAATATCTGGACCAAGTTCTATAATCAGCCAAATCCCCCCATGCACTCCTGAATTATGGCCCTTGAATTGTCCAAAATAAGGGTTTACGCTCTCTAAGTCAAAGAGTTTTCATCCGGTCTTTATCAGACTTGGTGAATATGTTGGTTGGCATAATATCTCGACCAAGTTCTATAACCAGCCAAATCCCCCCAGGCACTCCTGAATTATGGCCCTTGAATTGTCCAAAAACTGAATTAGCGATATCTGCTCTCCAAGTCGAAAAATTTTCATCGGATCGTTACGCAACTTTGATGATCAGCATTTTGACGGGCGTATTTTGTGTCAGTTTGGTACTCTTGTTATCATTAGCTTTCTCAAGCCTTATTGAGTAGACATACCTCTCTCTCTCTCTCTTTCTCTCTCTCTCTCATGTTTTTACTTGCGAGCGTGCGTGTGTGTGTGGCTCTTCTATAAACATATTTAATGATTTTTTTTTAAAACAAAACACAGGCGTTCAATTCTTATGAAATAAATCACAAATTCTGAGCCATTTTTCTAATCACTGGTTTCTGTTCGCTTTATTTGACGTGCAACCGTTACGAGGTCTTTATATATCATGTTTAAAAACAGTATAATTATGTTACCGTTTATGTTTAAAAACAGTATAATTATGTTACCGTTTATTTTATCATGATAGCGTTACACTTTATCTTGACACTTTATCTTATCGTTACACTTATCTTATCGTCACACTTTATCTTATCGTTACACTTATCAACGCCACACGGCGTTGTTTGTGCCGTGTGGCGGCTGTAAAAAGTCTCCCCTTACATTCAATCAGTGCTGTTATCAGTTACGTCCTTTGTAGGTCGTCGAGCACGATATTTATGTACTATGTTAATGGTACTTCTAAATTTACTTTTTGTTTTTAATATTTCGGCCAGTTTAAAGATGGGTGGTTTCAATATCCCAGCCAATATAAACTTGGATATTGTTCTTTCACCCCCAGGGATATACTTCCTGCTTTTTAAATTTTGCCTTTTGTCTATGATATGCAGGATTTATATTCTAAGATCCCCTCTCTAAATTCTATTCTGTTTAGTTCCGCCCATTGTTTTCTCGTTTAGGGCAAACCCATTCTTTTATCTGGGGACCATACGCCGCTATACATGGAATGGTATTAATCTGAAAATACCGCATTGAAGGTTCCATATTCGCCGCCATATGCATACCATCGTTTGGGATGAATCAAAATTGTACTGTTTATTGGTGTAAATATGGAGTTGCGCTCAACCCGGGGCTAGGCGGCGTGGGCAGTAAAAAGCATTTCCATTACTGCCCATGAAAAGGCTCAATTAAACCGAGCCTGCAATATTTTCATATTTGTCGTGGTCGAGGGTCTTCAAAGTTCCCTTTTCATCTATTGAGATGATTTTACAAAAAATACTAGTAAATCAGCAAAAAAATTGTTGACATAGCAACCTCAAGATATTAATTATTTATCCAGGAGTATATGCCCAAAACACGACATTCCTACGGAGTATATGCCTGGGACTCTACTAACCAGTATTACACAGCGTGTTTAAAATGGCATATTTCGTTTGCAATGACTCCCGATGAAGTTCACGATCTCGGACTAAAGGAAGTAGCTCGGATCAGTGCAGACATGAAAAAGGTATTGTTGGTTTTTTTCTTTCGCCAAACAATATTAACAAGGCAGCAATATCCCCCGCCGCATGCAGGAATGTTGGAAGTGTTATGGATGCTTAATTGCAAATTAACAAATATATCTCCAGCAGTTTGGAGGTTATGGAGCAAATATGATAGACATGGTTAAATATGAACCTTAAAATACAACTAGTGACCTTGACCTTCAGCCGGCCAGGTTGGAACATGGGTTCTGCACATCATCTTGGTGGAATGAACATTTGACTAAAGTTTGGTAAAATTCATAGCATGGGTTCAGAAGATATGAACCGGACACAAAATACATAGTTCAAATCTTCAATGACCTTGACCTTGAGCCAGCCAGGTTGGAACATGGGTTCTGCACATCATCTTGATGGGCTGAACATTTGATAAAAGTTTCATGATATTCATTCTAGGGGTTCAAAAGATATGAACCAGACACAATATACGTAGTTCAAATCTTCAAACATCACTGATGACCTTGACCTTGAGCTGGCCAGGAGGGAACATGGGTTCTGCACATCGTCTTCATGGGCTGAGCATTTGACTAAAGTTTCATGAAATTCCTTCAAGGGGTTCAGAAGATATGAACCGGACACGAAATACATGGTTCAAATCTTCAAACACCACTGGTGACCTTGACCTTGAGCCAGCCAGGTTGGAACATGGGTTCTGCACGTCGTCTTGATGGGGAGAACATTTGAGTAAAGTTTCATGGAATTCCTTTTAGGGGTTGAAAAGTTATGGATCGGACACAATTGTGCGCGCACGGACGGACAGACGGACGGACGAAGACCATTCCTATATCTCCCAGCCACTATGCGGCGGGGATAAATATGTGGTGTGTGTGGCTGGATAAGAAGTCTAATTAAGCAGTATGATATTGAATAGCCCAATATTATACGTACACGTCATGATGTTTGCGGTAGTTAGTGTCATCATAGACTCATTATATCCAAGCAATAGGTCTCATAATCTACTTTGTTCATATTTCATATATTGTTATTTCTTTTCAGATAATGGACAAACTTGGGTTTAAAGGTTCAATAGCAGACTATTTTAAAAGTTTGGAGGGTAACTCCAGTTTCTATTCCAACGATACAGTAAGTCAATTCAATATCATGTAACTTGATATGTATGCGTTCTAGTTTTTAACGTAATTAATTTGGTTATTCTCTCGTCCGTAAAGTTCTCTTAAGACCGATCAAAGTGTATTCATTAAATGCCAGAATATTATTTAAACAGACCATCCCTTATCGGTATTATAGTAAATATAAAATTTGGAAAATTGACGACTGCAATTACACAAATCTGCTGCATTTGTTCATATATTTTTGTATACATTCATAGGACAAGATTCTTCAAGAATACAACGACACAATTTTCAAACGTATTAACCCCAAATTAGAAAACTTCTTCAAGAACATTCCAAGCGTTCCACTAGAGTAAGTTTTCTTTTTTTTTTCAGTTATAGGTAGTAAAGTTTACATTTTAAAAATGCATTTTTAAAATGTCATTATTAAAAAAAAACAGAAAAAACATCAATACACCCTGGTACCGGCTCTCCCAAGTACAGGTGGCACTCCCACATACAGCTCACGGTAAAGCATTTTATACGAGAGGTGGTGTAAGTATTTCGTTTGTATCTCCTGAAATTCAAAAACTTCGAAAAAATGAAACATATAGGCGCCCTGGTAAATAAATAATGACTATGTTCTGCAAGTGCCACAACATTTCATCTTGAAATAAACAAACTACGGCGATTTAAACGCGAAAGTTTGCCTTAAAATTGTCAAATGTTAAAATAAAACGTAAAATACTCAGTAAGTACTGCAAAATTATTCATTTTTGATACGGTAACGTATATTCCTTTCTTCCTACAACAACCTGTTCACATTCCAAGCATTTATCTATTTTATTTAATGAATACCGAAGTTTTCAAAAAATATGAAGAAACTTAGTTTTATTATATGTGGGAGGGCAAAATACATGTACTCAAAACAAATCTAAATAATTACTATGTGTCAGATTTCTTCACATGTTTGAAGACTTTTCGGTAGCTGTACTTGGTGAGTGCCAAACATTTACACACCTGTGCGATGGGAGTGCCGTTTTGAAACCACTGACCATCTTTAAAAACGAGTCATTCATTAGATGAAAAAAAGATAAAGGCTTTGAATTTAAACTGGTTGTTGTAGGAAGACAATACGATACTGTATAAAAAAATGAATAAATTTGCAGTACTTACTGAGTATTTTACGTTTTATTTTGACATTTGACATTTTTGAGTCAAACTTTCGCGTTTAACTCGCCGTAGTTTGTTTATTTCAAGATAAAACGTTGTGGCACTTGCAGAACATATTCATTATTTATTTACCAGGGCGCTGATATGTTTCATTTTTTCAAAGGTTTTGAATTTCCGGAGATACAAACGAAATACTTACACCACCTCTCGTATAAAATTCTTTACCGTGAGCTGTATGTGGGAGTGCCACCAGTTTGGGAGAGCAGGTACCAGGGTGTAATCAATTAAAGCCTCGGGATCATTGAGTACCAGGGTCATTTGCTTTGAATTATGTTTTGTTTCTGACTGTCGAATGGGTTGGTTGTTTTAATTTCATCAAGATAACTTGTACATGTTTGTTTACATTAGAACCTTACGAGGTATGCATAACTCTTTAACTGCAATAAAGAACCGTCTATTAAATTTATCAATCGCGGCATTTAATAAATAATTATGCCTCTACGATGTCAAAATCTGTTCTTAATTTGAATTTGGAAAATATCGTTTTATATGCGATTCCATTAATGCCAATTAGAAAGCTAAATCAAAACGAGCCTGCAATATTTTTATATTTGTCGTGTTCGGGGGCTTTTAAAGTTCCATTTGCAGTTAAAAAGGTAGAATACATATTTATTTGCGTTTATTTACAAGCCTTTTATACCAGATAACGCATTCAAACAACTTTTACGCGACGAAGACGGGACAATTTATCAAAACCTATGTATCCTTTATCACAAAGTAGAGTTTCAAGTTTATTTTTCCCAATCAATTCTGAAAAAAAAATAGATTAACTCAAACACTTCGCATTTATCCAGAATACAAGCATCGTTTTACGACGGCCTAGGCGGAGGGTATTCATCGGCCTCGGAAACCTCTCCAGGAATATTTAGCATCAACTTGTTTAGACCCGAAGAGGTGTAAGTAACCTTTTTGAGATCTTGCTAGCTCCAGGATACTAATCATCACAGTGACTTAAATAGGCTGAATTATATTGCCGTTCAAGTATTAAAACTACTTGAAAGGTAGACTTGTGATTAGTAATTTTACAAGAATCAGATGTTGTAGTAAAATGTGAAATATGCATAGGTAATAAGGTTCAGTTTATTAATTGCCTGTCAATGACCACGCAAGACAAAACTATCATATCAATTTGTTGTAAGGAACATCAAAATTTATAAATTCTTACCTCATCAAATAATCTTTGAGACTAAAAACGAGAAGTAGTTGAAGAATTCAAGGAGATATTTAATGATTTTATACCTTTAATATTTACTTTCATTAAAATGACAAATATGTGTCAAGCCAATCATATCAAATAAATTAGCCTTTAGAGCTCAGTATTGATCTGTATATTTACTATAAAATATGTATTAAAAGGGCGAAAAAAAACTGCATTGTAACCTGTTTACACATTTAAAACCTAACCTTTAAACGTTCTTTTCCATCTGTTTATTTACTTGCAGCCCATTTTTCGAAATGATGGCTCTCTCTCTTCATGAAGCCAATCCTGGTCATCACTTACAGGTAACATTACGGCGGCTTATTTATCCTTCTATTGAACAACTCGCAAAAGCACCATCTATCGATTTGGACAACGAACACGTTTCCTTATAGTTCTGAAAGTTCTATCTTTAAATGATGAATAAATTAGCTATTTCTAGGATGTAGCACGATCATTTAGTCCTTTCCTTTAGTCTGTAATTTTGATACTGTTTTAACTGTGACTTTGAGTTAAGCTTCGAGTGTGTTAATGTAGAAATTAATAAGAAACAAGAAAATGTTAAGATATATATGGTACATTTGTACATGTAAAACATGTATAAATAAAACAAAACAAGTTTACTTTTGACAGAGTGTGATATTTCTCATGCACATATGTTTTACCCGTGGGGAATGCAGTCTCCTGTTGGCAATGTATTTTATTTTCGCTATGGCTGCTTAAGGATCGGTTGATCTGATTTCACATGGTAAAATTCACCAAATAATTTTAATCTGTGAAGTTTAAAAAGATCAGTAATATTATGAATATTCTATTGCGACTTATTTAAAGAATGATACCATTTTATTTCAGCACAGTTATTCAATGAAAGCGGCGTTGCCAGATTTTCGAGGAAGTACTATCCTATCATTCTACAACATTCCAAACTGGTTCCCCTACCATTCTGCATATGGCGAGGTAGTTTTACACAAATATTTTAGCCCCTGTCTTGACTTCTTTCATTTATTTCTATAACTGTTGATTTTATTCACAGTGAAATTGCAAAATTTTAAACTTTTTTAAACATTGATTGTCAAAACGTTGCGTTTCTGAATTTATATTTATACGTTTTTCTTATTTATATTGTCGTTCGTTAATTAAATGGTGAACACATACATGTAGTACGTTAACGATTTTTTAGCTCACCTGAGCACTTGTGCTCATGGTGAGCTTTTAGGATCGCCCTGTGTCCCAGTCGTCAATTTTTGCTTTAAACAACATCTCCTCCTAAACCCCTGGGCCAAAGTTGATGAAACTTGCCACGGATGTTCCTTGCATGAAGCTCTTCCAAAGTTATTCAAAGAAACCAGAACTCTGGTTGCCATGGCAACCGAAAGGAAAAACTTTAAAAATCTTCTTGTCTGAAACCACAAGGCCTATAGTTAGATATTTGGCATTTAGCACCCTCAAGTGGAACTCTACAAAGATTGTTCAAATTATTTCCCTGGGGTCAAAATTGGCCCCGCCCCAGGGGTCACTTCATTTTACATAGACATATAGGAAAAACTTTAAAAATCTTCTTGTCTGAAACCACAAGGCCTAGAGCTTAGATATTTGGCATTTAGCACCCTCTAGTAGAACTCTACAAAGATTGTTCAAATTATTTCCCTGGGGTCAAAATTGGCCCCGCCCCAGGGGTCACTTCATTTTACATAGACTTATTACGTATATCAGGGCTATCCGACCAACCTTTTTTGGGGTTGCCCCGGTTAGCTCAATCGGTTGCGTCGCAGGAATTGCAGGGCTAGGCGCTGTCGCCGTGACGGTGCGGGTTCGCTCCCAGCTAGAGGCCATATCATTTGAAATTCACAGTAGCGTTATTTGTGCAGTGTGGCGGCCGTAAAAAGTCTCCCCGTACATATAGTCAGTACTGTTATCAGTAAAATAACCCGTTACCGATGTCATGCAGTGATTGTTACGTATATCAGGGCTATCCGATCAACCTTTTTTGGGAATGTCCCGGTTAGCTCAATCGGTTGCGTCGCAGGAATTGCAGGGCTAGGCGCTGTCGCCGTGACGGTGCGGGTTCGCTCCCAGCTAGAGTCACTATCATTTTATATAGGAAAAACTTTAAAAATCTTCTTGTTTGAAACCACAAGGCCTAGACGTTAGATATTTGGCATTTAGCACCCTCTAGTGGAACTCTACAAAGATTGTTCAAATTATTTCCCTGTGGTCAAAATTGGCCCCGCCCCAGGGGTCACTTCATTTTACATAGACTTATATAGGAAATCTTTAAAAATCTTCTTCTCACAAACCACAATGCGTACAGCTTAGATATTTGGGAAGTAGCATTGTCTAATGGATGTCTACTAAATTTTTTCAAATTTTGTCCCCTGGGCCAAAATCCGCCACACCCTAGGGTTTTCTTGGTTTACATATAGTTATATGGGTAAAACATGAAAAATCATTATTCTCCAAAACTAATAGGACTAGATCTTAGATATTTGGTGCTGAGTAATTGTAGAGACCTTTTATCAACTTTGTTTAAAAGTTGGCCCTAGGGTCAAAATTGTCCCCGCCCCGGGGCCCTTTATATGTGAAAAAGGCAAATTTTAAAAATCTTTCTACTGGAAACCTCAATGCCTAAAGCTTAGATATTTGGTATGTAGCATTGTCTAGTGGATGTCTTCCAAGTCTGTTCAAACTATGTCCCCTGGGCCAAAATTGGCCACGCCCCAGGGTTCTCTTAGTTTACATTGATTTATATAGGAAAACATAAAAATCATTTTTATCCGAAATTAATAGGACTAGAACTTAGATATTTGGTGTCGAGTATTGTGAAGAGACACTTTACCAACATTGTTTAAATGTTGGCACTGGGGTCAAAATTGGCCCCGTCCTGGGGGCCCTTAATATTTTAAAAAAGGAAAACTTTAAAAATCTTCCTACTGGAAACCTCAATGCCTTAAGCTTAGATATTTGGTATGTAGCATTGTCTAGTGGATGTCTACCAAGTTAGTTCAAATTATGTCCCCTGGGCCAAATTTGGCGACGCCCCAGGGTTCTCTTAGTTTACATTGATTTATATAGGAAAACATGAAACATCATTTTTATCCGAAGCTAATAAGACTAGACCTTAGATATTTGGTGTTGAGTATTGTGAAGAGACCCTTTACCAACATTGTTTAAATGTTGGCCCTGGGGTCAATATTGGCCCCGCCCCGGGGACCCTTAATATGTAAAAAAGGCAATTTTTAAAAATCTTCTTACTGGAAACCTCAATGCCTTAAGCTATTTGGTATGTAGCATTGTCTAGTGGATATCTACCAAGTTTGTTCAAATTATGTCCCCTGGGCCAAAATTGGCCACGCCGCAGGGTTCTCTTAGTTTACATTGATTTATTTAGGAAAACATAAATAATCATTTTTCTCTAAAACTAATGCGACTAGACCTTAGATATTTCGTGTTGAGTATTGTGAAGAGACCCTTTACCAGCATTATTTCAATGTTGGCCCTGGGGTAAAACTGAGTACTTTTGTACTCAGGTGAGCGATATAGGGCCATCATGGCCCTCTTGTCTTAGTATGAAAGAATCGTGTCATACAATAGGCAATCTTTTAGGCAAATGATTAAAGTTTGATTTAAGTTTTCGCCTTTTTTCTTTCCAACCGAAGAATTGATTGTCACACGGGTTTTTTTACGAGTCAGATATGTAACAATCCTGTTTTCAAATAAAAAAAATTGTGTGTTTGCTTTCCAACTCGTATGTCGACGTATTACATATAAAATGTATAACCATGTCCGTGTTTCTTACCAGTACTATAATTTGTTCGTCAGCAGTGTAAAAATATCTATAAACCATTTCCGTCATATCGAGAATTACTGAGTCGGTAAATTTTTATTCGAAATGGTATCACATTTTAACGTTTTGTAGTCGAATTAAAATTATACAGAAATGAAAATATGTATGGTTTAATCAAGTTCAACATCTCGTTATTTTTCTTATATATATGAAAAATATCGCACCATGTACAAAGTTCAAACCGCAAGTTTATTTTCAGGGCTGGGCCTTGTATTCTGAATATCTCGGAGAAGAAATGGGGCTTTATAAGGATGATTTCGAAATGTAAGTTTCGTTATTTTAAGATCTTAAAGAAAAAGTCTCGTGTGTAAGTTATTCCTAAAATGAAATACATTGTATATAGCGAAGCGATTTAAAAACTGTATGTGGAACATACATGGTGGTAAAAGTTAAAATATGATTTGTCAATTATTTAATGCTAAAATCAAGAGAAACTGATTCAGAAAAAAACATTTTGACTTCTTACACGTGCAAAGACAATCGTTTTCAGGATTTTGACACGCATATATCTAAAATTATAATAAAATGAATATGTTAAGTAGCATAGTTTTTGAAAAACGTCAGTATTATGAAATAAATCACTGTAACTGTCACAGTCAGAACACTGAAATTATTAAAATTTCAGATCAATTGATCAAATGTGATTTGCCTTTATGTTAGTTATGTTAATCGTTTCAAGTTATGATTAGTGTAATTAAGAGTCTACATGCCCGTCCGAACAACCAGGATTTTCAAAAGTAAATCAGGTTAATTTACCTGTGATTTTGTTTGCTGTATGGCTAGGTATGGTATATGTTTCCGCACATGTGGCTATTGGTACGCAGTTTATAGTTCTTAAAAAACAACGACTTGCATTATCTTATGACTTTCTTACAAATTAACAAGTTTCAAAAATATAGCTTCAATTCTTTTTGAGATAAGTCAGGATCGATTTTCTCACTGATGGTAAAACAATTGGCCCCCATCTGCAGACGGTAGAAAACTAAAAAAAATGTTTTATAAAAAAGGGGGGCTCAACTATGACATTTAATAGTTAAATGCTTTTTAATATGAGCCGTTTGTTGCCACAAACATTCATGTTAGGTTTAAAGAATATACGTTAAATGTTTCTAAAAATGTAAACAATGTGTACTTTAAATACAAATTTAAATACAAATGTGTACTTAAACAGTACAAAAGGGACATAACTATATCTGGAACTATTCTGCCTGGCAACGGGTAAATATCATACATGTAAAGATATGATAGCCGAACTCTAACGCCTCGGGTTCTCATTTTTGTTAATTGTGGTCGTCTTTTTTTCAACTGATCATTTTATTAACCATGCTCTCTCTCTCTCTCTCTCTCTCTCTCTCTCTCTCTCTCTCTCTCTCTCTCTCTCTCTTCTCTTCTTATTCTTCTTCTTGATTGTGTGGGAAGGCTGTTTTTTCTGGATGTGGCAATTCATGATATGCATATTTCAACATTTTCAACAGTATTATACAAATATTAACGTGTTAAAATACATTAACAGATATTAACAGCAACTGCGTGGTGTCCAGAAGTGTACATTTGTGATTTAAATTTATGTACGAATTATTGACCAGTAAAGTTATCTTTCATCTGTTTCGAAGTGATTTAAAACGTTTAAATGCTCCAATTGCAGCTCATTTATTAAATTACGAACAGCCTATTTCGTAAACATTTAACTTCTGTTTTTACCTAAGGATGGGTCGGTACAGCTACGAAAGCCTGCGAGCAGCGCGTCTTGTTGTAGATACTGGATTACACTTTAAGAAGTAAGTGCTTGAATTTCATACTGCAAGGTTTAAGAACTGATGTTGAAAACTAAGATCAGGTGTTATTGTTTTGTATGAGTATAACTTATTGCCATCGGTAGTTATCAATTACCATATCTGAAAGCTGTTGACCTGAATCGGACTGAATAGACGGTCATTGACTGAACCGGGCTGATTAGACGTTCGTTGACTGAATAGACGGTCATTGACTGAACCGGGCTGATTAGACGATCGTTGACTGAATAGACGGTCATTGACTGAACCGGGCTGATTAGACGTTCGTTGACTAAACAGACGGTCATTGACTGAACCGGGCTAATCAGACGTTCTTTGACTAAAAAGACGGTCATTGACTGAACCGGGCTGATCAGACTGATAAGACTTTCGTTGACTAAACAGACGGTCATTGACTGAACCGGGCTGATAAGACGTTCGTTGACTAAACAGACGGTCATTGACTGAACCGGGCTGATTAGACGTTCGTTGACTAAATAGACGGTCATTGACTGAACCGGGCTGATTAGACGTTCTTTGACAAAACAGACGTTCATTGACTGAACCGGGCTGATTAGACGTTCTTTGACTAAACAGACGTTCATTGACTGAACCGGGCTGATTAGACGTTCGTTGACTAAACAGACGTTCATTGACTGAACCGGACTGATTAGACGTTCGTTGACTAAACAGACGTTCATTGACTGAACCGGACTGATTAGACGTTCGTTGACTAAACAGACGTTCATTGACTGAACCGGGCTGATAAGACGTTCGTTGACTAAACAGACGGTCATTGACTGAACCGGGCTGATTAGACGTTCGTTGACTAAATAGACGGTCATTGACTGAACCGGGCTGATTAGACGTTCTTTGACAAAACAGACGTTCATTGACTGAACCGGGCTGATTAGACGTTCTTTGACTAAACAGACGTTCATTGACTGAACCGGGCTGATTAGACGTTCGTTGACTAAACAGACGTTCATTGACTGAACCGGACTGATTAGACGTTCGTTGACTAAACAGACGTTCATTGACTGAACCGGACTGATTAGACGTTCTTTGACTAAATAGACCTCCATGGACTGAATAGGACTGATTAGACGTTCTTTGACTAAATAGACCTCCATGGACTGAATAGGACTGATTAGACGTTCTTTGACTAAATAGACCTCCATGGACTGAATAGGACTGATTAGACGTTCTTTGACTAAATAGACCTCCATGGACTGAATAGGACTGATTAGACATTCTTTGACTAAGAAGACGTTCATTGACTGGTCCGGACTGACTAGAAGTACCTACGAACCTAGGACTTCGTTAGAAACATTTATTAAAGAAGACATATTTAGATACCCCAAAAAGCAGTTAATTTTTTTACTATTACTATTTTTATTCAGTACTATGAAGCGATCGAAAAACAGTCATTTTGAATAATTTTATTTAAAGATGGTCAAGAGAAGAGGCAATATTGTACCTGCAAAACCATACAGCACTAACTGGGGGAAGTGCCGCTAATGAAATAGATCGTTACATCACTTGGCCAGGTCAGGCATGTGCATACAAACTTGGCGAAATAAAGATCAAAGACCTAAGACAAAAGGCTCAGCAACAATTAGGTAATATGTACTTTCAATTTTGTTCGATTCGTTTCGTAAATAATTCGAATATCTCCTTTTCCATGTAACAAATTCAGCAAATTTCAAAGTAAAAAATAAATGCATATCAGGCCTTGCAACAACCAGAAAAAAACAGACTCCCCACGCAGCCAAAGATTAGAGAAAAAAGAGTGCATGAGTTTATAAACATTATCAAGTCAGACACCGCAAACAATTAACGACAATGAGAACCATTGGGGTGACTGCCTTGGAACTGTCAGTGGCAAAACAATGAATATTGAGAAACCTAGTAGTAAATCCAGTTGACGAACCGTTAATCATAGTTCACGAAATTGGCGGCTTTGATATGGCTTGAAATAATAGGCGTATTTTTATTAATGAGTTCGTTTATTCGATGCGCCTTCCAGTTCTCAGTAGTAAAAACCTTCCCAAGCAGAGAAGAACCAGTATTAATATTAACATAGTTAAATTGGGAATAAAAATTATATTGACAGTGTTATAGCATGGTTGGTGCTCAAAGAAAAATGATGCTGTTTGATGATAGATGATGCAGTAAAATACTAATTTTAATAAAACACAAATTTCTGAACACAAGTCGTTGTCAATAGATATTTTTGCATTAAAGGATCTGCCTACATTTTAGGCATATCAGACAGAATAAACTTCTTATTGTTTCAACGTCTTATTCTCTCTCTAAAGCCAGACTGAAAAGTTTGACTTGATAAACACGAGTTATACGGGTCAGTGCATACACGAGGAAATCGAGTTTATCTACGATTTTCTAAATATTAACTTTTTTGTTTCCTAAAATAGTGAAATAAGCCTATCAGGAATCGCCACACTCACAAAACACAACCTCCCCATGCAGCGAAAAAGAAGAGAGGAAAAGAGAGCATGTTGTTATGAGTATGTCAATTCAAATAAGACGTCACAAACGTAAACGAAAAAGACAACTCTTGTTTAATAAAAAAGAAAAAAAGAAAACACATTCAAGTTCCGGTCAAATCTTTACCATAAAACTAAACAGATTTGCAAAACAAATGTCTAATTTATCTAAAAATGTGAAATATGCATATCAGGAATTGCCACGCCAAGAACACACAGCCTTGAACGCAGCAAAACGTAGAGAGATAAAAAGACAATGCGTAAATAAGAATATAAATTTCAAATAGGTCACCACAAACAACGACAGAGAGCTTTTTGGGTTGCTGTCTTGGAACATGTCTATTTTACAAACTCGTTATGTTGTTCCGATTGCGTAGCTTTGGTAGTTGAGAGCTGTTTAAGTTTCTTTTCTTGTTTAAGGACATCTTTTTGACATCAAGGAGTTTCATCTACACATCCTGGAAAGTGGTGCCATGCCGATGAGCGTTCTAGAGACACTGATTAATGATTGGATAGAAAACGTAAAAGCTAATCACGTGACCAACAAGCCTACCAGTGAAGCTGTTATGATACAGCATCTGAGATTTGAATTCATAATCTTCATACCCGTGCTCCAAATCTTTTTTTTTTAAAGGACATGATTTATAGTCTCGTTGACGACTAATGTAAAACAAAACGGTACCTTTCAAATGTTTGCGAAAGGCAAGCTACAGGTCTTGCGTATTTAAACATGAATATATTTTTATTGTTTATTTTTGCCTAAAAGAACTTGGTCTGTCTATATGTAATACTTTACTCCACGGATACGGCTTTTATAACAAGGAAAAAACACTGTAGAACCAGATTAGCCAGCACACCAGTGACTTAAACATCTAAAATTAAGGCGATCAGTATATGTTTTCGAGTCCTTTATTTTTTCCTGTTAAACATGATTATTTTTTTTTTCAATTTTACAATTTTATTTAACTTTCTTGTTAAAACATATTGATTTTTACCCATTCAAATCTATTTATTCTGCCTTTTTATTTATTGATTTATAAGAACATACGAGTATTAAACTTGTTTCTGGTTAAGTTCTTGCCTGTTAATGAATTCTTTATATTTTCTCATAAAACTAGCTCCTAGACTACTAGGTTTTGCCTGCTATAGACATTTAAATGTGTCATCTTCTGTAAATTCAATCAGTTATGTCACTTTAATGCTGAATTAATCGGCGATAAAACTTGAAAAAGGTTTTCCTTAATTTGTGATACCGATAACCTTGTTTTAAAAGTTTTTCTGTAAAGCAAAAATTACGTTCATTGAAATCATTAACATCTTTGCAAGCTCTTGAAAAGCTAACAAGCTCTGAGATATAAATTCCGTTAGATGTTGCACGAGGAACATCGCCGTCTTATTTTATCATATATTTAAGCAGTGACGTCACCATTTTCAATAGACAGATTTAGATCAAGAAAGTTTGCTTGCTTTTCTGAAGTGTTCGCTGTCGCAATGACGGTGCAGGTTCTCTCTCAGCTAGAGGCACTATCATTTGAAATTCACAGTAGCGCTATTGGTACAGTGTGGCGGCCGTAAAAAGTCTCCCCGTACATATAGTCAGTACTTTTATCAGAAAAATAACCCGTCACCGATGTCATGCAGTTATTATTACGTATATCAGTGCTATCCGATCAACCCCCTTTTTTGGGGTTGTCCGGCTAGCTCAGTTGGTTGCGTCGCACGAATTGCAGGGCTAGGCGCTGTCGCCGTGACGGTGCGGGTTCGCTCCCAGCTAAAGGCACTATCATTAGAAATTCGCAATAGCGCTATTTGTGCGGTGTGGCGGCCGTAAAAAGTCTCACCGTACATATAGTCAGAACTGTTAAAGTCTCCCCGTACATATAGTCAGAACTGTTATCAGTAAAATAACCCGTTACCGATGTCATGCAGTGATTGTGACGTATATCAGGGCTATCCGATCAAATCTTTTTGAAGGGTTGTCCCGGCTGGCTCAGTTGGTTGCGTCGCAGGAATTGCAGGGCTAGGCGCTGTCGCCGTGACGGTGCGGGTTCGCTCCCAGCTAAGGGCACTATCATTAGAAATTCGCAGTAGCGTTATTTGTGTAGTGTGGCGGCCGTAAAAAGTCTCCCCGTACATATAGTCAGAACTGTTATCAGTAAAATAACCCGTTACCGTTTTCAGGCAGTTATTGTTACGTATATCAGGGCTATCCGATCAAATCTTTTTTTTTTTGGGGGGGGGGGGCGGGGGGGGGGGTTGTCCCGGCTGGCTCAGTTGGTTGCGTCGCAGGAATTGCAGGGCTAGGCGCTGTCGCCTTGACGTTTCGGGTTCTCTCACAGCTAGAGGCACTATCGTTTGAAATTCACAGTAGCGTTATTTGTGCAGTGTGGCGGCCGTAGAAAGTCTCCCCGTACAATGTAGTCAGTACTGTTATCAGTAAAATAACCCGTTACCGATGTCATGCAGTGATTGTTACGTATATCAAAGCTATCCGATCAACCTGTTTTTGGGGTTGTCCCCGCTAGCTCAGTTGGTTGCGTCGCAGGAATTGCAGGGCTAGGCGATGTCGCCGTGACGGTTCGGGTTCGCTCCCGGCTATCAGTTCTTCTTTACATTATTAGAAGCCTTATCAGCAGGTGTTAATACAAATCTGTTAAGAAAAAGAAATATATGCGTATCAGGAATCGCCACACTCACAAAACACAGCCTCTCCACGCAGCGAAAATGAAGAGAGGAAGAGAGAGCAAGCATGCTTGTTATAAGTATGTCATTTAAAATAGGACGCCAAAAACAATTAACGAAAAAGAGAACCTTTGGGGATACCGCCTTGGAACGGTGGCAAAACAAATTGCCACTGGGAGTTTAAACCAGGTACTAGGGTGCACCAACCTCACACTTGCCCCAAGAGGTTCTCGTATCACAAAACAAGTACAAGTTGTCTTGGTGAAATAACTCCAACCCAAGTCTTGAATTCCTTTTTTCAAATGACGAAAGTTAAAACGAGGTCGCGGTGGTAATAAAGCCATCATTCATTCATAAAATGATATACGAGTGTCAATTATTTTGGATATATGTGTTTTTCCAGTTAGAAAGTGCATTATAGGCTCAGCATGTTTTCTTTTGCACTTTTTATTGCAAAATAAGTTTCAAGACACCACAATTTCTGCACGGCATGCATTAATTTTGGATGGAATTCTATATTTGGGACCTTTAGAAACTAAATTACGAATTCTAGAGTCTGTCTTTACATTAAGATCACCGGTAACAATATGACCGGAAGGCTTATATAAATATTTAGATGTTAAACACTCAAGATTTTGGTGTATTTTCAATTATCTGTTAATCAGAGGTTATTTTATTGTTATTAACACTTGTATTTCTAGTTGGTTTGTTCAGATTGAACTGTTTTATCTTTAAATATACTAGGAAGGTCAATAAAATTTATTCCTTTATTAAAAAAGAAATGTAAAGGGAATATCTTTGATGGTCAGATTCCAAGTCAATGTGTGGCCTGAAAACATGCCGAGTATAACACTGAATAAGACTTGCAACCTCGTAAAATGGATGGGTTCTAATGACGATGTCGTCGGCTTCCTCATCCAGTTTCTGCAGACTTGATATTGAAAGAGAAGCCAACCTTGAAAGCATAGCCTGTCTGCCAGATTGTTTTAAAATACTAGAGAGGTTGAGATTTAAAATGTGTACGGGTAAGTGTAGAAGATATTTCTGTGTTTTACGTCTTCAATACATGTGTAGATAAAATTCAATACAAGGCATTTTACACGTTATCTCCGTGTACAAAGTGTTCTACACGTACGCCAATTACTTGTAGATTGTTACCTATTTATTAATTAAAATATCAGAAAATGATTTTGGCCAGAGTTATTATATTTCTTTGTTCCTTTGATGCTGTATAAAGATTCAACGAAACCAAAGTCGATTATTTCCGAAAAGTAAAAGTTAAGCTGCCCCTTCGTTTGATCTTATATCCATTTCCTATTCAATATAAAATAAATTTATGATATATATCTAATGATTTCGATAAAAATGTACCACATAACAACAAACAAGATAAGGAAAAGAATCATGCTTAAGAGTTCTAAGTAACCTTTGTCAGAAGTGAGTTTTACTTGACATGCCGGTTGAGATGTAAGACGGGTCGCCTACTGGTACGTGTAGCGAAAATCATTTGGGTACTTCCTCATCAAGGTATGCGTTTCTTAAATACTGTATAAGTCAGTATACAAGTTATCAACGTAAAAGATACCTCCTACACGGATTAGAAAACGTGTACTATTCATTGCCTTGTAGATCATGAACACTTCATTTTAATCACTAAATTTCATATACATCATTCATTTTTGTTTTGTAAATTCGATACTTGTTAATTGCATTAATCTAACTATGTAAGATATAAAATATTATATAGTTATTGAGTAAAATTTATTTTTATGAATACATTTCCTGTTATTAATATTGAATAATAAAAATTCGTCTATTGTTGAAACCTAAATATACAAGTTTTAGCTTTCCAAAATGCTAGTCGGTCAATAGCAGATAAATTAACAGAATAAGTTAATTCGTGCTTGCATTTACTTTTTGACCAATGGAAGTCGAGGCTATGTCCAGCTTTCTGTCGATCAATGTCACGTGGATTGTATCAGACAAACCATTTGTGAATTTAGTTGTCCATTGCTGTTACTCTAAAGCATGCAAACAAAAGTTGTACGGCTGATGTTTGATTTTTTGAAAAATGAACAAGACGTGTACCGGCAAAAGACATTAATGTAAAAAATTTTCTAGTAGACGTAATGTTTTACTGTTAAATTATTTTATTTCGCGCGGGTCAAGATCGCGAAATTCAATCCCAGCGAAATTAAACTCTTTAACAGTGTTTCTTATAGGAAAACACAGTTGCGCTAATTCATATCGCCGCGAAGTTGTTATTTACTTGTTTTGCGCGAAAATTCGTCCCCGCGAAATTAAATGATACTACAGTATTTTATTCATGTATTTTATGTAGAAATAATGAAGTTGTTTAAGCACCAGCGAGTTGGAATTAAATATGTTATATTGAGGTACCATAGAACTTTCCACAGTCGATGCTTATTTGTACAGTGAGCAGTATTCGTTACCAACATTCTTAAAGTGTAGTTTTAGTTGAGTCTGCAGATCTGGCCAAACTTGAAGTTGATGAGCGTTAGAAGAAGTAAACAATAAAATAGGATGTTGATGCATTCATTATTTTCACTTAAGCTTTATGCTGCTCATATTATTTGTTTGTGTTATAACGATTTTCTCTGAAACTATTACAGAAACTCGAGAAGCACTATTTGTATTTATGTTAATTTATGAAATTCTCGTTATGCAACTGTTCTGAAAATTTTTCACAATGATTTCTTTACTTCAAAGGATGGTTTTGCATTGCTTGCAGTATATTCTAGTAGATCGCCCTTACATAGTAATGATATTGCGTGAGTTGTCTACCTTACTGAACCGAAACCAGATCCGTTATATTGCATGTGTATGTGGTAGCAGACATCGGTGTCAGGGTTATCCCCGGAAATATTTTAAAAGTTAAACTCAATTTGGATTGCAACTGCGGCGAGTCCAATCGTTCACTATTATTTTGACGAATCGGCACTAAAGCAATGAAGACATGAAAAGTCATCAACCAACTAGTTTGAAACGCTCGCAGCTCGGGTTTTAACATTCACAATTCTGAGGTTGATTAGCTGATCACAACTAGTTATGGATTGAAATGATTTTTCATCATATTTGACTTACGAAGTACTTGTTAATATATGACACCAAAAACTGAGTAAACATATCGCCTTTTATAATATTAATATTGATATAAGACAAACACGAACAACAAACTCATTATTGATACTACCCTGGCACTCTGAACGTGTAATCATAAAGTGAAATAAACCTTCTGTGGCCATTCTATTCGTTAATCTCTGACGTTCGTAGCTAATTATACGTATCGATGACTGTCTTTTAGCGTACCACCGCCCCATTGACTACGCTTATGATTTTAGATAAAAAATATTGTCCATGCTGATCTCCTATATTAAATAATTGTCATCTCAGGTTCGCTAAACCTCCGGTTATTTCTGAGAACATTCACCAAATTGCACTGGATATCGCAAACAAATTCCAAAATCCCTGACCTCCCAAGTTTACTTTAAATAATGGTCATCTCACATTCGCTAAACTTCTGTTAACTTCTAAGAACATTCACAACATTTTCACTGGAAATCACAAAAAGCAAGATCTCTCTTAAAAAGTCAATATTTGTACAATTAAACAAAGTTCTGAGCATTTGCTCCGTCCTAAATGCTTATTTTAAACCTCTTGTCATATGCTATAAGCCTCCACTATTTCACGACCATATGTTTGGTGATTTATACCACAAGTTAGAAAAATTTTTAATGTGAACGCATGGGTAGAAGTTTTCATCAATTTTCAAAGTGAACGCAGTTACAGGAGTTTTTTTGAGACCCGCATTATTTCATATAACATTTCATACACCTGTATTGATATCATTCAAACAAACATAACAAAAAAAACGACAAGAAAATGTGCAAGAACCTGTAATATATTACATGTTGAAGTTCTAAATAAATAGAAATACCAACATTCTAACGAAATTGTTGACGATCAGAATAGTAATTATAATCCGTTAGAGTCCCTGTCAGGCTGCTGTTGCAAAATGGTAAGATTTATCACCAGCTTAAATGCATTACTTAAAAAAAAACACGGAAATATATATAAGTAAACTTATTTTGTATGACATCAAATAAAATTTAAGCGCTTTTATTTCAAAGCGGCTTAAAGTTTTAACTTCAGTGCCATGTTTTTTTTGTTAAAGGTTATGCTAATGACCGACTAGCTTTTTGTAAACTTTTGCTTACAGACAGCATTTCCCGCCAAAGTCGGATATTCGTGAGTCTCTAAGAAAAACATAAACGCTGTCTTGCTTTTGACGAACAAAATCAAGATAACTTAACGAATCTATTTCATATCTGGCATCATCCTGAAAAGTTGTTTGATTCAAATAAAGGATCAGTTCAACTTATGTGCAACTAAAACATTTGCTATAAAGGTTTGCATCACGTGACTTTCTAAATAAAGACGCATATCATTATTTCTATACGCTGTAGAAAATACAACATACGTATGTTTACGTAATTTAGCATGTCGTTATAGATCAGCTCAATTTCTGATTTGCCGTAACTACAATGTTCAAATATTGTTCCATCATCATTTAAAAGACTTTTCTGGCAAGTAGGGGGAACGAAATAACATTCGCAAGCTTTAGACGGGCGGTTTTGTCTAAAGTTACAACGTCCGGTGCCGCTGTTAACTGGTGTTACCCTTCAAAGTTAAAGTTTGGTCCATTATAATATGTCGGTCATCAGGATGACCGACAATCATGACAATTAAATTAAGTATACAAGTAACAAGATTATGAACATTGAAGTCTTTTCCGGTAAACATCTTCTCTATATATCAAGCAATCAAACATCAGCCTCTACACTATCTTTTTGCATGCGTAAACAGGTTGCATAGTCTAAATTATGCTTTCCGTCTGGTACGTGATATCACTGTTAACAGGTGTTCAGGCTAAAGATCTCAAGTTTGGTCGATTATAATATGTCGGTCATCAGGATGACCGACAATTAGAAGAGCTCTCATGGTGCTTATCATTTCCGTCCAATAACAGTTCCAGAAGTGTATTCGTGTACATCTGAATATTCGGCTAGCGTCAAACTTGGTTGAGGCGACACTTTGCCTTACCTATTTTAGAATTTGGGGAATCAAAATGTGTAATTGATCGCATTTTCTCATTAAATAATTTAATTTAACGTTAATGAGCAAACCGCTACTCTATAAATATAACTAGGAATGATCTTTTATAAGGGAGAGGCGAATTCAATATTTTACAGTGATCAATACAACATGGCGAAAACTTTTGCTGAGAAACCCTATTTAAATATTCTTGTCTGTCACGTGACTGTGAATGTGTCGATAACGTACTATATTTTGATGGCTTTTATAGAACTACACCTAAACGCATGAAATCTCACTTTGGAAAATTACAAGTACACGTACTATTACAAGTAACTTTTCTCAAACGATTTTCATAAAAACAGTGTCGTGTACGTGAACTTGTAGCTTACACATACCCGCACACGTACAAGTTTCAAATCTTAACCTCTCTAGTATGTAGGTCATAAATAGAACAACGAATACGTGATTTTCTTTTTATGTTTCCGTTAGTTCTGTTTCCGTGCGACCTCGATTTTCTTTTACGTATTTCAAGCAATTCAAAGACGTCATGATCAGAATTTTTAGAAATGTTGCCTCCCTGGTAAATATTATCATTTAAAGCAAGTGGGTAAGGCGTTTGTAATTTTTTTTAATCCATTTATGTTCCGAAACGAGCCTGGCGCTGATTTTAAATGCTCTTGATGCAGCGCTGTCAAATGTAAGTTTTTCTACTGGTTGAATGGAAATATTTTGTACTGTGTCCTGCATGTTTTAAATGTTGGTATAAAAATGTTTAAAATGAGCTGTTGTTTCGAATTTTAGAACAATGTTGTCCAAAACGTGTTTTAAAGGGCGTCCTGTTTGTCCCACATATTGAATTCCACAGTTATTAGAACTTCAAGTTAAAACGTAAACAACATTTTCAGTTTGTCAGTCTATATTATTAATAATGTTAACAGAGAGTGTTTTGCCGTTAACTGTGGATCTAATGATAAACTTGCAAGTCAAATAATTACAGCATTTGCACCTCTTAGAATTGCACTTGAAAATAGAAGGATAAGATCTGCGTCTTCCGTCATTCAATCTAATTGGTCAAAGTTCCCTTTTAATCTATTTCAATATCACAGTAGCGTTGTTTGTGACGTGTGGCGGCTGTAAACAGTCTACCCGTACATTCAATCAGTGCTATTATCAATTACGCCTTCTGCACACGGAGATCCATGTAACGTGTAAATTTTATCCCAAGGGTTTACCGCCTTTGAACGGTCTATGACAAAACAAATAGCCACTTGGGGTTTAAACCAGGTTCTCGAATGCACTCCTCACAAGTTGTCCTGGTGCGCTAGCTCCAAACCACACATCAACTCGACAATGTTGTATGCAAACGTATAAATTCCATGTGATTTCTTAATCTGGCATTTTTCATAATCTTAAATAGACATTTTTATAATCTTTAATAATATACATTTCCATTACATTCCATGAACAGGCTCAATCAACCCGAGCCTCAGAGCAATGTTTTCATATTTGTCGTGTTCGGTGGCTTTCAAAGTTTCATTTTTTATCTATTTATATTCATATTCATGTTCCACCTTTGTGTGTGACTGTTTGTTGGCACAATCTTGGAATCTCAATTTTCGTGTTTCTTTTAAATCATACGTGATGTATACTGTTGTTTTTATCGATGTGGGCTTTTGTGTTATAGTGGTGAAATATTAACCTGCCCATTATGCATACATTACACAGTGGTTGAACGTGCTATTTTGAGACGGGGATATCCTTGCTATTCTGGACTGGTCTTTTGCATTTGTATGTATATCTTTAAAACTGCATTTACTTCCACATGCGTCTATAGCGCAGTTGGTAGGAAGGCAGAAAATAGCACACAACAATTTTTTGCCGCTTGGCGCGGGTTCGAGTCGTACTTGGACCTATAATATTTTTCGTGGCGTTTTATATTGTAGATGTTTATTGTTTATTTGTGTATTTTTTAAATATTTTGGGGTTTTTTTTGGCTTTATTGATTTATTTTTATGGACTTTTTATTGTAATATTGATATTTCCATGTCACAAATATGCCGAGATGCCCTATAACTGATTGTTCTGCCATTTCAAAACGTATACACGTTGTGTAAACTACATATTTCTGAGTGATCATCTGCCATACATGTAGAAATTAACAACGGTTTCCACGTGGAAAATAACAAAAACGTGAAACTTTATATAAATAAACGCTTTAACTTAAAAAAGTATAAAACAAAAATGGCACTAGCAGGACTCTAACCACATACCTTTAGCGTTTGAATGCTTCACTTTACCACTGAGCCATTCCGCTTTCATACCTGCCTAGCGGAAAGAAGACATCTATACTGCATGAGTAATGGATTTCCCGTTGACGTAATGACGACTTTCACGCTTTGGTGATAAAGTTAAAAATATCACAACCAACCACCGAATAATGTATGCAAAATGGGCGGGTTAATATTTCACCACTATACGTAAAGGTTAATTAACTTTTTGTGACTACGTTAAAGGGGGGAACACCCAATGAATAAATATTAAAACAACCTTTTAATCAAAACAACCTTAAATTATAAATATCAAAACTACTTTAAAGGATAAATAACAAATCTACCTTAAAGGATAAATATCAAAACAACCTTATTGGGCTTGGGCGCTGTCGCCGTGGCGTTGCGGCTTCGCTTCTATATAAACGCAATATTATTTTAAAGGATAAAAACTGCCTTAAAGAAAATTTTGTTTGATATTGCAGGCTCGCGTATGGACGTACAAAAAAGCTGCTCAACACTACTGTGAGGTCCTTCGCTCGGTTAATAATTTTGTTAAAAGGGGGAAATTGTCATGTGTTCATATAGAACGGACATAGTAAGATACAGAAGTGAACAATGCCCATCACTTAAAGTTCTCAATGCGCAAAGGTAGCAAGTATTAATGACAAAGCAATAAATATAAAAATGTTACAATGAGATATATGTATAACAACTTCTGAATATCAAATAAAATTTACAATAATATACCACGTTAAAATAGAACCCCTCCAACACAACCAATGACGAAGAGAATAAATCAATAAAACACTTCCATTGTATAATAAAAGCATTTAATTTGATTATCATACATTTCCTGATATACATAGGATGAAAATAATTTATTCGTGAGTAATGTGACAAATGGCAATCATATAAACTGAACCAGAATGACGGATAAATTTCTTACAGTCACTTACGACTAATAATGCTGTTCGTGAAGACTGAAAACGTAGTCACAAACTTCTGAAAAAACACATGCAATTCAATTTCCTAGCCGCTATGTATGCTTTCTAATTTGTCACTTATACAATGTACGTATCCTGATAAGTGGAAGTCTGCCTTAAAATTACTCTTTTCAAAAAGGGAGAATCAAGCCTCTCAACAAACTATAGGCCAATTACACTTCTAAGCTGTGTAGGAAACTCATAGACAATAGATCTCAGAAAAAAATGTTGCTGGCTCTTCAATTTCGGGTGTTTAATATATTATGTTGGTGTACCTCAAGGTTTAGTGCTCGGTCCGCTGTTTTTCAGTGCATGTCAATTATATTGTTTGTAGAATTTTAAGAATGTCTTGCTTATTTGCAGACGATACCTCTGTGGAATATACGACCTCTGGGAATCTTAAAACACAATTTGCCTTGACAGACTCGTGGTCTAAAACGTTGCTGGTAGATTTCAAAACCTACTAAAACAAAAGTTATGTTATTTACAACAAGCAGACTATTCCCCATACCTAATTTGGTTTTCAAAAATACGATTTGCAGACATCAACACACACTTGGGTTTTATCTTAGTTTTGACGAAAACGGCATGATCATATAGAAAAACAAACCCCATCTGCATCAGTAGTATTTGAAACTATAACGAAATTGAAAGTTGTGCTCAAAAGGCAAACTCCCAATCAGATCTACACATCGGCCTATTTTTGAAAAAATATGAAAAATGAATACGGTCACGTCTAGTAGACAAAGCACATGCAGCAATTGTTTGTGACGGCTGTACCAATGATGAAAAAGCCACTCGATAAAATTCAAAACGATTTCGATAAAATAGTGAATAAAGAATAATCAGATCAGCCGATGAATCGTTAAACCTATTTTTTATCTGTACGACGGAAAAATATGCATCTGTGGCGGTATTTCTAGAAAAAAGGTTAAACATAACTCTTATGTTCAGTTAATTTCAACATGTCAAGACTAACCCATAAAGCTTCTCAAATATTTTGTAAGGTTTTCGGATTCCAGTAAATTTTTGGTATTTCCAGCTCTGAATGTTGGATGAATTAACAACACTTTACTTACTTTTAGTGTAACAGTATATGATTAACTTTCACACAACATTAAGACAGGCTATATTTATATCAATGTTCATGCTTCTCCGATTGTTAAACTCATGAATTTAAAAGAAATTTATGATTCAGTTGTTAGGGGCTTTATTTAACGGTCCTAAAAATGGACAACAATGATTTATTTGATAGAAGATTTGATGAGTGTATATTTCGCATAATGATTTTTTGACAACCGAGAATAAAGACATCACGTTACAACAGCACGAACGGTGCATTTCACTTAATGAGTAATTCACATAGTGAAGTATATAAGCAAGAGACGTTTCCATACTGTATTTACACATCTACATGAACTGGACTACAGAAACGTTTAACTTAAATACTAGAGCGATGAAGACTATCTTTGCATCGATTTTGATGTTGCTGTCATGTGCTGGTCATATTTCTTCGCGTAAGTGTTTATTTCTTGTATGTCTTAAAGGAACTAAATAATCAAATGTCTTGTTCTGATAAAATATATAATTATCTTGGTGTAAAAGCCGATAATTATGCTTTGCTTTAGGTAAAAGATAGATAATTAGCTGATGTTAATACGCTCTGAGCTATGATTTAAAAAAACGAATGTTTTAGAAGGGATGGAAACGAGTAGTAAAATTGGTACTCGAGTACTCGGATAATCTCCCGATCGAGTACTCGAAATATTATTATCGATTTCGAAGAGATCGAATGCATTAAACGTTTCCATTCGCATTCTTTCATCATTAATTATGTTTTATTATTCTTTATTAGTGTTTTGTTATGAAATAATAGCATCCAAGTTACAGCACTTGTATGCGAGAAGAAATGTACAATTATCGTTTAATGAATTGAACTTCTGGGTGCGGGTTCGCTCCCAGCTAGAGGCACTATCATTTTCACTACCGTTGTACTTTTATATTTCATTAATTTTCATATGATTTTTATAGGATTATCCAAAAAATACACGTTAACTAATTACTGATTATGCGGACAGTCCCGAATTTCTCTTTGGTAGCGTCAAGATAATAAGCAAACAATAGATCAGTAATATCAAAACCTGCGCGCGATATGGTTATGACTATAATCGAACATGGAAAGTTACTACTTATCATAACACGTTACTATGTTAGATTTGGGGAGGTGTTTATGTGACACGTGTATAAAGGTTCACAAGCATTTATAAGAGAAATTTAAAACGCCACTTAGAAGAGACACATTCTGACTTGCCTCATTGGTGTTGACTTCTCTTTCACCATTTAATGACTGTACATCATTTGTCAAAGGAAGATTCCCGTAGCAAAACTACAACATTATAATGTAGTTCATTGAAGACCCCATTTTGATTTTTCCACATCATGGAATTTCTGATTTATGTTGCCATTATTTATTTATTTCATTTTTTTAATTTTCAATATGCATGTAAATTAAGTATGATGCATTTTTCTTCGCGCAACTAAACAAACACAGTACAGATCACTCAATGTTTATGCTGTGTGAGGTCTCTTTGAACATTTAGTCTTCGATGTTATCTATTTGCCCTTGGAAGGCCGTTGGACGCAATTCAAATATTTATGTAAATATTAAGTTGCGTTCAAACCGGAGTTAGGCGGCGTACAGTAATATGCATTTCCATTAATGCCCATGAACAGGCTCAGACAAACCTTGCGCTAAATATTGTCGTGTTCAGTGGCTTTGAAAATCCTTTTTTAATCTACTTAAAATACATCACGAGACCAATCAAATATACTGAAAAAATCAGAGCATTCAGTCAATTAAGTTATATATCGAGCTTTAAAAATGTATACGCGAAATATAACCGAGCAAATTTAAGATTGACGTTAATATTGCCACTAATGGTATTTAACACACTTACATAAATAAATGTAATTAGAAAATACATTTCATTTATTAAAACTGGACTAAAAGCATGCTTCTGTGATAATTATATAATTATACATGTACCATCACTTCTTCTGGTGGAGTTTGTTAAATTTTCGTTTTCTTATGTTACGGGTATGCTTCTTGCTACAAAATGTTACAGTAATTAAGAAAACTGTTTTTAAAACTGTGTCGTCAATTTTATTTTTCCGCACAAATACGACTGGCTAATGTGCTCCTTCGTGCACGATATGCACGATACTATATGCTGCTTTACATGCTTTCGTGGCAACTTTATTTCCTTTTCAGAGACTACACAGTGTCCAGTTAACTGGCATCAGTATGAAGTTCGTTCCAACTTGCGCACTTGTTTATGGATCAGCGATGAGAAGGCGTCCTGGATAGACGCTCTGGTAGGATATGCCCTATTTAATATAAAAATAATGGCTTTATCCTTGGTCACATCAGCGTTGATTGTGCTTTGTTGCGGCGTAACACGTTACCCCGTACATTCAATTAGTAATGTTATCAATTTCGTTTGTAAAGGCCGATGAGCACGATATTTAAATTTGCGAAACTAAAGTGCGCTAAACCCGACATGAACAGATGAGACTCTCTTTAAATTCACCTCCATTATGATTTTATCGGTGTTCAATCTTTCACAAGGATGACAACAAGTCCCTCCGTGCATCTTAGTTACACCTAACGACTGTAACTCATTCCGCATGTGCTCAATGGCATTGAGGTCAGGGGAACGTGCTGGCTGAAATCCATACGAGTAATAAATATGGAATATTATACCAGTATGAAAAATGTAGGTTTGTATTAGTCGAGTTGGGTATGTAAACAATATCACGCAAGACCGAAGGTCGAGCGTGATATGGTTTACATACGCAACGAGAAATAATACAAACCTACAGATTGCATATAATGTTCCTTTATTATATACCCTTATTTCACTACCAATTAAATGAGAACTAAATCAATAATGAATAGTGAAATGTGATGTTAGGTCACACGAAACCATTTATCTCTATGTCATTGAACAAATGTTTACATTTCAAGCGCCATGATCGATTTTGACAGATAAATAGATGAAAAGAGAACTTTGAAGACCCTCGACCACGACAAATATGAAAATATTGCAGGCTCGGATTGGGCCTGTTCATGGGCAGTAATGGAAATGCTTATTACTGCCCACGCCGCCTAGCCCCGGGTTGAGCGCAACTCAATATTTACACCAAAAAGTACAATTTTGACCCATCCCAAACGATGGTATGCATACATGTATGGCGGTGAACATGGAACCTTCAATGTGGTATTTTCAGATTAATACCATTCCATGTTCAGCGGCGAATGGTCCCCAGATAAAAGAATGGGTTTGCCCTAAACGAGAAAACAATGGGCGGAACTAAACACAATAGAATATTAAGAGGGGATCTTAGAATATAAATCCTGCATATCACAGACAACGCCAAAGGCAAAATTTTAAAAAGCAGGAAGTATATCCTTGGGGGTTATTGAACAATATCCAAATTTTATTGGCTTGAATATTGAAACCACCCATCTTTAAAGTGGTCGAAATATTAAAAACAAAAAAGTAAATTTAGAAGTACTTTTAACATAATACATAAATATCGTGCTCGACGACCTTCAAAGGACGTAACTGATAACAGCATACAATGTGCTGTTATTTCTGTTCCAAACTTTTAAGAAAATAGGAAGGATTCGATATGTAACGACTAGGATTTGAAAGTGTTTCATTCTTATACCACAGCAACGAGCTTGTTTACATCAAATCATAGGCTCAGGCTTTAAACAGAAAATAGAAAGGATTGTTGCAAATGGATATTTAAATTGGGATAGTTGAAGAATTATTAAACTTTCAAATCTTTGAAGGACAAAAAACAATAACAGCAAAATTTGGACAAGACCCGAAGATGCTGGAAGTGTTTACCGTGGTATTCGGTATGTAACGACTAGGATTTGAAAGTGTTTTATTCTTATACCACAGGAACGAGCTTTGTTTAGGCTACATCAAATCATTGGGTCAGGCTTTAAACAGAAAATAGGAAGGATTGTTGCAAATGCATATTTAAATTGGGATAGTTGAACGGTTTGTACACTTCTTCGCTCCTAAAACAGTAGTCTTTTGCTTGTTCCATTTATATCCGCAATGACTATCTATTAATTTAACATTTTTGACGATATCATTTTATTTTTATTTGTAAAGGCCTTGAAATCGTTTAATATTTTTAAAGAAAGAGTGTCATTGGAGTCAACAAATCTAAATTTGTGAAAATATCGCCGTTTGAAATCGGCCATTTTGAAACGTAGAAATTTTCGGAAGCTGCAAAAATACAGAATCGGAAAATTGGACAATGGGCGATACGGAATTATTAATTTGACGAAATGTATGAATTTTGCGGATTAACGCTGCTAAAAGCATTAATGGGTATATAATAATCTTGTTTAAAAGTATTCTTAGACCGCACTGGCTTTAAAGGAGCCCTTCTTGGCCCATCTTGTCCCCTTTCAGTTGAACCATGCAGTTTGAACCTCGTCCAAGTGAAGAGTTGCCAACCGCCAACCATACGTCTGCATATGATAATTGTTTTCTAATATTCGCACATGTATTTCAGTCATAAACGTTCGGTCTTTCAATGAATGTTAAGATTGAGTATTCTGCAAATTTCGAGTACATGTATGCAGTATTATTTAAACACTGAAAGTACAGGGTTATCACGTTTGCACGATTTGCACGAGAATATTGCATGTAATTCAAGGTTATCTGTATACTGGGGACCTTCTCTATACACCACTCAACAATTTTCATTGAAAATATACTAGTAATTATAAATATTTAGGCATATAATGCAGACCTCACAATGATATGTTGTTAACTTGATGTTTAGAAAACTTTGTATCAATAATGAACGTCAATTTCAGAGTTGGTGTAAACTGATGGATGGGTATCTGGTCGAGATCGGATCAATTGGACTAAACAGCTATTTGCAGAATCTTATTAATATGAAGCAAACAGGTAATTATAGTACAGCATTACATGTACCAACCAACTCTTAAGAATTAACAAAATTTTCAATATGTTCAAACGGGCAAAACAAACTAATTGGGCTTTAAAACGTAATTGTAGTTTTTACATTTTCAACTCAACTGACACATTGTGTATTGTCCCTTCGTCTGTTTTTAGAAACGCAATATGCACAATGTGATAGACCAGAATTGGTACTGATAAATACGTAAAAACTACTGAGTTGCGCTTAGTTAAAAGCTAGGCGGCGTATACAGTGATATGCATTTTCTTAATTGCTCATAAACTGGTCGATCAAACCGAGTCTGCAATTTTTCATTTATGACCGTGTTATACTATTATAATAGTTGTTGCACCTTTCAATTCATTCGATGATTCAAATCAAATGTGAAGCGTGAAATAAGAAAAAATAGCACAACCTTCCCACACCACGAGATGTTTTTGTCATATAGTTGCGAAACATATAGCAGTTTTGTTTCTGTTTGAACAGGAAAATACTGGATCGGTCTTACTGACATGGAAATGGAAATGCAATACGTGTGGATGAATGCCAAGGTGAGAGCAGTGGAGACGTTCTTTATACAAGGTGGTCAAGGTGGCGGTAGGGCCAAGAACTGTGTGAATATGGACGAGAAAGGAATGTGGCATGCCGAAAATTGCAAAGCAGAATTTTCATTTATTTGTCAAAAGAACGCATAGATTTGCAACCAATATTAATAAAATATATGAGACGACGATTTTGATTGAGAAAAAAACCAGATTTTATTATTCTATAATCGACTAAATGGGTCTTGAACTCGTGTCGCCCTCGGGTTCAGAATAACAATAAATATTATAATATTTTCTAAAAAGGTGAAATATGCATATCAGGAATTGCCACATTCAGAAAAAAACAGCCTCCCCACACAGTCAAGAAGAAGAGAGGGAGAGAGCATGGTTAATAAAATGATCAGTTTCAAAAGAGACACCACTAACAATTAACAAAAATGAGAACCCGAGGGGTTACCGCCTTGGAACGGTCAGTGGCAAATCAAATTGCCACTGGGGTTACTAAAAAAGTAATATATGCATATCAGGAATCGCCACACTCACGAAACACAGCCTCCCACGCAGCGAAAAAGAAGAGAGGAAGAGAGAGACAGCATGTTTGTTATAAGTATGTAAATTCAAATAGGACGCCACAAACAATTAACGAAAAAGAGAACCTTTGGGGATACCGCCTTGGAACGCTAAGGTCATAGTAAACAGGAAATTTGAAAGCATACAAACACGACAAATTTTGCAAGCTCGGCTTGATTGAGCCTGTTCATGAACAGTATTGGAAATGAATGCATATTACTGTCCACTTGGCTTAGCCCCGAGTTGATCGCTACTTAATACTTTCAACTAAATTAATAAATAAAGAAGCCACAGAATACCACTAAAGGTTCAATTAGGTCTATATAGGCCACCAATATTAATGTTGAACAGCCACGGATGATTCATTAAAGACCACAGACAATCTCAAAGTCTCTTTAAACGTTGCTTGCGTAATATGATCTCAATATATACATTGGTACCTCTGACTCTTTGATTATTTAAAATCGGTTAAAAAGCATTCGTGTCAATTTCTGCAATCCACTGTAAGGCCATGAAGAAGAAGTAATGATTTATACACAAGGGCCACATTAGTGCAGTTTCACATTCTGATGCTAAAATACATTCCAATTGCTTGTGGAAAGAAAGCATTGAAATTAATTAGTATTTATTCAATAAATCAGTACCAAAAACAACATGGTAAAGTTAACATATATTAAAGAATCCTGGACTGATAAGTGGAAATGCATTAACATTAAACAAGCACCGGTATTGTAGTACAAAGTCGTGTACTGTTCTGTTCTGTTTTTCTCCTGGCCTCGTCATTTTATTGTAGTGAACTTACTCTTCAGTTATCTGACACAGATGAATGCGTCAAACCTTTTATTTCCTGACTGATAAATGGCACAAGAAATAATTGAACTCTTAATTGGTCTAAATTAAGAAATAGTATCATTTCTCCCGTTTGTTTTATCGTTTATCATAATTGTGTGTACATCCTCGTCTTTCATCGCTTGTTTTCTATTCCTACTCCAGTCGTGGACATTTGGTACAAAATAGACGAGCCCTGCTCCAATAATAATCAAACATCCAACAAAATTGTAGGTATACGTGTAGGTTCCACTGGTATCTCTAATGTAACCTGGAAAACAGTTCGTGTTATATCACTTTGTGTCAAAAGTCCTACGCTACGAAGCAATATTTGTTTAAGTTACTAGTCATTTCTTTAAAATTGTCTCATGTACACATCTTTTCTAAAAACCTACTTAGCATGATCTGCTTTCTAAACATTAGAATACATCACCATACCGTTTTCCTAGATCTATATTTATCAATAAACAAACGCATATTTTGTGTGCGGTTGACAATTTCCTGTCTGAGGGAAGACCGCTAGCAACTTGCACATGTTTATTTAAATACGAAAATGAACCCTAGAGCCTGCACTAAATCCTCAATGGCAATGACTGATACAAGGCAATTTTCAGTCACGTGTTTTTTTTTCTTTTTTTGCGGTGTGTTATATTTTAGAATTGGTAGAATTAACAAATGTATACTGAAACTTATTTAACATGTCTGTAAAGGCAGTGCTTTTCTAAAGGTAGCTTCTCCCAATATCATCATAGAACCCACAACTCATCTAGGGATCTTTTTTATTATATTTATTTTATTATATTTGTTCAGTATCATTCACAATTATCTCGACGCATTTCTCAAATTCCACCGACTTTTTCGAACGAATGACCATGTTTTATATTCAACTGGCACCTGTTTAAAATCAACCACAAATCCTCTTACCAACAATAGGCAAACTTATTCCAGAGGCCGCTCCCTGTACGAGACTTATGAATCCTAGTGCTCCCTGTAAAGATACGTGTCGGTATACAATGGGATTTAAGAAGGACAATGCCGCACTTTCCACTTTAAAAGCTTTCACAGCGATATTTTTGCATATGTTGTTCGTGTTCATTTAAATTATCCAGACATTGAAAAAATACAGTTCGCTGAAAAATGTATTCCAACCTTTCACCAAAGAGTTTTGTGTTTTGCGGAATTATTTTTAGAGTCCAGACAACAAATTAACGCTTCTTGGAAAACATTTACCACGAAGAAGTTTCATTTCAGAATAATGCTGACCTATCTTTCTGGATGTTGAATACTTAAAAGACTAGATACATATTATATTTCTGGGTTTATAGTAGTCTCAGAAGATAAAATTTGTTAAGAACTGAACACCAGAGTTTTACAAGACTAAGTGAAAACCTACACATGTTTTGGGAGATCAAATAAGACAATATATGGAAATATATATCATCTTTCTGGAACTAGGTTAAGAAAATTTGCGTACGTAACATTACCGTCTTTTACGAGGAATTAAAATAGCCTTACTATTTCAGTTATTTCACCAAGACAACTTGTACTAATTTGTTAAGATTAGAACCTGTTGGGGCAAGTGTGAGGTTGGTGCACAATAGAACCTGGTTTAAACCCCGATTGGCAATTGGTTTTGCCGCTGACCGTTCCAAGGCGGTAACCTTTGTATACTGTTTGTTGTGTCAGTTTTGAAACTGATCATTTTATTAACATGCTTTATCTTTCACTTCTTCTTGGTTGTTTGAAGAGGCTGTGTCTTCTGAATGTGGCAATTCCTGATATGCAAACATGTATTTCATTTTAAGGCAACATAAAAATTATGAAAATATTTACATATATTCCTGGAAGTCAAGTAGCCTAATAGGACTGATTTAGACATACCACATATACATGTCTTTCAAATACTAGTATTATGAGCAGTTTATGAGTAACTTACCTTTAGATCATCGAAGGAGAGTATATCCAGTATAACTACAATGAAAAGCGAAAAGTATACGCCTTGAAACATTCCACAAATTACAGCATATAACATGATTGTTGAAAATGTCGTCATAAAATGCACGAACTGAGCAGAAATTCCGAGAACGAAGCAGGCTATGGCTATAAGCGTTGACCGATGACACAGATTCTTGTCCGAGATGATTCCAAACACGAACCTTGAGAAGAAGTCCACCGACATCTGGATACTGACCATTAGAGCAACAAATTCATTACTGATCCCCATCTCCACTGCAAGTGGAGGAAGAAAAGCACTCGCAAGAGAACAACCAGCACAGAGGAAAAAGTTACAGAACAGATAGTACTGAAACTCCGGTTTTGATAAAAGTTTTCGGTCAAATAGTTTACTCAGAGATCTACATATTACCTGTAATATTGATGATTTTTTTGACATGTTAGGTTGGTTATCAGTAGATGCCTTGATATAATCTACTTCTTCAGGATTCGTCAGTGTTAGATCTAACATTGAATTGTTTATGACATCTGTACTGGCAAATCTAGCAAGTGCAGAGTTAACGATAGAATGAGCTGACGACGTTACACCACTTAGTTGCCTTTTGAGCGCAAGCACTGAATCACTTTCACTGACAAACCGTTTACGACTTTTGTTCTCAGAATTCGCCGTATCTGTAACGTTATTTTTCAATAGTTTTTCATGTTTACCGTTCAAACATGCGATCCTTTCGACAGATGTATTATCATTATAATTATTTATCAGATGGGTTTCCTTCTCATTTCCCATTTTGGACAGTCTTCGTATGTTTCTTTCTTTCCTTACTCGGTGTCTTTTCATATACATACTCATGGGTCTAAGTAAGCAGGCTATAACAAACACCTGCATGTTAAATCCAGTTATTAATATGTATGTTCCTGTATAACCATATTGATCAAACAGTATTGTCAATATAGGTGCTAATGCTATTGCCCCCAAGCTAACTCCACTATTTCCGATGTTATTTGCAAACCCTCGCTTCTTTTCAAAATAAACACTGACCAACGTTGAAAACGGCGGCATAATAAATGCATTTGCAGTACCTGTAATTATAAAATAATTATAAAAGATACTAACCCTCAAAGCAAAACTGTACACTAAATGAAGTAAGTGAAAAGTAACGATGGCAACAAAAGACGCTGTTGCGTAACATAGTCCATAACAAATTTAGATAAAGGCCTTTTAAAAGACTTTATCATACAACTGAGTATTAGTTTTAAACTTCGAGCATCTGATTAGTATAATGGGGAACAGTATCCTTGTCGGTCCCGACAGCTTTAACGAGTTTTAGTTTTCATAATAAAATGTGATACATAATTCATAAATACCAATAGCAACGCCGATCACTACCATAGCAACATTGACGTCGTCTATGAAGGCGGTTGCCATGGAAGAAATTGTAGTAATGGCTGCTCCAATCGTAACTGACTTCCTCACTGATAAGGCGCTGCCAACTGTCAATATCACTAACGCTGTAAAAAAAAGGATTTTTTCTGCATTTTGGGAAAGATATTATGTTCCAACTTGGAACATATTATTAATAATAAGAAGTCAGAAACATTATTAGTTTTCAGCCCAGAAGAATTTGCACTATCAAAGAGGAAATTCTTTTGTGTGAAAAAAAGGAATTACTCAAAATCTACAATATAAGGGGGAAAAAAGAAGTTTGCAATAATATCTTCTCTATAGTACATAGGTGGCGTTGTTACTCATGCGCTTCTTATCTAGAATATATCTAGAAAATGAAAAATTAAAGTCGGCACTCCAATTCAAAGAAAACATCATAACCTTATGAATATTCAGTACCTTACGGACACTAAATGATTATGTGGTTGAAGCGTGTAGTTTTAACAGATAATAAGCGCAGAATATTTTTGATTCCGGCCCAATGCTTGGATGGAAACTTGTGGTGGACACTAAAAATTAAAAAATACCAGCAAGAGTGTTTGTTTCACACAAAACTAAAATAGTTAATCTATCGTAACTGCGTACATGTACCTGATACGCTGTATGAGGCGTTCATCATGGTGTAGATGAGCGATGTTGCCGACGAGGAAGATCTGTAGCGCAGCTGTAGCTGTACAAACACTATCCCCATACACTTCAATTGGCCAATTATGATGAAATGTACCGCTACGAATGCTGAAACACACAAAATAGTAGACAAGTGAAAATACACGTAGATTGAGTAACTAAAAACGCTAATTGACTGGACTAAGTCAAATGAATGTATTGGTCACCAAGGAGAACTAGTATAAAAAAGGAACTGATCCACGCCAACAAATTTTCGAGACGTTGTTGTTAATGTTGTATAATATTTAAGTTAAATGTTTCTTTCTTGATTTTAATTCACTTGGATGCGAGTAATATTTATAATAATGACAATTCTAAAAACAGGCAATTAAACATTAATTAGGTAGAGTTAAACCTAATGAAAATGAATAACGTGTAAAATGCGCTAAAGCATGTGCAACCATGTTACGATAATATTCAATTAATGGTTTATACAGTATTTATTCAAACAGATGCACATTTAATGACTGACAACAATAAGTGAATATCATGCTATGCATGAAAGAACAAGCGAAAATGCTCGATATAAACTCTTCTCCATTTTCAGTAAACGTCCTCTTAACAGAAACCTAGGCTGAAGGTTATAAAGCTGAGATTGGAAACCAGTCTCAAATCTCAAGCATCTGATTGGCTGAAATGGCGACTGGTCGCCATTTCAGCCAATCAGTGCCCAAGGTTATAAAACTGAGCATAGAATCAGTCCAAAATCTCAAGGATCTGATTGGCTGAAATGACTATTTTGGCTCTGCCGACTGTTGATATTCTCAATTAATAGCGGGTGTGTTTGACATAATGTTCAATGATTTTAAAGAGATGCGATCGTGAGTAATAATTTGGTTATTCTTTGTTCTGTGATTAGAAGACAAACACTTCGAAAATTGTACTGTATACATGTATGAAAATAATTGCGCGATAATTGATTTGTTTAAACAAATCTATTGGCAAGTTGCAGTTAGAACTTATATTGCAAAAGAAATGCATTCTGTGGCATTTTACTGCGCTATCATCGTAACGATCAGTTCATTTTCGTCGGACACATTTTCAATTATGGTTGTGCGAAAGAACGACGACTCGTCGATTCTATCTTATTTCAAGAGAAACCGGCCTTGTGAGGCTGATGCCAACTCCATCGGGCATTCTGAACTTCAAAATTCAAGAAATGAGATCGAGATCATTCCGGATAGCCCTTCAAGAGCGACTCTGACGACGCAAAGTACCCCTTCACGTCGGGGAATTACTCCGACGCCGGACGCGGAACCCCAACATGCCGAGACACTGAATCAACGCCGGCTACCTCGACCAGCCAGTTCGATCCAGTCAGGTGTCGATCCTAAGTGGAAGAAAGTCTACTCCTGGTTGCAAGAAGTTAGCAATGGTTTTTTATATATATTAACTTAGCCTTGTGACTTGCATTAAATAAATAAAATAACTCAATTTTCATGCTACTATAATAAAAAGGGAAATATGCATATCAGGAATCGCCACACTCATTAAACACAGCCTCCCCCTGCAGCAAAAAAAAAAGAGGAAACTAAATGATTTGTTTGTTGATTGTTTAAATAAAAAAGAGAACCGTATGGGTTAGCGCCTTGGAACAGTCAGTGGCAAAATAATTTGCTACTGGGGGTTTTATATCAGGTTCTGGAGTGCACTATATAATTTATTATACCTGTTTGTGTTAACTGAATACCTATTATGATATTATTTTTATAAATATATATATGAAGCTGTCTATATGTTTACTGGTATCGTAAATTAATTTAATTTCAGATTGTGAGTGGGGTTTTCCACCTTATCAAGAGTGAAGACAAAGCTTAGAAGCAGGCTTAACAATTCAACATTAAATTCATTGTTAATGATATCGATGGAAGGTCCTGATGTACTGAAGTTTGATTATAATAAGGCAGTCAGCACTTGGGCACAAGAAAAAAGAGGCGTCTGAAAGTTTAATCCTAATCCTGTCAGTTGTAATGAAACACCGAGTTTGATATGTGTGAGATATCTTGGACAATGAAGGTGAAAAACTAACTAAACAGAGTACATAGTTGACATTGTAACTTGATGAGATCAGATCAGTTTATGTAATTAAAACACATGTTGACATACTGTTTACACATTGTTTCACATTATTTATGTTTTTTAACGTTTTGTACCTTTCTTGGCTCTAAAGAGATAAAAAAAAAACATCTATGTACTATATACTGTTGTTGCAGTAAACTTTGGTACAAATATAAAACTGTATAAAATGATAGTTAAAAAATAAAGTTTCGCGAGCTAAAATCCACGAAACGTCCAGCGACAACCCTTCCAAAAATCCTGGGGAGATCATAAGTAATTTGGCGAATATTTTTGTTAATGCATTGTTGCGATCGACGTAAAAATTAAGATTGTAACTGTTTCAGTCTCTTAAGGTATGTGAGCCTTGTGCATTTCATTGTTGACACTACTCAGTTGTGGCGGAGCCTGATCATCGTTATTCTAGCAAATTTTAACCACTAATCATACTCAAAAAGACCCCCAACCTAAGATTAAGGTGAAAACAAAGTGGAAAACCTTATTTTCTTGCATCAAAATACAAGTACCTGCATCTATTGAAATCCCTGAATATACTGAATCATTTGCTAAAGTTGATGATATTAACTGTCACAAAGTTTAACGAAAAAATCACACATAGTTTCATATGTTTAAAGTAATGATATCTGTGCAGGGCAAGTTCGATTCAACCAGCGCGCCAGTCTTTCAACGCTTTCAGCGCTTTGATTTAATTAGGTGCAGCAGTGAAAGTAAGAAACCTTATCAACATGTAAACATACAGATCTTGAACTGTTTTAGTCAAATCAAGTACGAGATTTTTAGTATGCGTGTATTAAACCATCGTTATTGAATTAAACTCGACTGTCATGTGACGATAAATTAATGTAAGCCTGATTATCATATCCAATCAACGAAGGAGGTTAGTTCCGCTTTTGAAGGTAAAGTTGACTGTAACAAAATTAATGAAAATAAGTTTAATATGTTTTTTTTTCTTACGTCAAACATTTCAAACACAAAAAGCTCGATGTAATGCAATCTTTTATCAAATAAAAATCGGGGCGAATAAATGTCTACAGTATATTTTATTACATTTTCACTGATTTCCAACAAGGAAGAAATGATATACATAAAGTCGATTTACTACAATTACATCAGCTTTAACAAAACTGAGCACTATAGTTTAAAATGTTCGACAAATAAAACACCCAACCATCTTCCTTAACTTTGTTCCAGTCAACTTTACCTCCGTACACAATCAGCTTGCTTGCTATCAGAGGTAACTTGCATCGGTCGGGCGGCGTGTTTATTTCTTCCCACTTTATTATCCCCCGCCGCATAGCGGCTGGGGGATATAGGAATGGTCTTTGTCCTTCCGTCCGCCTGTCCGTCCTTCCATGCGCGCACATTTCGTGTCCGGTCCATAACTTTTCAACCCCTAGAAGGAATTTCATGACACTTTAGGCAAATGTTCTCCCCATCAAGACGACGTGCAGAACCCATGTTCCAACATGGCCGGCTCAATGTCAAGGTCACTATGTCAGATAAAAGCAAAAATTTTGTCAACGCAGTAGAGGTCACATTTTTCGTCCGATTGTCATCAAATTTGGTATGAATATTGATATTGATGATCTCTACTCAAATTATTAAAATCATGTTCTTGAATTGCCCAGAGGCCCCGCTCTGAGTTCATTCAGTTGCTGGTCAATGACCTTGTGAACTTTCCTGCTTAGATCTGTGTTATGCAATATTAAGAACTTTGCTCTGGAAGATTTATAGGGTAAATTTTGTCATTTTCTATTGATACTGACCAAATAAACTTTCTTACTTTATAGCACTTTGAAAATCAGGCTTTTCTGAACATTTTATTCACTGTTTGTAAGTAAAACAACAACCCAGATAGCATGCTGACGTTGGCCCAACGTTGGGCCAATGTCGTCAATGACGTCGGCCCAATGTTGGCATATGACGTTGGTCCAATGTAATTTTGCTCATCGGCCCAACGTTGGGCCAACACGTTGGCTCAACGTTTGGCCAACGTCGATATGTCGGCTTTATTCAGTTGGCCCAACGTTGGGCCAACATTGGAATTACAACACAATTCTGCCAACGTTGGCCCAACATTGGCCCAACGTAAGAAAATTTTAATTTACGTTGGCCCAATGTTGGCCCAACGTTAGAAATTTTAAATTTCCTTTGGAATAATGTTTGCATTGCACTGTGCCAACAAACTTTGAGAGACTGATTTCTGATCCAGAAGTCGTGGTTCAAAACCCAGCAGTAATGTGGTTCTTACGTGACATTCAAAATTCGAAAGAGAATGCGGTTAAAAACACATTGAGGTGGTTCTCTGGTGGTTTTGGACCCATCACATGAGGTAGCTATCCAGCTTGGTTTTGCTTGTTCTTCACATCTCAAGGTTCATTCTCCACAAGAAAAGCCAGAAAGTTGCCGTGCTATTTTAACTGGGGTTGTGACATTTAATATTAAATCAAACCAAACACAGTATAATTTTTTTTCAAAATTTATAAAATCTATAGGTGTTTCTTACGACGGATATGCTTTAAAAATAATGTTCAAAATATTCTATAGTTCATGTAGACAATAAATGTCACGTTATTTTTTTAAGATATTTGTAAAGTTTGTATGTTTTATGAAGATGACTCTTCCTCATTTTCTTCACTTCTCTTCTCTTCTTGTTCATTGCTATTTCTACTTTGATCTTTATTCTCTTTAATTTGTTCTCTTTTATTTTCTCTCCCCTCCTCTCTCTGACTCAAGCATAGCCAAATCAGTCCTTAATAAGATTGCTGATTTCAGCATCTGTTGCTATCTCACACAATTTGTTTTTCTTAATTTTTCTGCAATAAATTAGAATAAAGGTTGTTAACAACAGAAAATAAGAACTTTCAAAATGTTCAAAACTTTAATCATAGCCAATCACGCACATAAACATTTTATGCAGAACCCTTTGCTCCAAATAAACGCATTTATCGCATGTGCGAACAGTGTAGATCCAGATCAGCTGGCACAACCGTGGCGTCTAATCAGGATATACACCGTTTGCTTTTTTATTTATTATGTTATTTCTGATCAAAAAGCAATTGCAGATCCTGACCAGACGGCACAGTTATGCTTTCTGATCTGGAACTACACTGTTTGCGACTGTGATAAAAGGAAGAAAGGGTCAAATCAGTATGTATAATCTTATAAACTGATGAAGTAAATCCCGTCTCATGATATTTAATTACCTGAATCATTTAACAAATAATGGATTGAACAAAAGGAAATGTTCAGTAATACTTATCTTCAATTGATTCAAAATATGAGTTTTAAAGTTCATATTTCAAGAGTCCACACTGTTTAGTTTTTCTATCAGAAGAATAAAACACTGTAAATAATTATCTTTCAGTTTATAAAACTGTTAAATAACAAATAAGGGAGATCTAGATACATGTACTTACTTTATTGTACTGTCGTCCAAAATCCAAAAGTTCTTCCTCCTTTGTTTACAAGCACACTGCTATATTGGTTGCTCAAAATGTGTACATTTACATTGCACAAAGAGCTATTAATCATATATCAATCTCCCTACAGTGTTTCTAATTGCAAGGTTGCTTTGGTAACTGGATAACACACCATTAAGCTGTAATAAGCCTGACCCCGCTAACAACATGTAGTTCTTATCTCTACAACTTATAATTGCATGTATATCCTCATAGTGTTAGTATTAACTGGAAATTTTATTTAGGTGCCAGTTAATAATATTACCATCAAGACATATACACAATTTGAAACTCCTACATAACATAAATAAATTTTCTTGAAGTACAAAACATTTACAAAGTTATGTCCGTTCGTCCGTTTACAAGCCCGTCATTCAGCAAACAGATCTTCTTTTTAATCAAGTGTTATTTTTATGCAATATGTCTATGTCTCGATTTTTTATAAACCTAGAATATGAGGAATTCAGTTTTTTCAATAGTGTAAAATAAAAATGTTTATTTTGGAGGTTGGCATAATGTTGTAAATATGACGTCATTTTTACATCGTTGGCCCAACGTTGTACCAATGTCGACGTGCGATCAAAACCATTACTCCAGATAACGACGTTAGGCCAACATTAGACCAACGTTGTTCACCCGATGCCCACGTTATGCCAACCGTACAAGCAAACGCCAACGTTGGGCGAACGTCAGCTTGCTTGAATGGAACAACAAAAAATTTGTAGCACATTCTCAAAATGTTAAGAAAAAATTTAAGAGAGGTCTTAGCTGTATACAGTTTTTGTACACAAACTGGCAAGTTAATTTGAGGTCTCTGAACCCCTGGAATGAATATCATGAAACTTAAGTAAAATGTTCAGTTTATGAACATGATGTGCTGAACCCATATTCCAACCTGCCTGGCTCAAGGTTAAGGCTGCCTTGGTTTTTGAACATATTTCGTGTCCCGTCCATAACTTTTCAACCATTAGAAGGAATTTAATGAAACTTTAGTCAAACGTTCTCCCCATGAAGACGACATGCAGAACCCATGTTCCAACATGGCCGTCTCAATGTCAAGGTCACCAGTGGTGTTTTTTTTTGAAAAGCCTTGATGGATTTTCATGAAAGTTGCATGCTTTGTGTCAGGTCTATAACTTTTTAACCCCTAGAACGAATTTCATGAAACTCTAGTCAAATGTTCTCCCCATCAAGACGACATGCAGAACCCATGTCCCAACATGGCCGCCTCAATGTCAAGGTCACCAGTGGTGTTTGAAGATTTGAACCATGCATTTCATGTCCAGTTCATTTCTTCTGAACCCCTGGAATGAATGTCATGAAACTTAAGTGAAATGTTCAGTTCATGAACCTGATGTGCAGAACCCATGTTCCAACCTGGCTGGCTCAAGGTCAAGGCCGCCTGTGGTGTTTAAGCAGGCCAATACTCTGAAACTTATCTCAACACGACATACCCTTGCACTTGAACTGGCTTCCACCTGCCTGCCCGTTGCCCAGAGCTATTATTTAATTTGGTCTTTACCATCCATAACCTTTCCGACATTCACATCTGCGGCGGGGGATATTGCTGTCGTTCCGACTGCCTTGTTTCATGTAGTTTCGCCAATATCAGCTGCAGCATAGTTTGTTTATGGCGAACATGCTTACCATTAAGTTGATACAAATTGTAATATGAGAGGCGTCCGGTGTTTTTTTTTACTTTTCCTGTTATGTGAGTAATCATTATCTATAGCGTAATGAAGAAAATCAAACGCAGAAAACATTACAGCCGTTCTAATGATAATATCGCCCGTCCTATCTATTTAGTCTTACCTAACAATGTAAAAAAATATAATCAAACAAAATGAATCATATTTCTAGTGATATCAGTTATCAGGGATATTCCACTGAATTATTTTAAGATTTGGTATTAAGAGGGAGGTCAGAAATGTCTTTTTTAGATAAGGTTATTTATCGGAACTTTTTAACGGTCAATTAGTTCGTTACTTTTTCAAAAATAATGAAGGCATGCTACCTTAATAATTCGACTTTCAAAATTTCAAAAAGCTTCATACCTAGTAGAATTACCCATGCCCATCCTCTGTCTATCGGTAACTTGAAGGATTTCTCGTCAGGTAGCGAGAGGACATCATCAGGTGTCATGCCCTTCTTTTCATCGGCCTCACATACATCGTTTAGCAGAGGTTCATTTACACGTCCATCGTTATTTTGTCCACATTCGTGTTCTTCTGCCTCTGTCTCAGTCTTTCGTAAATTTTCAATCCCACAATCGTTATTTTCACTTTCCTTCATTGTTATGTGTGTTTTGTCTACAATTTTCTTATTTCTGTTGCATTTTCTTTCGCTTTTTTCATACAAATGTCCTCACATTGTTCCTGTTTCGATACACTGTCCACAACAGCATCATATTTCGGTTGCCATCCATTTCCAGATTTTTTTTCAAGATTATCTTCAATACCCGACACTCCATTAATCAGGAATTTTCGCACGGTCCTTAAAAGACAAGACGCTTCTAACTAGGACACTGCAAATAGATTACTGCTTCATCTTAATACTAAAAAAATCTTTCAACGATTTGAAACAAACTTAAGATCTGGGTTAAGCAAGTATTCATACAGATTAGTTTATCTTAAGATTTCCCATTTAGAATGATAATATTGTGATTATTTTATCAGCGTTGCTGAAATAACTTTCCATGACATTGAAAATAAATAAATGGTATAGTTGGTGCAACTGTCCACCAAGATATGACTTAATTGTTTCAGTGTCTTAATTAATTTGTTGTATGCGGGTCCAAGATTTTAATACTGATATTGAAGACATGTCTCAAATCTCAAGCATATGATTGGCTGAAAAGTAGTAACCATTTCTGCGAATCAGAAACTTTAGATTTGAGACTGGTCTCCAGATTTAGTTTTATGATGTTTGGCTTCAAAAGATCGTATTCCTTCATTCCTTCCCAGAGGATGAAAACGTGTATATTTTATGATAAACGAAAGATGTACATCGTTTAGCAGAAAATTTCCATTTCAATAATACTAGTATCGACATCAGGGCGGGTAATCAAACTGCACCTTACCATGCATTTTGTAAACAAAAGTCCGCCATCTTGGATGAAAATTGGTAAGTCATTTAATAAATAACTCGTAAAATTGAGATATACCTAAGAACCTGCTATACATTTTTCAGAATCTTTTGGTACCTAGATGGAATATATAGTTTAAGTGGAAACAAGTTACCTCGGTCATGGAAACTGAATCGGCAAGAAATAAGCAAGTATTGTTAGTGTAAAGTGCAGGGAAATTTGTCATTTTGTATGTTTTTCGCTTAGAAAGGTAGTTTTGTCTGTAATCACACGAAAAATTGTATTCCATTTTAAATTTCATGTCCCAAGACATTTTTTTTTTATAAAAGAAAACACTATTTCGCAGCAAAATTAGCAAATATCCCTTATGGTAAAGTGCAGTTCTGAAAAATAAATGATAAAGTGCAGTTGACTTTTTTCCTAAACTAAACATAAAATATAGCTGTAGTATTTCCCTGACTAATATGACCATATAAACACATGTGCGACACGTAATCAATTAAAGAAATAAAATGTAACATTTGGGAGACTCCTCAATATCAAATTCCGGCTGAAAACATGTATTGTTTTGATCCGCTTCTCTGAACTTTGGCTTGTTCAGTTGTCACCGGACAACGAAAAAACTCCCGGCTTGCGTATTTTTTTTATTTAATTCTTTTAGCTGGTACAAAAAAATCGTTTGTGTCAAAATAAAAAAGTAATATTGGCAGTATAACAGCTATTGCTTTTACGGCCGGTGCCTGATTGTAAAATTATTCTTAATTAAACTTAACCATTAGATATTTTGGAGACCAACACAGATAGTTTCGTATGTTGAAATTACTTTGAAATCGCTCTTTCATCTAGTTGAAAACACATAATTGACAGTATTTAGGTTCCATGTGTTTCAGATCATGAACAACATATGTGAGCATTGTGGAGCGTCGTTCAATACAAGTGCCGCAATGCGTGGGTGTAATTATATTTTTTTACAGGAATGATTGTGGCGTCGTTCAATACAAGTGCCACAATGCGTGTTCATAGCAAGGCTATTTACCAGACGGCTTATCCATACAAGCGCTGCGGTAAAGGTTTTAGGGATAAAACCGAACTGAGAAGACATAGGTAAATAATGCCCATTTTATAGTATTTAACAAACAAAAGTGAAACGCGTAATGCAAAATCAAACATAGTGACAATGGGTTGTCTGATTCTTAATTAGATATCAATGGGATCGAGTCCTGTAAGATGCTTCGCTGAAGTTGATAATTTGTCGTTGGCGCAAATCCGTACTAACTGCACGGCAGTAAATACGAAATGCACGTGCATTATTATCTCCTTCTGGCCTTCTATATTTTATTGTATTCCACCATATTGTTTTGAATTGCGAGAAATGCATTAAGTCAATCTCCTAATTTGCTCAGTGGTATTTTCAGGGTGTACTTATATTTTTTTACAGGAATGATTGTGTGAACGTTTTATGTGCAAAATGATTAAATTATTCTTAATTGTTAAAAAAATATCGAATCGGCAGTCCATCTAAGCTTTTTAGAAGAGACGTCACGTAGATGAAAACATGACGTTATACGTGTACTTTTGAGGGTCAGTGGAAAGAGAGCCGTATAAAAATAATTTGAACCCCATTTATTAAATACCAATGTTTTCTAAATATCTATTTTTCGAAGGTTTTGCAGTACGATAATCAAACAATTATTAGGTTTCTTGAATAGATATACATGTGAGGATACATTGACGGTCTGAGTGTCATGTTATCCCATTTCTGCGGTTCAAGTAAAATGACACTTAGATCGGAAATATAACCTCACACCTCTTTCAAAAACCAAATAACTTAACAATATTAACTATAAAAGACAATTTTTTCTTTGCTCAATGTTTTGAATGATGTAATTGTTGCCCACCTGATCTAATACAATGTATACGATTTTAACAAATCAATCGAGTATTATATATAGGCCTATATATTTTGTTATAATACTTAATATTTGTGTATGCATACTAGAAGAAGTAAAATGTACACAAGCAATTGTGGTACAATTCCGACATCTTTTTATGTTTTTATGCTTACAGCATAATATCATATATAAAGGTCTATAAATTTGCGATTTAAGGACGTGAACAAAGCAAGGTCTGTTTTATGTTGCAATGGTCACAAACTCTTTGGAACTTTGTAGCGACTAAAGAATATACAATTTTAAAAATACACATTCATGTATATGCGTTTTTACTTCTAATCAGGAAGAACTAACCATTCCTGGGTGAATACAGTATGATCGTCAGCGAAGCTTCTTACAGGACTCGATCCCATTGATATATAATTAAGAATCCGACAACCCATTGTCACTATGTTTGATTTTGAATTACGCGTTTAACTTTTATGTGTTTAATTCTTTAAAATGGACATTATTTACCTAGGTTTTCTCAGTTCGGTTTTATCCCTAAAACCTTGACCGCAGCACATATATGAATAAGCCGTCTGGTGAATAGCCTTGCTATGAACACGCATTGCGGCACTTGTATTGAACGACGCTCCACAATGCTCACATAACTTGTTCATGATCTAAACATGGAACCTAAATACTGTCAATTATGTGCTTTCATCTAGATGAAAGAGCGATTTCCAGGTAATTTCAACATATGAAAGTATCTCTGTTGGTTTCCAAAATATCTAATGGTTAAGTTTAATTAAGAATAATAACAATATATTTCTGAGCAGCAGATATGCGTGACCCATGTTCCTCTAAGGGACGCTGTCCCCTGTGTTCTTTCGACAGTTCTACGAAGTGTACAAAACTATCTACAAACGTTTAAGATGAGATTGTTTAAGATATGACTAGGAGGGAATCACTTTTTAGTTGACAGCATCTTTTAAATGTAAAAGTAATCATTTATAAAGCATGCTAACATGTTCGAGAACTATTATCGGCCCTCATCGAGTACTACTATCGGCCTCATCGAGTACTATAATCGGCCCTCATCGAGTACTAAAATCGACCCTCATCGAGTACTTAATCGGCCCTCATCGAGTACTTTAAGATGGTCCGCATCGAGTACTAGACGCGGCCCTCATTGAGTACTACAAGCGGCACCTTATCGAGTACTACAAGCGGTCCTCATCGAGTACTTAATCGGCCCTCATCGAGTACTACAAGCGGTCCTCATCGAGTACTACAATCGGCCCCTTATTGAGTACTATAATCGGTCCTCATCGAGTACTAAAATCGACCCTCATCGAGTACTAAATCGGCCCTCATCGAGTACTTTAAGATGGTCCTCATCGAGTACTAGACGCGGCCCTCATTGAGTACAACAAGCAGCCCCTTATCGAGTACTACAAGCGGCCCTCATCGAGTACTTAATCGGCCCTCATCGAGTACTACAAGCGGCCCTAATCGAGTACTACAAGCGGCCCTCATCGAGTACTTAATCGGCCCATCGAGTACTACAAGCGGCCCTCATCGAGTACTAAATCGGCCCTTATCGAGTATTACAAGCGGCCCTCATCCAGTACTTAATCGGCCCTCATTGAGTACTACAAGCGGCCCTCATCGAGTAATACAAGCGGCCCTCATCGAGTACTACAATTGGCTCTGAGCGAGTACTACAAGCGGCCATCATCGAGTACATTAATTGGCGCTGAGCGAAAACTACAAGCGGCCCTCATCGAGTACTACAAGCGGCCCTAATCCAGTACATTAATTGGCTCTGAGCGAGTACTACAAGCAGCCTTCATCGAGTACTACAAGCGGCTCTCATCGATTACTTAATCGGCCTTCATCGAGTACTACAAGCGGCCCTCATCGAGTACTACAAACCGCCCTCATCGAATACTTTTATAGGTCCTCATAGAGTACTAGCGGCCCTCATCGAGTACTACAACCGGCCCTCATCGAGTACTGCAAGCGGCCCTCATCGAGTACTATAATCGGCCCTTATCGAGTACTACAATCGGCTCTCATCGAGTACTAGAATCGGCCCTCATCAAGTACTATAATTGGCCCTCATCAAGTACCGGTACTATAATCGGCCCTAATCAAGTACTATAAAAAGCCCGCATCAAGTACAATCAGCTCTCACCGAGTACTAAAATAAGTCATCATTGAGTACTGTAATGGGCCTTCATCAAGTACTAACTCATCAAGTAATATAATTGGTCCTCATCGAGTACTTTAATCGGCCCTCATCGAGTTCAATAATCGGTCCTTTTCAAGTTCCATAATCAGCCTTTTTCACGTACTATAATCGGCCCTCATCGAGTACTATGATGCATTCATCGAGTAAAATAATCGACCCTCATGAAGTACATGTATAATAATCAGCTCTCATCGAGTACAATAATCGGCCCTCATCAATTACTTTATTAACAGCATTTAGTACTAACTGTAAACCAAACTTTGAGGACTCTTGTTCAATATGTCAAGATGTTACTTTTCTTCAACGTTTTGAAGACCCCTGTCGGCCATATTTGATGATGTCAGATGCTGAAAAGCTTATTACCCCCCGCGGCTGGAGGATACAGGAATGGTCTTCGTCCATCCGTCCGTCCTTCCGTGCGCGCACATTTCGTGTCCGGTCCATAACTTTTCAACCCCTATGAATTTCATGAAACTTTAGGCAAATGTTTTCCCTATCAAGACGACGTGCAGAACCCATGTTCCAACATGGCCGGCTCAATGTCAAGGTCACTAGGTCAGATTAAAGCAAAAATTTTGTTAACGCAATAGAGGTCACATTTTTTGTCCGATTGTCATCAAATTTGGAATGAATATTGATATTGATGATCTTTACTCAAATTATGAAAATCATGTTCTTGAATTCCCCAGGGACCCTGCCCTGGGGATTTAAAAAAATTCTTTTAAATTCGGTTTTTAACCTTGATTTTCTACAGTTATCAACCAGATTTTGACATAAACTTTATACCATCTTAAAATTCAATCTTTCCTGAACAATTCATTCACTGGTTGTTCAGTGATAAAATTTGAAACAAAAATTATAGTAGCAGAGTGAACATTTCAAGTATCGAAATTCCAATAGTTTTACCTGTCTTCAGCTATATTTATATTCAATCTTAAACGTGTGTATTAGGATGCATTCCTCCAGTTGCTGGTCAATGACCTAATGAACTTTCCTGCTTAGATCTGTGTTATGCAATATTAAGAACTTTGCTCTGGAAGATTTTATAGGGTAAATTTTGTCATTTTCTATGGATACTGACCAAATAAACTTTCTTACTTGATAGCACTTTGAAAATCAGGCTTTTCTGAATATTTTATTCACTGTTTGTAAGTAAAACAACAATAACAACAACAAATTTGTAGCACATTCTCAAAATGTTAAGACTAAATTTAAGAGGGGTCTCAGCTGTATAGTGTATGTACACAAACTGGCAAGTTAATTGGAGGTCTCTGAACCCCTGGAATGAATATCATGAAACTTAAGTAAAATGTTCAGTTCATGAACATGATGTGCTGAACCCATGTTCCAACCTGCCTGGCTCAAGGTCAAGGCTGCCTGTGGTGTTTGAGCATATTTGGTGCCGGTTCATAACTTTTCAACCATTAGAAGGAATTTCGTGAAACTTTAGTCAAACGTTCTCCCATGAAGACGACGTGCAGAACCCATGTTTCAACATGGCCGCCTCAATGTCAAGGTCACCAGTGGTGTTTTTTGAAAAGCCTTGAAGGAATTTCATGGAAGTTGCATGCTTTGTGTCCGGTCTATAACTTTTTAACCCCTAGAACGAATTTCATGAAACTCTAGTCAAATGTTCTCCCTTTCAAGACGACGTGCAGAACCCATGTTCCAACATGGCCGGCTCAATGTCAAGGCCACCAGTGGTGTTTGAAGATTTGAACCATGCATTTCGTGTCCAGTTCATATCTTCTGAACCCCTGGAATGAATATCATGAAACTTAAGAGAAATGTTCAGTTCATGAACCTTATGTGCAGAACCCATGTTCCAACCTGGCTGGCTCAAGGTCAAGGCCGCCTGTGGTGTTTGAGCAGGCCAATACTCTGAAACTTATCTTAACACAACATACCCTTGCACTTGAATTGGCTTCCACCTGCCTGCCCGTTGCCAAGACTATTGTTTGATTTTCTCTTAACCATCCATAACCTTTCCGACTGCCTTGTTGGTTTTATTTTAATTTTGAAAAACTATTTATCAATTCCGTAATTTCAGCTGAAATTGGGATTTAAAAAAATGTTGCTAAGAAAAATTAACAAAACAAACATAATACATCTTTCGACGATATTCCAAATAGAAATCTGATGTGGGAACAATCGACAGTTATTTATATACAGTATTAAACATGTAACAAACACGACAACCATCTTTTACATAATTTTAATATTGCACATATTTGTATCTTTAAAGGATATTTCAACAAAAACAACATATTTAAAGACATTAAATTTAGCACTACAGTTTGATAAGTCTTCCATTGAATGACAATATAAACAGCAATGCTGGAAATTTCACCCATCAGCAGTCTCTACAGTTTCTATCACAAGTTTATTTCACAAAATGCTCAAGTGTTTTTTTTTAACCCTTTCCTCCATAAATATGCATTTTTACACATGTGCGACCAGTGTAGATCCAGATCAGCCAGCACATCCGTGCCTTCTGATCAGGATCTGCACTGGTCGCAATTTGGTCAGAAATAACCAGATGAATAAAAAAGCCAACAGTTTAGATCCTTTTCAGACAGCACAGATGCGCCGGCTGATCTGGATCTGAACTGTTCACCCACGCAATAAATATTTATCTATGGAGGAAATAGTTAATGTGAGACATTGTACAAAGTGATAACACCTGGTAATTAATACTGTTTTAACCGAATAAGCTGTCTGACAGCTGATTGTAGTTGTTCTAAAATAAATCTAAAACCAAAAAATTATAATGAAATGACTTAACCCTCTCTTCCATATATACATTATTTACTGCATGTGGGAACAGTGTAGATCGAGATCCGCTGGCACATCTGTGCTGTCTGATCAAGATCTGCACTTTTCACTTATATCTGACCAAAAAGCAAACAGTGCAGATCCTGATCAGACATCACAGCTGTGCCAGCGGATCTGGATCTACACTGCTCCCCCATGCTGTAAAGGCGTATATATTGAAGAAATGGTAAAAAAATCCTGTTTTTTTATTTGTTAGCAAACTGAGAGGAGACCCATGCTAGGCCCCATTTTAAGTTGGTCAACATAAACTTCAAGGCTTTTGTCCACTGTTCCTCTGAGTTGAACTGTATCCTGCAAGAAGACACCATATATATATAACTTTCCTTGATATATACACATTTTTACGCATGTGCAACCAGTGTAGATCCAGATCAGCCGGCACATCTGTGCCGTCTGATCAGGATCTGCACTGGTCGCATTTTGGTCAGAAATAACCTAATGAATCTAAAAGCAAACAGTTTAGATCCTCATCAGACGGCACGGATGTGCCGGCTGATCTGGATCTTAACTGTTCGCCCTAGCAATAAAGGTGTATCTATACAGGAAAGGGTTAAATTACAGACAGAAATCATTCACCTAATGTGAAACCATTTATATTCATCAGATACTAATTTTTGTTATTTTCTTGGAAAGATCAAACCACAAGTTAAAGTTCCAATACATATACCAAGGTACACAGATTGGATATTAAATGTGTTTTAAGCAGATTACAACTCATATACATTGTACTTCAATTTAACAGGTAAAATCACAAGAATTATCGTAAACCAAATGATTTATAATAATTGTTGAAGAGCAAACAATACCTCATACAAATTGAATATATTTATGTTTGTTAAGTTAGCATAAAGTAGAATTTATGATTGCAGAAACTGACAGAATCAGGAAGACAGTATTTTAATCGGCAAACACCAAGTCTGACTGCATATTTCATATATTGTAACATAAGAGGTAACTTAACCCTTTACTCCATAGGATATGGCTGTTATTCATCTGCAAAACAGATCCAGAACATCTGTGCTGTCTGATCAGAATCTACATCCAGAACATCTGTGCTGTCTGATCAGAATCTAGATCCGGAACATCTGTGCTGTCTGATCAGAATCTAGATCTGGAACATCTGTGCTGTCTGATCAGAATCTAGATCCGGAACATCTGTGCTGTCTGATCAGAATCTAGATCCGGAACATCTGTGCTGTCTGATCAGAATCTAGATCCGGAACATCTGTGCTGTCTGATCAGAATCTAGATCCGGAACATCTGTGCTGTCTGATCAGAATCTAGATCCGGAACATCTGTGCTGTCTGATCAGAATCTAGATCCGGAACATCTGTGCTGTCTGATCAGAATCTAGATCCGGAACATCTGTGCTGTCTGATCAGAATCTAGATCCGGAACATCTGTGCTGTCTGATCAGAATCTAGATCCGGAACATCTGTGCTGTCTGATCAGAATCTAGATCCGGAACATCTGTGCTGTCTGATTAGAATCTACATTGTTCACATTTAGATTCATTATATTATTACTGACCAACAAGCAAACAGTGCAGGGTTGAGAGTTATAAAGCTGAGATTGGAAACCAGTCGCCATTTCAGCCAATCAGATGCTTGAGATTTGAGACTGGTTTCCATGCTCAGCTTTATAACCTTGGCACCAGATCTTAATCAGACTGCTCATATGGATCTACACTGTTCACACATGTAATTAAAGGCATATATATGAAATAAAGTTTTATCGAGCCTAATGTGAATAAACCTTAATGAATACAGGGCACATGCCTCTAAAAACCATTTTCCACAATAAAAACAATCAACACAGGTACTAACTTGATGGAATATGTTGCACCAGAGCTTGTATCTTCTATTTTCCCTTTGTCCATTTTGTATGGTAAACAAAACTGTGAGTCTCCTTTTTCTACTTCTTCCTTGAACTGAAATGTAACATTGTATAGTCTCATTCTGACCCAACAGCTACATTTTCACATTTCGAAACAAGAGCTAAAACATCTTGTAAATTATCACTTTAACCCTTTCCGCCATATATACACAGTTTTACACATGTGCGATCAGTGTAGATCCAGATCAGCCAGCACATCATTGCCGTCTGATCAGGATCTGCACTGGTCGCATTTTGGTCAGAAATAACATAACGAATCAAAAAACGAACAGTGCAGATCCAGATCCTGATCAGATGGCATGGATGTGCCGGCTGATCTGGATCTACACTGTTCGACCACACAATAAAGGTGTGTCTATGGAGGAAAGGATTAACTTAACTAGAATTTGGTATTCCATGGGACACATGTGTTGCCTAAAGTTGCATTTGAAAGGGGCATAACTAAAAAAATAGTAAAACAAGAGTTATCATTCTTGTTATCACCAACAGCTATGTTCATGCAAATGATACATTCAAGGATTAAATGAATAGGACAAGTACTTTCAAAGTTATAAGCAACTTTAAGTTTCATGTCGGGAGACTACCAGCCACCCCCCTTCGGACAATAGGATCCCTATGTGTCTATTTGTTACTGCAGGCAATATAATGAGAAATGCTTGCAATACTGTGAGAATAATATTCATTATATGGATTAGTGCCAATAACTATAAAATTTATATAACAGTACATAAGGTGGCGTATTTCTAAAACTGATTTTTGAATTAATATCATCATCTACTGACCTGCTGCAGACAGTCCAGGAATGCAACCATGGCCTGGTCAAATCTACAATGAAATGAAACTTAACAGAACACAAAAAAAATGAAAATAAAACAATTACAATAAATTCACTCATTTAAACTTAAATTCAATTCACTTAAGCATGTGCCCAACATCATAAACCAAAACTGGAGACAAGTCTCAAAGCTTACGCATCTGATTGACTGAAATAGTAACAAGTTCACTCTGAGCATCTAGTGCATGTTTGAACAGAGTTGACAAAGTAATTGTAACAAAATGACAAAAAAAATTAAGTTGGGCCACAGATAAACTCAAAGGGTTTCCAGTTGATCATCTTTGTCAGTACAAGTGTTTTTGCAACAAATCTGTACAAAAAGGGACATAACACCGTCAAATTTGAGCAATATATTTTTTATTATATTAAGTTCCATGAAGAAATATAAAGTAATATCAAATTTATAGCCAACATCAAGTTTTTCCAGCCTATAAACATAAATTAAGAAAATTGTTTTACCCTTTACTCCATAGATACACATTTATTAAGTAGATGAACAGAGTAGAACCAGATTAGCCAGCACACCTGTCATCTGATTGGGATCTACACTGTTTGCTTTTAGATTCATTAGGTTATTACTGATCAACATGCAACCAATGCAGATCCAGATCAGATGGCAAGATGTGCCAGCTGATCTGGATCAGCACTGGTCACACAAACATTAAAACATATTTTAATGGAGTATAAAGGGTTAAGTAGAAACTCACTTGGCATCCCAAAAAAATCGGAAACCTCCCGAGGCATACAGTGGAAGTTCTTTGGATTTGTCAGTTAGGGACTCCAGGTAAGAATGATTTCCATATGGCACCAAACGATATCTGAAACAATAAAAATGCCATTAAAATAACATAAGTTATATTTATATAACCATGAATAATTTAAGTGATCACAGCATGTTTGCTCAAGATTGATACAACCTGGCAGATCAGTAAATCTGTATCCCACAGTGTGGTTTTCTGATTCTGTATCACTACAGTTGTATGTGTTTTTTTCGGCGGCACATACTGATCTCCAAAATAGGAATTATCCGTCGCTGTTCTACAACTATTCAGCTATTTTTATGCCATTTATAAATTTACTATTGCATTGTTATTACTACTGTAATGTAAAACATGCTATCAAATGAAATTTTGTTGCTATATCTGTTTGAATTTGTTTTAAATGGGAAGAGTTGGGTCTTGCTTGATAGTGTTTTCACACACAACTCAAATGATACAAACCTACAGACTGCATACTGTTATAATATTCCAATTATATTCCACAATCTTTACACTTGTATTATCACCTGAAGTATATGTTACCTTTGGAATGTAAGGTTCATTTTCTTGGCTAGTGAATGTAGTAGCAGTACAGTCTGTCCCCAGGCAGCATTAATCTCATTCCAGTCCACCTGAAAACCATTAACTGTGCTCTTCAGTCCTATCCCCTAAGAAACTGGTGTAAAACCTGTTTCTTAGGGGCTGTGTTTGTCCATTAATTATTTTTTAGGGGATATTTTCAGCAAATTACAACAGAATAGACCAAGACCAAACTGTATGGCAACACATCATCACCAAAATTCCAGAGAGATTGGTACATTTGTGTTGGTTTTTCAGTTATAACTGCGTGGAAATATTCTGTATATTAGAGAAAAATTCAAATACATGAAGACGTTAGTCATGCTTAATTAATAATTATTGATGTCTTAATCTTCAAATGCTTCTTGAAACTATGAAAATGTATTAGTTTGGAATAATGACGACAAGCTTATCTCGCTCTACAATGATCTCAAATTGTGACTAGCAGTTACCAGAGTAAGATAGTTATAAAAATCAATGAGTGAGCTCCAGAATTTGTATTTTCACAAGTGGCGAAGCCACAAGTGAAAATACATATTGCCGTAGTTCACGTGTGAAATATATTTCTATCTTTCATTGGTAAAAACAAATTTTCTTTTTATATTATGCTTTTAGTTAACAATTTGTGCAAATGTGACAGAAAAATTCCATGAAATGGCGACAAAAACTTTTGTTTATGATGTGACATCATGGTATCATATACTCAAACTTGAGCCCATTTTATAAACATTCACATTCGGAATGTTATGTAGGTTTGGGTACCAACGTGAAAAAAATCAGTGAAATTAAAATTAATATTCCACTGTTTGAAAACAAAGAAATACCACTTTTATTTCACTGGGAAAATTCTATTTCACCGAAAAGAATAAAATAAACTTGTTTTTACACAACTTCATTAAATAAAGGGTTAAGTAAGGCTTGGCAGTTTGTTCAAATTAATTATTTCAAGCATAACATGATATACCTGATGTCAGCTGTTAACTTCATTAATATTGAAAATACCCATACTTCTGCAGAAATAAATAATTGCTCAGAAATGTATAGGAAAACCACATAATTTTTAATTACCATAAAAACCTAATAAACAATAAGAGCTTAGGTGTCCTTAATTAATCAAGATATTAATACATGTATAAAACAATTAAAACCAATCACATGGTTACCAGTGCCCAAGGTGGAAACCAGTCTCAAATCTCAGTTTTATAACCTTGGACCAGGATGTGTTGTCATCATCCCTCTAATGTTATTAAGATTGTATGTAATCTTAATCACCAAATATGTACAGTAAAACCCCTAATAAAAACCACCCTGAAATTAAGACCACTCCTATAATGACATCACTACATGTCCCATTTAACAGTTACTGCTTTTGTCTAGTCCCAGAGCCCAGAGGTGATCTTAAAAGAGGAGTTTCACTGTTACAGTAATTAGAGATTGTTTTGTTTTAAAGTTTGTGTCGTGAAAACAACATTAGTCACATTTAAAAAGAGTTGTTAACTTAGCATTAAACAATATTATGTGATAAGTGAATCTCTTAAGTATAAAAACATTGAAACTCCTCCCAATTTCAACAAAACTTTCACTGTTTTGGCAGTAAGGTAACAACATGACTTACCGGTACGCTGGGCAACCTTCCAAGTCTGAAGTTATTTATGGTTCCAAAATGTCCGCTATGCCATATGTGGAATGTTGCATTAAACACATTGGTTTTCTTCAACTTATCAAGCTGTGCCTGGGCATATTTTAGCTGGTTGTCTACACTGTAACATAGATTTCAACTGTTTGTGGAACACTACTCAAGATTGAAAACTCTTAGTTTAATTCGTTATAGGCAATCAATTCATTCTATACAGCCAATATTTTCATTTTATATAGCCAACTGCAAAAGGCTACATATTGTAAAATAATTCATTATTCCATCATTTTCCTGATTTAAGTCAAGTTCTTATCTTGGTGATGATATTAAATAGCAGCCACAAAAAGGCCAATCATGATATATTTAGTCATTTGTAACACCAAATTTATTTTTGACATCTCTGACTGCTGAGCAGAGATCACCTAATATGAGAATAAATTCAAAAACAAAAGAGTGAAATGATTATTTGACACCAATGACCTGAAACCCAAGACGACCTACTTTGAAAAAAGTTCCTAAAAAAGGTGAAATGATTGAATGGTTAAAGGAAAAAGTAAGCATCACATCTTCTGTTTATCTTTCGATGGGAAAATCTCAAATTTTGAACAACAAAAGTATATTATTGCATTAAAAATACCTATTCTTCCAATAAAAAATAAACTCTGAAGTTCGCATTACTTTATAATGAATTAATAGCTTTATGAAGATGAAAGCAGTCATATCATGTAGGCTTCTCTTGGAAGTAGGAGTTGAAAACGAGGCGATGAGTATTCCATATCCTTTCTTGCATACCAGATAAGTATTTCCGCGTGATGTACCAGGGAAAGAAAATCTTATCTTTTCCCTAGGGAAAAGATAACATTCGCATGCTACACAAGTGACATCATGTCTGCAAGTATCTGACATAACATAATCAAATTAGTGATGCCATTTAGAAAATAAGGTTTGCGTTAACGTCAATATTTCAGCATAAGGAAACAAAATTTAAGTTGTATAAATGTACACAAATAATATGAACAGTAAAAGGTATGCAAGAAAAATTATCTTGCATGAGACATTCGGTAAAGATAGAAAAATCTGTCACCTCGGGTGAACTGTTTTGGCAGGAACTCGGCAGAGCCTCGCCCTGCAAAAACAGTTCACCCGAGGTGACAGATTTTTCTATTCTCACCTCATATTCCTGCAAGATACTTATAAACTCGTTCCAGGATCATTTGGTGTAGAGCAACAACACAATTACTGTAGAGTGTAATGGAACTGTCAGCAACTACGCTTTACATCTAGCAAGGATTCAGCAAGTATTGCAACCAACCTTTTCTGCTCATCATCTAATTCCTGAACCTGTCTCTTGTATTCATTGTACTCCTTCCAGTATCTGAAAAACAAAAAGCACATTAAATGTATTCCTAATAAACTTTTTGTTGTCTGACGATCAAAAATCTGAATAACCTTTAACACCTATTTTTCTTGCTTAACTCTTTTTGTGCACTCAAATTATAAATGTTTGTCCTCTCAAATTATAAAGGTTATGAACATTTGTCTCTCTAAAGGTTACTATGTAAGTTAACAATATATTTTTCAGTTAACTCTTTACTCCATAGAGTGACACTTTACACCATATAATGCCTTTAAATAAAGTTTTGAGATCAGTCTCAAATCTCAAGGATCTGATTGGCTGAAATGGCGACTGGTCGCCATTTCAGCCAATCAGATGCTTGAGATTTGAGACTGATCTCCAGATTTTGTTTTATGATCTTGGGCACAGTGTAGATCCAGATCAGCTGGCACAACTGTGCTGTCTTATCTGGATCTTCACAGTTGGCTTCCAAGTCAGAAATTACCTAACAAATCTAAGAGCAAACAGTGTTGATCCTGATCTGACAGCAGAGATGCGCTGGTTGATCTAGATTTACACCAATGGCCCATGTCATAATAGGTGTATCCAATGAGCAAATGAATATATGTACTTCTCTTGACTGTATCATAATATTTTAATAACCCTCATAATTGCATTATGATTTTCAGTTTTTAAAGACTGTATGTAGGTTTATATTGTTGTCATGGTGTGCAATGTAAAAACTATTACATAGTTAACACTTGCCTTCATTTTTATACATTTATGGCATAAACATTCAATGTAGATCAAGATCAGCCGGCATATCTTTGGTTTATTTTAAAATTAGTAATTTCTGACCAAAAAGTGAACAGTGCAGATCCTGATCAGAGAGCAAAGGTGTGCCAGATAATCTGGATCTACACTGGTCACTGGTCACACATGCTACGTGAATATATGGAGTTAACTGTTAACAAGAGCTCTCGATTCTGGAAGGCCTTACCTCTCTTCTTCTTCCTCTAACTTTTTGGTGGTATCTTTCTCCTTCTGTATCTCAGCCTGCACATGTATCTGTTCTTTCTCAACTTGTGCCAACTGTTTTCTCAGTGTTTCCTCTTCTGCCTTTAACTGATAAAATTAAAACATAATAAAATCATTTATGATGTCTTGAAAGAAAAAGGTACAGACAAGACTGTACCTATGTTGTGTTTTTCTCAATATCACTATGACCTTTGACCATTTGACTTAAACATCTTTACAAAATAGATGGAAGTGCAAATTCTGCTTGGTAATTTAATACTGTTGTCTGTTTAATGCTGTTATGTTTTTATGTAAGTAGAAGTAAATCTGCACAGTTGTATCGTTCTCATAAAATTAGATAAATAATGGTTTGATTTCACTCAGGTGTGATTTGGTGCACTTTCCGTACTGTGCAATTGCAAAACTTAACTTTCACAAAATATACAAATACCACAGTCCGGTGAAAAGTTTGAATCTAACCTTGAGTAATTCATCATCTAAGGCTGAATCATCCTCCACATCTTCACTGACATCCAACTTCTCCAGAAAGTTTCTGAAGATATATTTATCTCTGTACTCCATATATTCACATTTTTACGCATGTGTGACCAGTGTGGATCCAGATCAGCCAGCACATCTGTGGCATCTGATCTGGATCTGCACTGGTCACATCTTGGTCAGTAATAAGTGAAATAATCTAAGAGCAAACAGTCTAGATCCTGATCAGATGGCATGAAGGGGATGATTGATCTGGATCTATACTGTAAGCACATGCAATTAAGGTGTGTCAATGGGTCAAGGGCAATACATTATATTTATCACTGTGGTTGCCACAACAAGTCTCCCCATGCCAAAAAAAAACAGTATTGTCATCTGTAAATCGGTGACAGTCACAAGTCCCTCTAGTTGGGGGGGGGGGGGGGGGGGCATGGCAGTTGTAGCAGTTCATAGCAAGCATTAACAATTGTGACTAGGCTATGTGCTAGTATGATTCAGTCTAAAACTGTACCATCAAAATATGACTGACCTGAGCTTGGACAATACAAAACTATACCTAAACAATACAACAACATTACCTATAGAAAACTAGCCGGCTTATTCACAAGCACAATGCTTTGGTTCAACTGTTACAACAGTATATTTTTGTATTATACATTTTTCTTGTTTTTGAGATTTTCATAAGGCTTAGTAAAGCTAATATAGCACTTTCATATACAACTATCTTGTCTGGATAAGAAGTATAAGAAAAGCATTGTATTAACCTGTAGTCTCTACACTCTTCTTCTGTAATCTTCAGCTGATCATCTAACTGGTTCAACAGTGTATCTGTACATTCCTGTAACACACAACACAATACAGTATAATGATAATCATAAATTTTAATGCAACAGTCTATCACTGGAAGAGAAGGTATATTCATATACATGTATGGCACAAATGAAAATCCTTTAACCAATAAATTAATGAAACAAACACTTATTTCTATCAATATGAGATGGTCCATAAATTGTTCATTGTTTTTGTAATGAATTCATTAACAAATAGGAAAAAGACTGTAGAACCAGACTGTCCTGGGATTTAGGTCAACATTGGCCATAAATGCAACAAATTCTGTATTTAGCCCTTCCCTCCATAGATATGCCTTAACTGCATGGGCGAACAATTTATATCCAGATCAGCCGGCACATCCGTGCCATCTGATCAGGATCTAAATTGTTCGTTTTTTATTCATTAGGTTATTTCTGATTGAAATGCGACCAGTGAAGATCCTGATCAGATGGTATAGATATACCGGATGATCTGGATCTACACTGGTGGCATATAAAGGCGTATATATGGAGGAAAGGGTTAACACTTCTATGGTTATCAGTGGAAAGTAAATAGTTTAATATAAGTACCTCACACAATGGATGATCCACTGTTGACTGGCCAGTCATGATGTCAAACAAAACAGCTTTTACCTGCAAAACAGACCACATTAACTGTAATTAATACAGATGTTCTTTATAAATCTTTAATGTATAATAAATCTTAAATGTATAATGGTTTTACATGGTTCCATAATTATAAATATAAGGGGTGACACCAATATTAACCCTTCTTTCATAAATACACATTTTATTGCATGCATAAACAGTGTAGATCAAGATCAGCTGGCATAAAGCTGGAGTAAAGGGTTAAAATGTTCATCAAAAATGTGATTGGTTGACACATCACAGGCCCTTCAGAGATGTAGGTTTGAGTCCTCCTGGAGAAAATTTTTTAAATGAGATAAATGATAAAATTACAATGCATACTGTAATTAACAACTTTTCCGAACTTGCTTTTGTGATCATCTGTAAAATGTTTACTGTAATTGTGCCAAAACTGACAATAATCAGGTAACATGTGTGCTTTTTTTAAGTTTTAAAACATCCTATCACTAAAGATGTCTAGCAGTTGAACTTCCAAAATTTTTTATCAGTCATTCTGTTCTGAAGGTTTTCCACAGTGAATAAGAACAAACAAACAACTGATATGCCAGCTGATCTAGATCCACACTGTTCACACATGCATAAAAAGGCATATAATATATGGAGGAAAGGGTTAATCATACCTTAGGTTTATGTCCAAGGTTCCCCAGGCTAGAAGGTCCTGTTTCTCCAAGTAAAGTAAAACCGTTGCTATCATCTTCGGTGGAAGGATATCTGAAATTAAAAACAATTACATTTTTTTTGTTTGTTTTTGTGAGTTTAAATCAATCCTGCTATCAGTACATGTACTAGTACACTAAAATCACTATTAATTAACCCTTTACTCCATATATATTGGTTTAATTGCCTGTGCCACCAAGGCAGATCCAGATCAGACGACCATCTGATCTGGATCTATACTAAGTGCTTCTTGATCAGAAATAACTTATGAACCAAAAATAAACAGCGCAGATCCTGATCAGATGACCAGACCTAGGTTCAATTATTTTGAAAAGTAATTAATTAATTACAATTAAATCAGAAATGTTGCAATTAAATTACAATTATAATTACTTGCTTTTTCCATAAGTAATTAATTAATTACAATTATTTTAAGGAAAAAAATTTATTATTTTTTAATTATTTTCAAAATAGAACATATATTCACAAACAGAATCATGATCAAAGACAGATTTCTGATGCAGATATAAAGGTCCTAATTGCCTTTCAAAACATGTATGCTTCAAGTTTGCTGTCAGTATGTGAACAATGTTGAGGCTTAAACACTTTCCCAGTTATTGAGAAGCAGTTCAGGTAGGGCATATGATGCAGGCAGAGCCAGGTAGATTTCAGCTATCTTTGACAACTCTGGTAATCTATCTGCATGTACAGACCAGTAAAGGAGAGGGTTTGAATCTGGTGCACGACAATTCGTCGAAAGACACTTGATAGAATACGACAATTGACAGAAAGGACACGTGGTAGAATGCGACAGTTTATAGAAAGGACACTTGATAGAATTGTATTTCTGTCGAATTTTGTCGAAAATTTACACAAGTCTTCGAAAACTCCCAGAATTGAAAATGAAAGCCTTGTGAAGATGGTTCATTTACTTTCACTTTCATATTTAGGTTATATACCACTAATTCAATTTCCATAGACTTCCATTATAACTTTCATCAAATTCTGAATTTACTATTGGGTCAAGCCCTTAAAATCTTACAGTTCTCAAGAGAACCAACCTAGAGACATCATCAAATACCAATTCTACCATAGCATGACTGATAAACTTTTTCGGCATTTTAGCCAAAAGTGTATCACCCCAGTCTCTGCGGAACTTTTGTTTACACTCTGTCAAAAATGATAGCTATTTTTAAAGTTGAATTGCACTTTTTTTCATTATCAATTTCATACTATATGTATTCAGATTACTACAAAATCATTATATTTTATCAAAATAATGTTCTTTTCAAAATATTTAATTTTCGTTTTCTACCAATCAGGCTTGACTTCCTGTTACTGGTTCGCAAATACCCTGCAGAAAATTATTTAGAGGCCTGGTCACCAATATTTAGTGGTGTATAACCTGCTGCGACACTTGGTTGAAACAAAACATTCATCACAATTATTCAGTCAAGTGTCGCAGGTAAAAATATTTTTCGACAATGTGTCGTATTCAATCAATTGTCTATTCGATCAGATGTCTATTCTTTGAATTGTCGTATTCTATCAAGTGTCTTTCGACGAGTTGTCGTAGATCCGTTTGAATCATAACTTTCACAAACTTCAGACAAAAATTGGTAAAGTTCTGACTGTTTTCCTGATGTCATCATGTGTGTCATTGACATGTTGGTTTCTGAGGAATGAAACTGAAGACAAAGTTTGTAGTAACTTTGACTGCCTTTGTATTTTGACGAATAGTATGGCATTTTGCTAAAAATTCACACTAGTATCCTTTGATAATATAAAGTGTTTTAATGTGCTACAAATCATGTTATGTGGATAACAGTAAAATGTGAAATGCCAAGTGCATATATTCAAGTAATGTTTTATACCTTGGATTGTGACAACTTATTAGTTACCCACTTGGTAGAATTGATGAACAGAAAGAACAAACTTTATTTCACCCAGGTATTTACATACAACATGGGGGAGAACATAAATAATTTATGAATATTGGTTTGTGGTTTCTGGTCTATCCTATGTTTGCAATGGCAACAAAATATATGATTAGCAAACATAGACAAAGAGGAATAATACATTGAAGAAACAAGTAGCAACTTTCGATTAAACAAATTCTCTTCCTTTAGGCTACTTATACTAGTTTTGTAATTGTATGGCTTCATAGTCATCTAATATCTAGCAACTTTTCATATCCAGATTAGCACCTCTTTAAATGACCAGCAAGTGTGAAATTTATAACCTCAGGTGACAATAGTTACTGTACAATAACCTGTGTTTTGCCATATGTTACTGTCTGCTACATGTAATTGAAGAGTAATTGAATTTAATTGACAATTAAAATGCTTTTTTTTATTTTAATTAATAAATTACAACTAAAATAATTGATTTTTGTTTAAATAATTAATTATATTAAATTACTTGATAAAAGGTTATTAATTACCATTAATTAAATTATAATTGTAATTGAACCCAGGTCTGCAGATGGCCGAATGACCTGGATCTACACTGTTCGCCCATGCAATTAAAGTTGTATCTTTGAAGTAAAGGGTTAAAAAGTTAATTTATTTTAGTGTCACCCTATTAAAAGAACCAATCTTGTGGATTTTTGAGACAACTTTTCCATGAACATTTCTTCTCAATGCCATCACAAATGCAAGATACCTAGCGATCTGTAACATTTTTTTCTTCAACTGGTGGTTAACAATCTTGCAACAAAACAAGTTCTTAGAAGGGTTTGAACCTTCAACCATCACCTCCATAGGCAGACATCTTAACCACTAGGCCACAGAGATGATGTATTGGTATTTTATATTTGCACACTTTTTAACCATGGACTTTTGTCTGCACATTAAACCACCTTTGAAAAAAGTCAACAACAGAAAATATTCAAATTCTAGCTTCTGATTGGTAAATGTGGATGCTGGACACAATTTCCACCAATCAGCTGCTTGTAATTGGAAAGTTTTATTCTCTGTATAACCCTTTCCTGTATAGATACACCTTTATTGTTAGGGCAAACAGTTTAGATCCAGATCAGCCGGCACCGTCTGATCAGGATCTAAACTTTTCGCTTTTTTATTCATTAGGTTTTTTCTGACCAAAATGTGACCAGTGCAGATCCTGATCAGACAGCACAGATGTGCCGGCTGATCTGGATCAACACTGGTCTCACATGCGTAAAAATGTGTATATATCAAGGAAAGGTTTAAATGTCAATAATATACTTATGAACAATTTCTTGTCCGGATCGGTTTTCCATAAAATCATTTAAACACATGAAGTTACATACTTGAAATGTTGTCTACTTTATTACCTGTGCTTAAAAACCTGTTTCTACATTTTGATTGTCATCTGAAAGCATATTAATGTCCTCTTTCCCTGGATACCAAATTTATGACTGTGTGATAAAAATAAAGATATTGTAGTTTTTGTAGCATGGACAAGACTTTTTATAAATCTCTCTTTCCTGTAACCCCCAACAAAATGTCAAGCTCAAGTCAAATGTTTAATGAGACTAAAAGAAAATCACAAACCTTGGTGGAACAAGTCGTCTAGATATATTAGCATCTTCTAGGTAATCTGCTATCTGAAACAAAAATGAAACAAAAGCCTGAAATAATGAATTAAACTTAAATATTTTCATCCATTGCAGACAGACAATGAGTTCACTACAAACATTTTTCACTAACATTTTTACTTCTACTCATTTAAACATCCTCAGGGGGGAGATTCCTCTGCAGTTTCCACATTCCATATTTGTCAAGGGTACCGGTTGGCAACCCAGGAAGCAGTCATCAAGCATGATTAATGCAAGTTGGAATAACTTGTTTCATAACAGATGTAAAAAAATAAGTTTAAACTAAACTACATGTATAATAAGTCTTAAACAATTTGAATATGATTCCTTTGTTCAACCTCTATAAGCAGTAGTGCTATGTTTCCTGCTAACAGTCTGTATTAAAAGCTAAAGTAATACTAAGCAATTTGAATATAATACCTTAACTTTGCAAGTAGTAATGATTTGTTGAGAGTTTATTCGTAACAGCCTGCATTAAACATTAAAAACAAGATGGCTAGATATATTACAGACACCTACCTTTTCTGTGACAAGTGTCTCTTCTCTTTCAAAATGAGCTATTAGAGGTGCTGAAACAATCAATAATAAACTTTTCTAAAGAAATTCATTCAATTACAGTATGGCATTTTGAAAGAAACACTTCTCAGAGGCTTGTCAAATACTAATCCTTGTTGTTGCAAGAAACAGCTTTGTCAGTAATGGATATACTGTCAAACATTGAAAGCTTGAACTTTACAGGACCGGCCAATTTTGTTCGAGCAAGCGGTAGTTTGAGCAATTGACAGTTGAAGGCAAGAATGGACAACTGTACACTTAACATATAACATATAACAATGCATGATATTTCTATATTATTTATATATGTATATAGACAAAATGGTTTCATGATGGGAAAAGGTACCTGTAAGTTCTTTAAACATTTCACTTTGTTGATCTATTGTGTCAAATGAAAGGTCAATTTTGAGAGGTTGTCGGCACCGCTGACACACAAAGCTGACACGATTCTTCTCTGCAGACCTAAGTGGGAACGACAGTACAGGAGCACTCATGTTGATAAAACTGCACTTTTATCCAAGACCATGTATGTAATACTGAAAAATAAAGGCAATCAGAATAATTATGTTGGAAAGAAATTTTCTTCAATTTGATTAGATAATTACCTATTGACTGATACAAGTCTGTATTTACAGATTGGCAATAAATGTGCAAGGTGTTGTCTTTAAATTTCTACACATTGGCTGACCATCTTTCAATATTGTCTGACATTATAGTTTGAATTTCTGGGAAATTATTAAAATAAAGCTTATCTCATTTGTTATGAGTTACTATCAGGAATTACTTAAATTGCTTTAGGAATGCTGTTATGTTTTTTATTTGTGAGAATTCCACCAGACACTCCTAATTTTACATGGATAACACACTGTAGGATTGCAAGTTTGAGACTAAATTAAGAGGGCCAGTATTTATAAGATAAAATGATGGTCAGGTTGACATATTTTTATTCTTACACAAAAAATTGACCCCATTTTATTGAGAAGCTTGGCCCCTGAAGGTTGAACTTATAAGCAGCTCACCTCTCATTTTGTTGGGGTAATTTATTTCATTAGAGAAAACATTCTAATAAATTTCAACAAGACAAATCATCTGTACTATCTGTTGTAGCGCTCATGGAGCTATTTTGGTCCATGTAACATATGATGGTTTTTAATCTGTATCTGTTTAGCAGATCAAAACCCATGCACTGTTCAAAATTTAATTACATATACAAATTCTGCTTACAACTTTCAAAATGAGAAGCATGGCACTTGAAGGGGCATTAACAGTTCTCGAAGAAAATAAACCAGAAAAACCTTGATCTGCAACTTTTCAACCATACCTTATAAAAGTTATAAGATTCCAGCCTATTCTTCAGTTTAGTCAATCCATACACCAGACATGTTTTCTCCTTAACCTTCCTTTTTCTGGAAGGGGTAAAAAGAACGTGTGCTGCCGGAAAACAGAAATCTGGATCAGCAGCTGAACATAAAAAATGATGGCATATGTTGCATTCCAAAACTAATTCTTTCAACATACTGGAGCGAATCAACAAGGGTCAGTGTAATGAAATAGGGGGTGAAACAATAATAATGTTAAGGACAGAGGTCTAGAAGTAAAGCAACATACACAGTATTACACTTGATATGAAAGTTTCCTTGAAGGCTGTTCAAATAGGATTTTATGATTTTCCAATCACATGAATTGTGCAGTTATTGGTTGTCACTCAAAAATCAGTCATTCAGAACAAGCACACTTCACATATACTTAATATAAGCAGGGACCGACAAATTCCTAAATTTTCTTGTTGGTGAAATTGTCAATCGTAAAAAACAGTTTGTTAAATAAGCAATATATAACACATTATAAATTAATGCAAATTTATTCTGATTATAAAATGTGCACAGTTCACATAACAGCCAAACAACAGGTAAATACTGGTAACTCGAAGCTCACACTATTTTTCAAGACACAGATCAAAAGAATATTATATACTGTAGCATTCCATTGAATTTGAGAGTTATTAATACAGTAACATAAAAATAAAATGGATTGTCATCTTTATCTTCAACTCTGAGGTTTTCATCATCTTGGTCTTCATCAGCCTCAGAAGCCACTGGTGCCGGACTTGGTACCTCATTCAAACAGTCCTCTGAAAATAACATTATTAACTCAAAGTGAGAAATAATTTTGAGATTGTGTTTTCAAATTTTACAAAATATAAGATAGGAAAGTGGATATATTTTTTACTTTTGTTGTGTACATAAACAGCAATATCTGTCTGAAATGCAGATAATTTGAAAAAAATAAGTTGGTTTTTGTTACAAGAACCATGTGCCAAGAACACACAACTATCATGTTTCAGTTCCTGTGATTTTCATTGACATGATATATTATGATTAGTATATATATGATTTTTTATTTTGCAATAGCGGACAACAAATCTGTAAAAATGTTTTCTGTTTTTCATCTCTTTTGTTCATATCATATTTATTTCGTAATAGTTTAGCTCATACGAAATAATTTGCGGAGATTTTGTTTTTTAATCAATTTAATAATCAAACTTATTATCTCCCTTTTTACTTTAGACAACATGTATCGCAAAACTAATATTTACCTTCGTATCACAAAATGATCTTTTCTGCAATCTTATCCAAATTAATAATTAATTATTGATCACTGTAAAGCACATACATCAATAAATTAAAGCATATTTTTAAATAAAACTGAGGAATTTTCCGTTAAATGAACAGATTAGTCAGTACTGTAAGATATAACTCGATTAAAGTAACAACTGTGAACTAATTGATTCAATCATTGACAATCAACTTACCTAATCACTTCTCGTCAAAAGTTAATTAAGCGCCGACAAACGACTAAATATACAACTTTTTAATTGTCAGACACAATTTTGACAGTTTTGACAGTTTGTGTAATCACGCTGCCGCATAATCTCGCGAGAATCAAAATATCTCTCGATAAAGATGGTACCGATTGTTGTGAAATATAGACGGGAAGAGCAGAACAAATTAAACAAGAATTAACGTTGATTGGACGATTTTTACACAGGTAGGCGGTGCTGAATCATATGGTTCGTCGATAATCTGATGATTAGCGAAAGTCGTATATTGCTGTGAGATTTTTGTTTATTTGGCAACTTGATTTAATTACCATCCGGGCAACTAATTACCGATTTTTATGGTTTCCCGGCGGACAAGCTCGTTAAAATTTTACTGGCCCGACAGATCAAAGCTGGCTGCCCGCGGGCACCGGACAGGATTTGTCGGTTCCTGTATAAGTGACGAGGTAATTTTACGGTAAAAAATAGTCACTTGAGGGAGGGGGAGCTTAGGCAGAAGGAAGCGGCGAAAGTGCTTTGTTAACAAGTCAATACACTACTTTTGCCTTTCTTTGTCTTAGCCACTGTGGCATTATAGAAGTTATTAACAAAATCCGAAACGCCTACCGCGTAATTGAGTTTCCTAAGACTTTATCCTTGTTGTTTTTTATTTTGATGTTGTTGTTGTTTGTGGAAACACTTGTAAAACACAGCTACGCCGTAACTTACGGACCGACTCAAATTTAATACTTGACTGTTTCACTGCGCATGTCTCTACTTTAGACCATTTAGCTTATAAAGACTGACTAAGATCCTATTTTTTACCAGTTTTTAAAAATATAAACAATATTTGAACACGTTTTTCGAAAGATCGACAAGATGCGAATATTTACCATAGCATTAAGCCATTTCTTGTTATTTATTAGAATCAGTTTTAACTTTTATCTGGATAATGCTTCACTGTACATGTAGATGCTTCAACATTAGCTTAGGGGTCAAAGAAAGTTCACCTCTGTGCAACAGAGTGTATTTGTAACCATTATATGTCTTTGGTTACTAAGGTAACTTTTTCTATGTATATTTTATATTGCGCGATGTTTAAACTCGGTTATTTGAATTTTACTAAACGTTAATCAATGTGTAAGATTACCAGTTCTATGATTTAATAATATGAAGGAAATAATACTACAGTAACTAGATCTATTCAGCGTTTTAATTTTTTTCACTTTCTGTCGAAAAAATCGTTTACGTCAACGTCCTTTTTTTTAATGATATCTAGCCCTTGTTCCAGTAATTTTAGATAATACTGTCCGCATTCAATATATGTTGAACAGGTAATTAAAAGCATTCGTTAGATTTATACATTTCAGAATCATAGATTGACTTCCTTCAACCTTTACGACTCGCAGTATAGAAATGACCTCTGTTATTACAACAACACTTGTGAGGTGGTGCACGGACCTAAATTCAGGAGATAAGAGGAGCAGAGCCAACTAAGGGCTTTTTAGTTATTGTTTCAGAAAACTGTTAAATTGCCGTGTTTTGCAGTGGGAAAGGCTGTTCTTTTCTTTAAATTGGCTGATTTTTTTTATTTTGCCTCAATGAATTTTGGTTTTGGTACTATCCTTAAACTATATTAGAATTTTAAGAGCGACATTTAAATTTATTGATTGCTTTGAAGACGGAATTCTGCCACCATTGTTAAATAGACACCCCATACTGCAAAAACTACCTCACTGGACTATTGGCCCCCAGAAAACCAATAACTCTTGATAAGATCTTCGGCAGAGCGATAGATATATACCCTTAAGGCAAAAATCGATAAAATAATAGCGTGCACATGCTAAAGGTATCTTTATTTAACTAAAATAATATGGATTATGGGGTTAAGATGCTGTTTAAAATAAATTAAAGAGGAATATGTTAATTATTTGAAAGAAAACACACTTGTATTCATATCCGTATTTTAGTTTCCGTAAAGTCTACTTCAACACATGCATTACAGTAACTAGCAGAAAATATCATCAACCAACTATTTTTAAACAGTTCATTTAATCATCATTAAATGAAAGCTATATGTTAATAAAGAAATACGTATGCTTAACGATTTCATTTAAAATAGCGTGCACCCTTTTGTTTGTGCTTTGCGGGTTACAGTAAAACTGGGCTGGGGCGGGAATGTGGTCTGTTTGCGCTGAAATGTTCACTTTAATGTTCAGCAACTCCAGCAGTTTCTCTCTTTCTTTCCTGAGTTTGGTTTAAATTATTAAATCCATATTCATATAACAATACTATAATTAACCTGTAATATCAGTATAGCAATAATTTTGTGACCCGAGTAGCCCAACTAATTGTGCGCAATAGAAGAGCTTTTCTATATATATGATTGTCGCTCAACAGGCAACGAAAATGTCCGTATGATAATGGGTCTGTTCTTGCAGTCGAATTATTGAGACTAGTGACCCGAGTAGACCCAAATAAATTATAAACCCGTGTAATGATGCGAAATCATTTAGAATAAAGGTGATACACATTTCAAGTTTTTGCGAAATTATTTTTAAAAAAAAGAAAAACTCTAAATAGGTAATTTATGTACCGATTAAGCAACAGAATTGCAGACTATACTGCGTGTTACGTTGATCATTTATCAAGACTTTTAACGTTTTTACTTCCACAGTCTTAACCCTTTTCTCCATATCTACACATTTTTACGCATGTGCGACCTGTGTAGATCCAGATCAGGCAGCACATCTGTGCCATCTGATCAGGATCTGCACTGGTCGCATTTTGGTCAGAGATAACCTAACAAATCAAAAAGTGAACAGTTTAGACGGCACGGATGTGCCAGCTGATCTGGATCTACACTGTTCGCCCATGCAATAAAGGTGTGTGTAGGTAGGAAGGGGTTAATATTTAAATTAAAAAATTCCACTTCGGCAATTTAAGTAGATAATGGATTCTCAAAGAATATATTAATTTAGCAAATTTTTCAGGACGTAAAAAGCCGTCTGCATGCTTAAAATTGCATATTTCTTCTGTTTTGTACCTGTCTCATGCTTTTTTACCAGGGAAGTAAAACAAATCTAATTGGATGGTCAGTGTACGTTATTGTTTCCTGCTTAACGGGGCAATTAAACTTCAATCATGTGCGATAAAACACCAGTTGTTGACGTATATTTAATACCTAAGGGCAGATTTTGTTTTGTTTTAAAAGCCAATTAAAATAATACAGAAATGTAAAAAGTGGTTGTAAAATAAAACTACTGTTAATTTTATAAATCCATCAAATAAATAAAGCAAAATGGTGTTCAAATCAATGAATTTAGTTCAGTCATAATGAAGTCAGAATATTAAATAGGAATTAGTGTTGATTTTATTCAGTAAATTTACTGTTCTGACTCGATCATTTCGACAATACTTTGTAATTGAATATAAATTAACTATCTTGTTAGGTTACGCAAATTCTTTCAAATTCGGTATTATACGTTTGTTAAGATAATTTAACTTAATCTTAAGTCAGTTTTGTTGTTGTTGTTGTTTCGATGTGAAGAATCCATCATCTGAATTTGTGTCAGTTACTAAATGACAGGTGCGGAACCGTGGACATATGTCAAAAAAATGTGGATTCGAATCTTTCACTGACAGGAAAAAAAATACCTGAGAGATATTCTCCGTTTCCATTCACTTCGCTCAGGTGTGAAGTTTCATAGTGTGTAAGGACAAAAGTGATGATTTGCAACCTCCGATAGATAAATGCATATAGATGACTTTAATAAATTAAGAATTTGTTTCGTTTCTGGTTATACACGTTTGAAGCTTCGGTGCCTCAAAAATGTAAATTCTAGATTTTTATGAATATTACAACAACAACAATTTTGAAATTAAGAAATTTATCATAACTTTACTATCACCAGCAAAACAACAACACCAAATCATATTGAAAGTAAAACACAAAGCATTGATTGAGTCTAATCTTTATAACTCACAAAAATTATACATGATCGTGTGATTTTACGAATTTGCATTTTTTTCATTTTACAGCTGGAGTAAAATAGTTTTATTTAAATGCTGAAATGGCACCTTAATTGTTAAACCGTCTCGATTCAACCGCGAAATAAGGTAAATGCCGCGAGAACGATTATCGATTCAGCGCAATTTGTATCGGCTCCCTCCTTTTGAGAAAATTAAAAAATAGTCTAACTTCAACCTCAAAACAGACTATCGCAACATACTTTTTCCAAAGAAAAAAATATATCACTTGAAAGATAAATTTGTCTTCTTTTTGGATCCGTTTGCACCTAAGCTTTTATTTCAATAGAAATAGTGTAATTAATTCATTAAAAACGAACAGATCGCCGATTTTGCACGATTTTCAATAGAGTATATAGGAGGCTGAGATGGTTAACTTTAACCTCAAAACAGACTATCGCAATATACTTCAATATTTATGAAATAAATATATAAATGTCAAGCAAAGATTCAATTTTATGAAACCGTTTGCACCTAAGGATTGAGATGAGCAGAAAAAAAGTTATGCACATTAAACCTGTAAGTGCCTTCTTTGTTCTATATAGCGAAAATTTCGCTTATCGGATAACCCGGTGAGGTAGTTTTTGCAGTATGCACTGTTCTATCATTAAAACTTGCACATGTAAGCGTCAAACAATGAAATATAAAATAAGAGTCACGAAGCAATACATTTTTGTCAAATCGCTTATTGAAAAGTAAACGAAAACAGGTTGACTTAAACGCAAATTTATAGTATTTTTTAAAATTAATAATATTTCGCGGATATTTGAGAAATAACCTAATCACAAAAGTCTTTACAAATAGGGTCAAATTGTTGGTAGTTGATTATAGAAATAAATAATCATAAGTTAATACAAAATTTGACAGAACGGTCAAAGATGTGGAGCAAAAACAAACATGAAGTATTATATGTACTTCATTGACGATCACTTATAATTCTATACAGTTCCGACTTTCAAATATCGGTAGTGTTGACCTCTTATACAAAATTGTTTTGCTTTTTATATAATAATAATAAAAATTTTTATAATTATTTTTATTCAGCGAAAGCAGGGTCTATTTAATCAATTAAATAGACCCTGGCGAAAGCATGTATATGTATACACAACTACAAGTTATAATTGTGAAACAGATAACATAACTATCAATACATTCATTCTCATTTCATATACAGTATAAGTTATAAACCTGTTTATCACATAACTGTCAAATTATCATTAACATACTATACTGGCTAGTAGTTTTTACAATGTGAATGTAAACAATAATAATAAAAAGGTTCAGCATTCTTATTCACATCAACTTCAATTGGAAAAAAAAGGAAGCAGCTTTTGTGTTTCATCCCAAAAACATTTTTAGAATCTTAACTATTTTGACTGATAAAAGATTATTACAAATTTTTTAAAGAACAAATTCAAACCGAATCAAGGTGAAGTTATTATTCAGACATCAAGAATAAATGGTTAAAGATGCTTCCATGTTTCTACAGTAAATCTCTGATATCAACATTAGCAATCTTGAGATTTTTCAAAATGAAAAATTACAGATATATAAACATAACCTTTATGATAAGACATAATGACTACAAAAAGGAATCATTACAGTTTCAGTAACAATATCTGTTAACACAAGCGAGTATAATAGATGAGTGTTTTTGGTTTTCTCAATGTAGCTGTTTTCTTGTTCCAGCTCCGTAGAAACATAATCAAAGCTTTGCTTATTTTAAGTGTTTTAAACTATAAAGAACAAATTGTAAGGTTCAAGTTTGCTTTGGAAGTTGTGTTTCCTATATATTATATAAATAAAAGAGAGATTCAATACAAATATAGACATAATGTAATGGAAAAATTCTCATCACAAAGAAAAACAATATTAAGAAGGGGCTACAGTTCAGCCAGAGTTGTCCAACACTACATAAATCTACTATATAATTATGTATTTTCCACACACAGTGCTTGAAGAGGTTCCCATATTTTCTCGAACTTTGGTAAAGTCAATGTTTTGTGCGCATTATATTTTTCCGTTTTTATTAAGATGCTCACTTGTCTTTTGAAAACTTCAACATTAGGTATTGATGACTTGAGTTTACTTTTATAAATATAGTGTTTAGCTGACAGTAGAATCATATATAAGGCAGTTTGGATTGACCTGCTTCCCAAAATGAACTCCTGCTTTGACCAATCTAGAGTAGGTAAGTTGCACTTTGCTCTTATCCAAGTTTTAAGGTTGTATAAGAATTCTTGGGTCACTTCACAATCCCAGAATAAGTGAACTAGTGTTTCTGAAAATCTGCCACAAAAAGTGCAGTTATTATTATTTCTTATTCCCATTTTAAATAAAAGATGATTTGTACCAAGTATTCTGTGTGAAATTCTATACTGTAGCCATTGAAATTTAGGATCTTTAGGACATTTAAATGGTAATTTGTATATATATTTCCAGTCTGTGTTATTTAAAGTAAAAACAATGTCCCATTTTCTTCTAGATGAAGGTATTGATTTATTAGTAAACAATAGATCATCATAAACATTTCTACAACCTTTTTTACTTTTATTTAAGAAACTTATAATTAAGGGCTGAATAGGTTGGACACTATTTACAGCTTTGTGTTCTATATTTAGAGAATCTAAATATGAGCGTAACGAATGAATAATATTGTTATATTATAAAAAATTGGTTTGAACCTCATATTTATTTAGGAATTCATCAAAGGTAAGAAATCTGCCGTTTTTATTGAAGAGATCATTTACTAATAGAAAACCTTTCTCAACATATTTTTTGTCACAAAAAGATTTACCCCCAATTTTGAAATCATTGTTATGCCATATTGGTAGAGCAAGGAACTCATACCATAAGGTTGGTGTTATTGACCTTGACCAGGAAATGTAACCTTTCCACACATCTTTCCAAAAGTCATTTTCTTGTAATCTAATATTTTTATTTATAAATTCACCACCATACTTTGCAAATGATAAGAAACAAGGAGAAATAGCGTTTACTAATTCTACATATTTTGTAAGGTTTTTGCTACATCTTCTTAGCCAAGTTACTTTAAGGGCATACATAAATTTCTCAAGATAAATCATTCTTATTCCCCCACTTTCAATGCTATTTGTTATTACATTTCTTTTAATTTTATCTGTTGCACCGTTCCAAAGAAATTTGTAAAACAAAGATTGAATATATTTGACAGTTTCTGGTTTTGGATTTGGTAAACCTATAATAAGGTGGTTCAGTTTTGATAAAGCTAATGTTTTGATTACAATATTTTTCCCAATAGGCGAAAGTATTCTTTTTGACAAGACAGAGAACAGATGAATTATTTCCTCAATTTTTGATGCATAATTAATGTCAACAATAGTATTTAGGTCAGTTGAAAAGTTCACTCCTAGTAATTTAAATTTATTTTCAAATTTTGTACCCAAATCTTCACAAATTACATGTTGATTATTTTTTAAAGCACCAATCCATACTGCCTTCGTTTTGTCCACATTAATTTCAAGGCCCGAGATTTTAGCGTAAAATTTTAAAACTTTCATAGTGTTTATAAGGGATTTATTAGAACCATCTAACATCAATGTCATCAGCATATTTTATTAGAACCATCTAACATCAATGTCATCAGCATATTGAGAAATTAAAAATTCAGTATTATTGACCTTAATTCCTGAAATGTCTTTGTCATTTTTAATAAGTAATGATAATATTTCTGCACAAAGAATGAACAGGTAATAATAATAATAATAAAATTATTTTGATCGTGTAAATCGGTCATCTAATGTCGATTAAAATTTTAATCCCAGCCTAGTTTCAACAACTTACATAAACCGTAAGTTAACCTAATCTGAACTATAACGCTGGGAGAAGTCATAAGAGGTGTAAAAGAAAAAGAGGTAAGAAGTAATGATTACATTTATAACTACTAATAAATGCCGCTGTTGCCGGTTTCATTGAATAAAATCTAAAACATCGAGATATTATTTCGACATTCCTGAATATTTTTATTAAAATAATTTATTTTTGTTATTTTGGATTCAAACTGTTGTTAGAACAATTCATTGTTATTTAATCAAACAATTAACCGTTGAAACAATTTCTTCGTTTTTGATCAATATATAAATACAAACTTAAATTACGAGCGCCGAGATTTTTCTTCCATCAAATTAAAAAATGGTCTTCATTGTGAATTATTCCCTCACCCAGGCACTAGTTATAAAGCAAACTTACTGTTAATTTATATCAACTAAGCCCCCCCCCCCATTATAACTTATACACGAGAGAATTACAGGCTTTTTTCATATTAAAATGTATTATTTAAAATTCATAATTTTACTCATGACCTTACATTATCAGTGACTTTTGTTTATTACCGGATAAAAAGGGGGTAGAGTAAAATAACAATGAGAGAAAAACAGTTTTTCTAGCATGAAGTCAACATTAAAAAGTCAACAAATGGTAAACATTTAACATTAATAGTATTCTTTCCAGAGTTTGCCCCGCCCTACGAGTTGCAGTGATGGCACTCGGCACGTTGCCGTGGGTTTTGGTTGTATCCTCGTTTCTTTTTGAAGCCTGTTCGGGTAATTTTATAAATGATTTTCTAGTATACAATAATGTAATGATTTTCTGACTAATCGATAGCTGCACAACATGTCAGTTTTGTTAACAAAAATTTTATCTTTACTTAAACGTAGCAAAATGAATTAAAACGCTATTTTCGACTTAAAAGATATCATGTCGCTTTTTGTTTACACCAAGTTATTATTGTATACTTTTCCAATTAGGTTTTCCTTTAAAACTTCCCCATATTAGATTGACCTTCGGGCGGGCCTCGAGGGTCGAACATTCTTATCCGGGTCACAATTATGACTTGCACCACCATTGAAAAACACAGCATAAAGATATGTCAAGTGCAAAAGCCATGACAGTTCTATAAATGTCAAGGTCACTGTTTCTAAAGTGTTTGGTCAGGACCATAACTATTACATGTATGATGGTATTGTAATGGAAAAGAGCACTAAGCATAAAGTGTGGCACACAACAGCCATATCCATTTTTAAAGGTTAATGTCAGTGTTCCTAAAAAGGTTTCCGTCCTTAACATTCTTGTCGGGGCCATAACTATGACAAGCATGACGGGATTTTAACGTCACTTTCCATAAATTTATAATTCCCGCTACATGTTTCGCATGCGAAATCCTGATTTGTCATAAGTTATAGTCCCTGTTTCAAAAAAAGTTTGTATCCGGGCCATGACTATCACCAACATGATTTAATTGTAATAAACCTTGCCATAAATGGCAACGAAAGTTGAAGGTCAAAGTCACTGATAATAAAATATTGGCTTGTGTTAGGCCATTACTATCACTTGCATAATTGGATTGAAACGAAACTTGCCAGAAATAATCACAGCAGAATGATAATGTGTCACACAAAATAGTAAGGGTCCATGTGATTATTACTTACTTAGAAAATATGTGTTTTTTCTTCCAAATCGAATAAGCGTGCAAATGCGACTGGCGAAGTTTTGCCTTTATTAAACAAATTTCTTTGTAAAATTAAGGCATTAAAATATGTTTTGAGTATAAAAATATACATTAAGTTAACTTAACCTAGTTCGATTTCCCGACAACGTTTTCTATTAGAAAACTAAAAACTGAGACTAACTTTATGACTTTTTCCAAATTTAGGGTACCTGCACACAGAGTACAGTCTTTATAATTCGCATAGTATGCTCATATCTCAATAACAATAAAAAGCCCCCAAAATACGTAGTTCTTTTATTTAACGACTTTAAGATTTCCATTTTCATCTTACCTCAGCTTATCCGGATACAGACAGTGTGCTGTGTAAAATGTCATCGTGTTTATGTTTTATTTCAGCTATAGAGTTCTATTGTCCGAACAGTTACGACTATACTCGACACGACTTGTATGCTAACAACGTCCGAGTCGATACTGTAACTTCCATCACCTTCCAAACGAGAGGTTTGTTTCCAAATTTGTTCTACATTTTTTAAATCTAACCCATCGTCGCGCAAGAGAGCGCATGCGTGCGTGAGCGTGTGACTGATCGTTTGTTTCAATTTATGCCCTGCCTCTAGGAGAACACATTTAAGTGTTAACCTTAAAAATGACCCTTTAGCCTCGCCCACATGAGAACTTATTTTGAAATCAACCTACGGCACACTGTCTTCTACAAAACATATAAAGCTAAATGGACCTTCAGCGCCCCGCCTCCTATGTGAACATATTTAGGAGAAGGACCCCCCTCCTAGGGGAACATATGAAGGTGTGAATCCTGCATTTGCAACCAGCACAGCTGTGCAATTTTAACGAAACGTTTAAATCTCAAGTAGAATAATTTGTAGAAACTAGAATCATCGTGAAGTAAAATTTTCTGGAAAACAATGGATTTGCAGCAAGTTTTTCCTCCCGTAACGTAGAAATGATATATCATGGCGTTTACACAAACATCATAGCAAATAGGATTTTCTGTGTTGCTTTTAGTGTATCGACCGCGATATGTTACGGCATAATCAAGTATCCCTTTTATATATGTGAATACTCTTGTATTGTGAGTATTAATATTTTAACTTCAAACTTTAAATTTCTTTCAGGAAGAAATGACGCACACATTCTCCTACAAAACAACAGAAACGATTACCGAACCAACGTCGTGGAGATCGTGTTGGGTGGGTGGGGTAATAGCCAGTCTGTTATCCGAAACGCACAGCAAGGTGGCGCGTTATCAGTCTATGCGGTTTGTCATTTATAAATTGTTTATTCAGTTATAAATACGCACTTACTTTTTTAGATGAAGAAAATTTCATCAACTGTTAAATTACTTGAGTTATTGACTTCACCAAATGTATCAGCATCACTAAAACAGCCATGCCCTAGTTTTGACGTTTTTTTTATACCTATGCCCTTTTAAAAAGTTTTTAAACATTCATCAACAACTTTTATATTGCTTTTTTAAATCGGTTATTGAACAATGATCCCCGTCACTCACGTCAATAGCAACACTACTTTGAATAAATCCTAATTAGTGTTTAACATCATGTGAAGTACAAACAATCATTTTTCAGAATCTTTATTGCCAGTAGTATATACAAAGTTTTCATACGTCTTTTTTCAGCATAACTCAAAAGGTATGAAGACGTATAAAAAGAAATCTGAGATAGAGAAGATTAAGAGTGGAATAAAAGATTCCTATATTTTCAAAACTTTTTCAGTTGTCAGGGATATCAATTATACAATTGCTATATTTCTTAATATTCTATGCTTAATTTGGAGATCTCAATCTCGAAATTATAACAATGAGTCGGTCGCTTGTAAATATGAACCGTTGTATTTCTAAATACATGTATTGTTTCTTTTTATATATGAAGCCAAAACACTAGAAAAAAATCCGCTGGACATATTGGGGTATTTTCAGGTTACATGTACCAGTCATGGCATTCATGAAATTGTGTAAGTCTCTCGTAAAGTGCTAGGCATGAGTATAACGTTGCTAGGTTGTATTTTCGACGTTCGTCATTGAGCTTTCAAGGTTACACCAAAACTATAGATAAGGCAATAGAAAAAAGTATTTTAGATTCTTATCCCCACCCGCCCCTGTCCAAAACCACCCGCCCCCAAACATGACCGACAATAATAAAATAAATGGAAGAAATTGAAAAGATGCACGAATAATCTACACCAATGGTTCTGGTAACTATAAATGCAATTTTCTCAGAATTTTAAGTCAGTTTTTACTTCTGTTCTCAGTTATTTCGTTAATAAAACATAAAAATTAAAAAGTGTCCACCCGCCCTTTTTTTCCCAAAATCCGGATGAGAATCTATTTTTTTTTCTCTGGTCTAAGACTTATTTTTATACCGGAATCGATACATTTTTCTTTCCAGGGTAGTGTTTTAAACCCGAGTGTATATCAGGATTTTTGGATCTCTTGGAGCGGTGGCTGTGTGCAGGTCTGTATGATGCTGGTACCTTAAGTGTTCTGTTTAAAATTTGCTACACCTATATCACCAATAAGATCCGCGATCGTCTTAGTTCCCGGTCAATACAAATTTTAACTTAATTCCTTGAATTGTATATGTAGATTCTGACAAAGATTCCGACAACGATGACAAGGGCTGAAGGTTATAAAGCTGAGATCGGAAACCAGTCTCAAATCTCAAGTATCTGATTGGCTGAAATGGCGACTGGTTTCCATGCTAAGTTTTATAACCTTGGGCACAGATAACTACACTAGTAAACGTAACACTGAAAATATGTTATGATCCAATAATTTGAGTGCATACAGTTATACGGCTTTTAGGTCGGCAAAGGAAGAAGCGTGGGATCCAGCCGGATTATGAACTGGTGTGGCCCGAATTACAGTATTACTGGCATGAGGGTCAGCTACGGCTTTGGGAGTGACGGTTACTACAAATTTGGTGAGTATTTTCAAATGCTCACGGGAGTTCTATTTTAGCCAAACTTCAAAATTATGTTCATTGGGTGGTCCCAATAATACTAAAATACTGTTGGTTTCATTGGTTTCCATGACAACCGTAATGAAAGATTTGAGTGTTTTTAGTAACTGCAGGCCCGAATTCAAAATAATTTCATAGAAATGGTCCTCAGGTGGAATTCCATTAAATTCACTATATGACGGAATAGAAAACTCTGCCACATCCCCCCCCCCCCCCCCAAAAAAAAATAAATAAAACAACAACAAAATAACAGCATGTTCCTTAAGTTTCCCTTTTTTAAAATTCCTTCAAGCTATGTTGGTTCGTATCAAACTTAGCCTACAGGTAACGGGTCTAGTTTTCCAATATGACGAAATACGTCTCCTATCTACAAAAACCGCTGGTCAGAAATATTTGGGGACCTCATTTCAATTCTTTGGATTTTGTTTTATCTCCTATGTCATAAATCCAACAATCATCTGAGAGATATAGCGCATTGTTTAAACTCCGTTTAATGATCACTTCTTTAAAAACCGATTGAACGAATAAATTGAAGAAAAATTAACTTAAAAAGCTACCGAACACGACAAATATGACAATACCGCAGGCTCGGTTTGATTGAGCTTGATCATGGGCGGTAATGGAAATGCATATAACTGTCCTAGCGCCGGGTTGAGCGCAAGTCAATATTTACAGATATATGAACCGTTCCTAACAGCATTCAAAGATGATATTCGATTTCACCAAATGAATAAATGTACGGGAGACTTTTCACAAGATTAATTTTTTTTGCATAAAGCTGGTGAAATGGCAGTCATAGACAACATTGGGTTTTTATTGTTCAAATAACACCCAAAAAACCTGACAATATGTGGATTTTTCATCCGTTCATAAGCCAACGTAATAACGTATGTCAGTTTTTCAAAATAACTGACTTAAGGTACGAGAATAATTTCCGATCGTCTTTCACATTTGTTCATGGTTTTCAGAGGGTTCATAGACCCACTCTTAATATAATAAAGCTAACAATCATTTCAATGTAACCGGATTGCGTCTAATGCAAAAAGAAAACAACTATTTAATTTAATTATCAAATTATGTATTTAAAAGCGGTCAATTGTCTCGTAAAAAAGTAGGTTAAGCTCTTTATTATGTGGATTCAAATTCAACTGTGCCAATTGTATTATCTTCTTTAAATGTATTTTATATCAAATACCTGGCTAGTAATCAAGGGTAATTTTGATTCCATAATTTGGCAAAACTTTTAATTTTAAATTAACAGAGAATATAAGATAAAAGTACAAACAAGTGTTCTTTAAAGTTCAAACCAATATTTTCAAATCCTTCGAAAATATTTACAGTTATCTATAAAAGACTATATAAGTAACGGACAATAACAGGTTATAAGGTGTTTAAGCATGTTTTTTTGTCGAAACGAGGGTAAAAGTTTGCAATGCCGTAACTTTTATCATATCTCATGCATAATAATATTTAGTGATACATGTACACTTTCATATATTTCAGTGACAGACTGTCCGGTCCCAGGAACCATTTCTTCTGGTTCCCGTTCTTATACTGGTGTTTCTCCAGGGAGCACCGTGACGTATACCTGTAACGCAGGGTACACGAGAACCAGCGGAGATGCTTCTCGGACCTGCAACAACGCCGCTTGGTCTGGCACTCAGCCTACCTGTAGTGGTAAGCCTAATTGTATAGCTTACTGGTATAAATGCACAATTTTAAAACAGTATCTTCACATACAGAAAAAAATGTACCGGCTAACATAAACATTCGTACAAAAACTGTTTTAAACGTTGCAAATAGACATCTTTCGTACGTGTTGAAACACTTCATTATACTATATATATTATTATATACTAACTCCTTATTACTGCATTCAGATAATACACGAATGAAATCAGTTTATCAGTAAATACCAAAAGATCAATTAAATAATGGACGTTGTTGTAATTTTACTCAATAATTGCAGAAATTAAGGTAGAATGTACCTTTAAAAATATTTTCTAGAAAATAGTGGAATTAGGTATCAAATGAAAGTTCATGTTATTCCTGATACGAAATGGACATTGATTTTGACAGTTATAAATCCTGTCACTGTACATGACGTCGCAAACAACACCATCTACGCACGTTTTTGATGGTCTGTTAGGCCGTAAAATCGCCGTATTTTTCATTTTTGATCTACAATAGTGACTGTAGAGTCAATTTAACCAAACCAACTGATGATGTCTGTGATTTCCTTCGTTCTGATAGGAAAAACATGATAAAATTCTCAAATAGTCTTCTGTATGAAATTGTTTACATTTAATCACATACAAATTATTTGTTTATTATAATAATAAATAGATATAAACGAATGTGCCAGTAATCCTTGCCAGAATGGTGGTGTATGTAACAACGGAGTGAACCAGTACACGTGTTCCTGTGCTGCAGGCTGGACTGGAACCACCTGCAATCAAGGTACACTTATTAAACAATAATTCTGAAGCATGACACAGAAAAGTATCAGTTTATAAACAACGGACACAGTATTGCTCTCAAAACACAGCAATTACATGTACCAGCAGCTTTGACCATAAGTTCGGGTTGTTCTGGTAGTCTGGATAAAAGTAAACGATTGATAAAGTTTTGTCAATTACACAGGGACTTGTTGAAGTTGACAGACGTCTGCTTTGAATGAAATTCTACTACGTTCAAAATGAACTTTCCAAAACAGTAGTATGGATACTGTCAAGTAGAGCACTAAAACAAAATCAGTATTAATAATGTTATCATTCTAGTAATAATAATTTACACGTTGAGAAGTTTTATTTCTTTTTTCGTGTTGTATTATAGACATCAACGAATGCTCCAGTAACCCCTGTAGAAATGGTGCCGTGTGTACAAATGGACAAAACAAGTTTACCTGTTCCTGCACTGCAGGATGGACTGGGACCCTGTGTGATCAAGGTTTGTTTTATGGTTAAGAGTTCTTATGGTCTGATAGTAAGGACTGTATCAACGGTTGACCAACGATTAGTGCAAGTGAGGGGCAAGATGACTCTAAAGTTAATGGTAACATTTAGAAACATTAAAACCTAGTGAAAAAATATTTTCATTTTGTTTTCAAGTCGAAAAATTGCTCAAAATGGCAACGTTCACAATGGGTTTAAATAATAACTGCAATAGTTAATCCAAATTCTTGCAAGTATTATAATATATCTGCATGAGTTTAAAAGACAATATGTTGTTCCATTGTATTGTTAAATATCGTAATAGTTTATCTGTCAAATTATCTATGCAAAAATGATTGTAAACTTCAGACATAAACGAATGCGCAAGCAACCCTTGTCAGAATGGAGCCACGTGCACTAACGGACAGAATAAATACACGTGCACCTGCGCCGGAGGGTGGACAGGAACAAACTGCAACCAAGGCAAATAATGTTTATCATACATAGAAAATGCCTTATCTTCTTTTGTTTTGTCCAAACAAAATCACAATATTGAAAATCCTTATCCAATAAAACGAAATATATGAAAATGCCGTTCAGTGCGTAAACCAGAAGAGAAATTTATATAAGCGCACTACGAGGGCTTGTGTCCCGATCAATTATGTAATAATTATATACATCTGTCTTTTGTTTGAATATTTATTATATTAACTTGAAACAAATATTGATTAAACTAATGTTAACATACTTTTGCGGGTTTTGTTCTGTTGATTTGCAGTTATCGGTTGACATAAGGCAAAACAACTGAGTCGGTCATTCTTACATGTACCATGCATTATTTGGGTCGCTTCATGAATATACGTGAGGTTGCGTTATATAGTTGTATACCGTCCATGTAATCTCTGTGTATGACAGGCCTGATATGTCTTATAAGTTAAACTGCTACAATGTTGTATTTTAGATATTAATGAATGCGCCAGTAACCCATGTCAAAATGGAGCCACGTGCAATAACCAAGTGAACAGATACACGTGTTCATGCACAGGTGGTTGGACCGGAACAAACTGTGATCAAGGTGTGTATTGATAACAAATATTGTGTTATTATATATGTAGACGGAATGTATGTTGGGATTACTTGCTATTAACGATAGTTAAGTGATGCCACTTTCATATTCATAAAGTCCCTTTTAATATAAGGTGTTTGTTGATACCAAATATAAGTATATGTAGACGATGTTGATACTACTAGATCTAGCCATTTAAACGTGAAGACGTTCTTTTGAATACGATGGTTTATAACGCCACTTTCATTTTTTTTATTTCATACATAGATATGTCTTTTAATATAAGGAAATACGAGATATACAAAAATAAACGATTTCACTTTGCCTTTTTCGAGATGTCAATGAATGTGCCAGTAGCCCGTGTAAGAATGGTGCTTTATGTACTAATGGACGAAATCAGTACACATGTACCTGCACAGCGGGATGGTCCGGCACTAACTGCGACCAAGGTAAAAGGTTTTTTTAAGTATTGGTCGTTTTTTAGCTCGACTATTCGAAGAATATGTCGAGCTATTCTACTCACTCTGTCGTCGGCGTCGCCGTCGGCGTCCCTCTTTGGTTAAAGTTTGCGTGCAACCTACCTATATCTTAAAAACTACTATAGCTACAGCTTTGAAATTTGGCACGCTTGTTCATCATCATGTCCCGAGTGTGAATGCCAAGAACCATAACTCTAACTTCCATTTTGATCAAATTATGACCCTTTTTCGACTTAGAATTTCAGGTTAAAGTTTGCGTGCAACCTACCTATATCTTAAAAATTACTATAGCTACAGCTTTGAAACTTGGCACACTTGTTCATCATCATGTCCCAAGTGTGAATGCCAAGAACCATAACTCTCATTTTGATCAAATTATGGCCACTTTTCGACTTAGAATTTCAGGTTAAAGTTTGCGTGCAAGCTACTGTACAAACTCATAACTTCAATACTACTTATACTACAGCTTTGAAACTTTCATCACTTGTTTATCATCATATCCCAAGTGTATATGCCGAGGACCATAACTATAACTTTCATTTTAATCAAATTATGGCCCTTTTTTGACTTAGAATTTCAGGTTAAAGTTTGAATGCGAGCTAGTATACAAACCCGTAACTTCCTAACTACAGCTTAACTCTTTCTTTGATTTTGATCAAATTATGGCCCTTTTTCGACTTAGAATTTCAGGTTAAAGTTTGCGTGCAAGCTAGTTACTTTCATACTTCTTGTACTAGAGCTTTGAAACTTAAGACACTTGTTCAGCATCATGACTATGACAATGTATGCCAAGAACAATAACTCTTTCTTTGATTTTGATCAAATTAGATCCTTTTTTCGACTTAGAAATTTAGGTTAAAGTTTGCATGCAAGCTAGTGTACAAACACATAACTTCCATACTACTTACACTACAGCTTTAAAACTTTTAACACTTTTTTATCATCATATCCCGATTGTGTTAGCCAAGAACCATAACTCTAACTTTCATTTTTGAAAATTATGGCCCTTTTTTGACTTGGAAATTAATTTTTGCCCTTTTTCACTTTAAAATTAGAATTTAAGACTTAAAAATTATGGTTAAAGTTTGCTTGTTAATGTTTTCTTATGTTGTGCTATAGAAAAGATTTAATACAGATGAACTTAACATACTTTGGTTGAAAGTTTTGAGTGGTTGTGGGGTGGTTGGGGGATAAACTATACTATACTATACTGTACTGTACTGTACTGTACTGTACTGTACTGTACTGTACTGTACTGTACTGTACTGTACTGTACTGTACTGTACTGTACTGTACTGTACTATACTGTACTGTACTCTACTGTACTGTACTGTACTCTACTGTACTGTACTGTACTCTACTGTACTCTACTATACTATACACTACTATTCTCTACTATATTCTACTATACTATATTATACTCTGCTCTACTATACTCTACTATACTATACTATACTATACTATACTATACTATACTATACTATACTATACTATACTATACTATACTATACTATACTATACTATACTATGCTCTACTATACTATACTATACTCTACTATACTATACACTTCTATACTCTACTATACTCTACACTACTATACTCTACTCTACTCTACTCTACTCTACTATACACTACTATACTCTACTATACTCTACTATACTCTACACTACTATACAGTACTTTACTCTACTATACTATACTATACTCTACTCACTATACTATACTCTACTATACTCTACTATACTATACTCTACTATACTCTACTCTACTCTACTCTACTCTACTCTACTCTACTGTACTGTACTGTACTGTACTGTACTGTACTGTACTGTACTGTACTGTACTGTACGGTACGGTACTGTACTGTACTGTACTGTACGTTACGGTACGGTACGGTACGGTACTGTACTATACTATACTATACCTATAACTATAACTATCCGATACCATACCATACCATACCATACCATACCGTACTATACCATACCATACCATACCATACCATACCATACCATTCCACACCATACCATACCATACCATACCATACCATACCATACCATACCATACCCAAAAACACCTACAGAAATAAATTAAGTGTAATTTATTGATTTCTTAACATGGATCAAGAAACTTTTGTTCATGTGTATGTGTTGGGGGTGTCATAAACACCTAAATCACTCCCCAGTTTAATTGAAGCCCAGTTTAAAGTGCGCTTAAATATGTCTGACTAATCGAATACTAGTAGTCGAACGTGCAGTCGTTTCCGACTGGCTCTTGTTGTTACATTGCACCAGCATTATTCAATTACAATGTTGCTAGTATCAGTGGATAAATTGACTATCAGTGGATAAATTGACATAAAAATTTGAATATTTATATGTGTAAATATAAGAATGTAATCGATATTTGATATTGTTCATCTGGGTATGAAAAACATTTGGATTGTTTAAAGTATGCGTGCAGCCGTTCGGGCTTCAAAACCTTGAAAAAAACCCAGATGTTTCCATACCAAAATGAACATTATTATTGTTGATTAAATAATTAATTGAATTGATTTACAAAAACAACAATTTCGTTTGACAAAACTAAGGCCCAAGATCATGAAACTCAGACTGGAGACCAGTCTCAAACCTCAGACATCTTTCTTGCTGAAATGGAGCAATTTGCATCATCATATGTTTGAGATTTGAGTCTCGTCTCTAGTCATGGTTACCACGACTATGGTTTCTATCATGCATTCTATCATGTTTAGATATAAATGAGTGTGCCAGTAACCCGTGCTTCAACGGAGCTACGTGCAACAATTTACAGAACCAATACACGTGCACGTGTGCCGGAGGGTGGCAGGGATACCGCTGTGACCAAGGTAATGCACATATGTTTGGATAATAAAAACAATTTTCAAGCGTGTCCAAAGTCGCTCCTATTCTAGTCAAGTCCGTTTCCTGTAAAATGTTATAAACATTTAGCTTTCATTTAAAAGTATACAAGCTATAATTAAGTCCTTATGTAGAGACAAACACGAAATGTATGGATATATTTTCTTAGCAAACCAAATTCGATAACGATCTTCAAACTTAAAGTACATTAGAAGTTAATAACCTATAGCAGGTAACAAAATTAAGTTTATACATTTTAGACATCGACGAATGTTTGAGTAACCCGTGTCAGAATGGAGCTACGTGTCACAATAATCAGAATAGTTACACGTGCACATGCGCAGGAGGTTGGCAGGGCACTGACTGTGATATAGGTAACAAAACATTTTCTACAGCACACGACTCATAAAATTTACAATAACATAAATATTTTTTGTTCAGTTTTTTATAATTGGTTAAAAAAGATTGGGGCGAACTAAATGTTATCCAGTTATCAATACTCATCAATATTCCATGGCGATATCAAATTTGCAAATTGTTTTGCTGATAAACCATATTATTTTTATTTCATTATTTAAAAATGGAATTGTCTGTCACGTGACTGTTTAGTTATCGGTAACTTACTTTACGTTGGTGAATTGTTTTTTCACAACGTCCTTTTGCAATATCACATTACATATGTTTCAAAACTTTTTTTAGACGTCAACGAATGTGCAAGTAACCCCTGTAAAAATGGAGCCACGTGTAACAACATGCTGAACCATTACACGTGTACTTGTGCCGGTGGATGGCAAGGATATAACTGTGATACAGGTTTGATATATTTAATATTTAACTGTTTATATTTGGTAAATACACCGAAAATCTTATTCTCTCAATAATTGCGACACATTATATAAAACGATACTATTTACTTTCTTCTTTTGAACTAAAAAAATATCAATAGCTGAATGACTTACACAGAACAATATTTATTGCACGAAACTATCGTGCACTGATATCGCGCTTTAGTGACTATCTTAACGCTGACAAAGTAACCTTAAGGGAAAATAATGATCTAAATTCGTTCCTTAAACGAAATAAATTATATAAACTCCTTTATTACAGACATAAATGAATGTGCCAGTAACCCGTGCAAGAACGGAGCCACGTGTAACAACCTACTTAATCAATACACGTGTACGTGTTCCGTTGGTTGGCAGGGCTATAACTGCGATATCGGTATGTGATAAGTATTGATGATAGCTTTTTGATGTGTGTTTATTATGTTTTAAGCGAAATAAACAAGTGGCAGTAACAGATTTTCAAACTCTTATTTTATTCTTTGCTGAATTATTTAGATTATTTGTGTTAAGGCTTCTAAGTGAGCTGCTTCATGTTTGAAAATAGTATGGATAGTAACAAAAAACGTTTATTGTATAAGAGAAGATAAGGGGGATGGAAACTTGATATAAAGTCTCTCTGACCTACCAATATACATCTGCATAATGAAAAAAGTATAACTCGAGATTGAACCGTCCCTGCCAGAGCACGTTTCTGTAAACAACATTTTATTGCATGTATTGTAGCCATGTATTTAAGCCTATATAATGGCCCGCTGTTCTTTTCTCTGTTAGACATCAATGAATGTGCAAGCAACCCGTGTCAGAACGGAGCAACGTGTAACAACCTTCTTGACCAATACACGTGCGACTGTGCCGGAGGATGGCAGGGATATGACTGTGACACAGGTATATTTAACACATGCGATACTTGCCTTATTTTCGGAAAATGTTCTGGCACTAAAGAAAACCAACACAACAAATAAAACAACTCACGCACACATGAAAGAACGGCATAAGACAGGCAAGTTCCTTGTTATCAGTCGCCATATCAGCCAATCAGACGCTTGAGATTTGAGACTGGTTTCCAAGCTCAGTTTTTTTAAATCTTGAAGTCAGGTCACACAGAAGATGGTCAACAGGAATATGTACTAACGTGTATGCAATAGCTTGTTATTTTATATTATAACGCACAACTATGTTTCCCACGATCACCAATATCGTACATTACGCATTTCAATATTTCAGACATCGACGAATGTGCCAGTAACCCGTGTCAGAACGGAGCAACCTGTAACAACCTTCTCGACAATTACACGTGCGACTGTGCTGGAGGATGGCAGGGATATGACTGTGATACAGGTATCATTATACAAACCTTGCGTTTATAAAAACGTAACAAAATTTTATTATATTGATTAGTTCTCAAGATTTTCAATGACAACCACTTTATAGTGCTAAATTAATTCTAATGTATTATCATGAAATGAAAGGTAATGTAATAACTGAAATAACCGTAAACAATTTTAATAAACCAAGACAACTTACCTCTTTCAGATATCGACATATTTTCTTAGCAAACCAAATTCGATAACGATCTTCAAACATAAAGTACATAAGAAGTTATAACCTATAGCAGGTTACAAAATTATGTTTATACATTTTAGACATCGACGAATGTTTGAGTAACCCGTGTCAGAATGGAGCTACGTGTCACAATAATCAGAATAGTTACACGTGCACATGCGCAGCAGGTTGGCAGGACACTGACTGTGATATAGGTAACAAAACATTTTCTACAGCACACGACTCATAAAATTTACAACATAAATATTTTTTGTTCATTTATTTTATAATTGGTTTAAAAAGATTGGGGCGAACTAAATGTTATCCAGTTATCAATACTCATCAATATTCCATGGCGATATCAAATTTGCAAATTGTTTTGCTGATAAACCATATTATTTTTATTTCATTATTTAAAAATGGAATTGTCTGTCACGTGACTGTTTAGTTATCGGTAACTTACTTTACGTTGGTGAATTATTTTTTCACAACGTCCTTTTGCAATATCACATTACATATGTTTCAAAACTTTTTTTAGATGTCAACGAATGTGCAAGTAACCCCTGTAAGAATGGAGCCACGTGTAACAACATGCTGAACCATTACACGTGTACTTGTGCCGGTGGATGGCAAGGATATAACTGTGATACAGGTTTGATATATTTAATATTTAACTGTTTATATTTGGTAAATACGCCGAAAATCTTATTCTCTCAATTATTGCGGCACATTATATAAAACGATACTATTTGCATTTACTTTCTACTTTTGAACAAAAAAATATCAAAAGCAGAATGACTTACACAGAACAATATTTATTGCACGAAACTATCGTGCACTGATATCGCGCTTAAGTGACTATCTTAACGCTGATAAGTAACCTTTAGGGAAAATAATGATCTAACTTCGTTCCTTAAACGAAATTAATTATATAAACGCCTTTGTTACAGACATAAATGAATGTGCCAGTAACCCTTGCAAGAACGGAGCCACGTGTAACAACTTACTTAATCAATACACGTGTACGTGTTCCGGTGGTTGGCAGGGCTATAACTGCGATATCGGTATGTGATAAGTATTGATGATCGCTTTTTGATGTGTGATTATTATGTTTTAAGGAATTAAACAAGTAGCAGTAATATAAGTATCTTGCACGAGTGTGAGGTGAAGATGGAAAAATCTGTCACCGAGGGGGAACTATTTTGCGGGAACGAGGCTCTGCCGAGTTCCCGCCAAAACAGTTCACCCGAGGTGACAGATTTTTCTATCTTTACCGAATGTCCCATGCAAGATACTTTTTTTGCATACCTTTTATTGTTCATAACATTTGTGGACATGTATACAATCCAACTTTTGTTTCCTTACGCTGAAATAATGACGTTTGCGTAAACCTTATTTTCTAAATGACGTCACTAACTTGAATAAATTACATAAGATACTTGAAGACGTGACGTCACTCGTGTAGCATGCGAACGCTATCTTTTCCCTAGGGAAAAGATAAGATTTTCTTTCCCCGGTAAAACACGCGGAAATACTTATTCGGTATGCAAGAAAAGATTTTCAAACTCTTATTTTATTCTTTGCTGAATTATTTAGATTATTTGTGTTATAGAGGCTTCTAATTGAGCTGCTTCATGTTTAAAAATAGTAATGGATAGTAACAAAAAACGTTTATTGTATAAAAGAAGATAAGGGGGATGGAAACTTGATATAAAGTCTCTCTGACCTACCAATATACATCTGCATAATGAAAAAAGTATAACTCGTGATTGAACCGTCCCTGCCAGAGCACGTTTCTGTGAACAACATTTTATTGCATGTATTGTAGCCATGTATTTAAGCCTATACAATGGCCCTTCTTTTCTCTGTTAGACATCAATGAATGTGCAAGCAACCCGTGTCAGAACGGAGCAACGTGTAACAACCTTCTTGACCAATACACGTGCGACTGTGCCGGAGGATGGCAGGGATATGACTGTGACACAGGTATATTTAACACATGCGATACTTGCCTTATTTTCGGAAAATGTTCTGGCACTAAAGAAAACCAACACAACAAATAAAACAACTCACGCACACATGAAAGAATGGCATAAGACAGGCAAGTTCCTTGTTATCAATTGCATATCAGCCAATCAGACGCTTGAGATTTGAGACTGGTTTCCAAGCTCAGTTTTTTAAAAATCTTGAAGCCAGGTCACACAGAAGTTGGTCAACAGGAATATGTACTAACGTGTATGCAATAACTTGTTATTTTATATTATAACGCACAACTATGTTTCCCACGATCACCAATATCGTACATTACGCATTTCAATATTTCAGACATCGACGAATGTGCCAGTAACCCATGTCAGAACGGAGCAACCTGTAACAACCTTCTCGACAATTACACGTGCGACTGTGCTGGAGGATGGCAGGGATATGACTGTGATACAGGTATCATTATACAAACCTTGCGTTTATAAAAACGTAACAAAATTTTATTATATTGATTAGTTCTCAAGATTTTCAATGACAACCACTTTATAGTGCTAAATTAATTCTAATGTAGTATCATGAAATGATATGTAATGTAATAACTGAAATAACCGTAAACAATTTTAAAAAACCAAGACAACTTATCTCTTTCAGATTTCGACGAATGTTTAAGCAGCCCCTGTGTAAATGGCACGTGCTCCAATCTTCAGAACGCATACTCATGCACGTGCTTTCCAATGTTCACAGCTAAGAATTGCGACTACTGTAAGTGCTAGCTTGTGCATGATAAATACGATGGATATGTTTTTTTCTGACTTATAGAAAAACTGTGTCATTGAAAGATGTTTTCATCTTGTGTTGCACCTTAGCTATTCTAAGTACACCATTTTATAACATTATTTTGCTTTTCAAAATATTTCTATCGCCCAAACAACAAAGTATACGTCGTATACGGTTTATAGAAAGATACCTGCGAATTTACAAATATGCACGTCACGATTCGTCTATATCCTGTGTACTGTGTATAACTTTGGAGTATCAATGCGAAACCTGTTTTTTTCATTTGTTTAAATATCCTGCGCTGTTAACTTTGGTAAAATTTTACCTTTGTCCTTTGTACATGTTGTAATCCAGCAAAAAAGTGGGGCGAAAAAGACATAAAACAAGATGCATTTGAAGGGTCATAATAAAAAAACGTTATTTGTATTTACACAGTAATTGGATCCCCAATGGACGGTAATTGGGGCGATTGGGCAGCCTGGCAGGGATGCTCAGCCACGTGCGGCACGGGCATCAAGCGCCGATACCGCAAGTGTGACGATCCTCCACCGGATTATGGCGGTCAACCGTGTGCTGGTAGCTCCTTCGACGAAGTGTCGTGCTCTGGTGGATCAGCGTGTCCGGGTAAGTATTTACCATTTAAAAAACTTTGTTTGCCGGATATAAACATTGGTCTTACATGCTCAACGGAATGCATAAGATTAAAATTCATACGTCAAATATAAAAAAAAATCCTCGGGTCATTTCTATTCCAATCAGTTTTTACGCAAAGAGGTTTTAGAATGATAATACAGTTTTAAAATGTTCAACGATTAACATACATTAAGTTAAATGCCTAGATACATGTATCAAAGTAAATAATTCCCAAACTCGAAACACAAAACAGTATGATCTAAAAATACAACAAAAACTGGTGACGAGTAGCTTACTGTTGTTTGAATAGTCAATAAAAATTGTAGTTTTGAAACTGGTAATCTAAGCTCATTTTTATGATCTGAGAACTTACACAACCTCGGCTTTACTATACGGTGCCCAACCCAGTCGCCATTTCAGCCAATCAGATGCTTGAGATTTGAGACTGGTTTCCATGCTCAGTTTTATAACCTTCAGCCCGGGTCTTTTCGGACACACGGCTAACATGAACATATCTTTCGATCATTTTGTTCATTCCAGTTGTGGTCGATGGAAATTGGGGTGCATGGTCATCAGCTACAACCTGCAGCGCCACCTGTGGTCAGGGCAGAACTACGCGATCCCGGCAGTGTGATAGTCCCGCCCCGAGTAATGGCGGGAAAGTGTGTACCGGCGATAACATGTTAGTGGAGACATGCCAACTACAGACTTGTAACACAACAGTGAATACTGTTGTTAACGGACACACAGTGGGCTCCGCATATGTCAATGTAAGTAAGAGAACGAAATAAAAAAATAACCAGAAAAAATTCCTTTGTTTTAATCTTAATGACAACTTTGTTTGTTACATTTATGAAAAATACGAAATATATCTACATATTTACAAATAGAATCTTATGTGTCATATAAAATCATATTAACTCAACAAAAATCATTAAGCGTGGCACAAAATATATGTTACTCCACTTTAGAGAAAACGTTAATATCTAAGATTTTATTTAAAAATTAGTTCACTGTAATCACAACAGAAACTTTATCGTTCATCTAAAAAAATGATGATTTTATTTAAACTCTTTACATGACCACATCTGTATACATTTATGAGGAAAAGGTAATTTTTCCCATAATTTTGTTGAATGAATATTGATCATTGTTCTCGCAATTATCTGAGAATATAGATTCCTGCTTTAACTAATTTTTATTTGATACTTTTTATAGTGATTGTAGTAGTTAACGACAATTTAAGATTGAAAAGAAAAGAATTCAGACGATTTTACAGGTATGCCCAAGCGGTTATTTCACGTGTAACAGTGGGCGGATAACGTGTATAGAGGAAGACTTTGTATGTGACTGTACGGCGGACTGCGTAGACGGAAGTGACGAGAATCAGATCTGGGCCGGCTGTCTTGAGTTCTGTAACAATGCCTCAGGTAATGGCGGTCACTTATTATGCCAGTATTTCTTTAAAAAACGTTTACGAAATACCAAGGCAACGTGATTTGTCGCATAGGCACGCATCAACTCAAGCACGCATGGTCACAGCTACACACGTAGTACATAACATAACGAGTATGTTAAGAAACATCAAGTTTCGTTGGCTTAAAGGCCCAGTAAACTTGTCAAAACGTTTTTTTTTCATTGTGAAAATTAATTAACCACTTTGACCCTTTTCAAAAGAAAGTATAAATGACCAAATATTTATGTTCTCAAACAATCCCCAATCATTGAGACCCGGTCCGAACAGTATTTTTGTAGCCCACACAATTACAAACCAATGTTTACAATCACTCGGCGAAAAGTTATCGGTTTTTTCCGTACGTGGGCCGTAAGAACGCAGAACGCGGTGACGTCATCCCGGTAACGGCTTTTAGTGGGGAATACGTCATAAATTTATGCACTGTTGCATAATTAGCGACCGTCGCCTGCCGAGAAGTGCCGAGAATCAGCTCGGAAAGATTCGCTGTTTGTTTTGTAAACAAGATAAACGATCCGCAAAACATGCTGCAAATCAATAAGATAATACCCTTTTCTTATTGTAAGGTTTATTTTTTGTGTTATTATGCATACAGCTGAAATCTAAAATGTTTAGGTTAATAAAAATATGCTGTTTGACAAGTTTATTGGGCTTTAAAGCAAGTGTTTAAGTTATTACGTATTGCGTCATTGCATTTCGTCATTGTCACCGAAAACAAATTATAAATCTTATTAACGGCAAAATGCAGTTCAATAAAATTTTTATTTATATTTATATTTAATTTATATTGCTGAGGTTTTTGTTGATCCTGTTTTCTTGTTATATTGCAGATTTGAAGAAAACTTCTATGGCTGTCTTGCTGGTCTTTTGGATCCTAGTTAACTTATATAGTCACATTTTGTAGATTATAGTGAGTTTTTACTTGGAAAAGCTAGTATCAGTCCATAATAAACGATTAACTTAAAAAAATCAAAGTATTGTCTACAATGTCTACTGTGAAAAATTGACAGAAATTTTATGCTAAATCATTACACGTGTGACAATTAACAGTACACCGAGGATCCATAACTGATGCCATCAACCTTGTGACTGACTTCACATTCTGAATTATTTTCCAAAATCTAAATCACGAACAATATGTTAAATATGTTGCATATATTCATTTAACATTAATGATTACAGAAACTCAAAGCTAATTCTCTGTTGAGTTTTAACTTTTAGTGGTATGCATCACGGGAATTTTTTAACATTTTTATTGAACGACACACACTGAATCGACTGAAAAAATGGCAAACTGTAAGACACAGCATTATTCCTTAAATCAACGTTTAATCATTTTGCTTTTAATTACTGTTAAACTTAACGTTTTTTCGATCATTTAAAAACTTTGGTTGGTCAGCCTGCTTATGCATTATGTGTACTTGTACAAGGGTATTACATGAATATTAGTTTGAACAAATAAATGTATAAAATACACAATAATCTTTGTTTTCACTTAACAAGGGTTTAACACAAGGCGTATCTCTTTATATCTGGATATCTATTGAACAATTTTCCTATATTGTAAATACAAAACAATTATACTTTGTAAGACTTTCTTCCACCAAGTCTCCTTTATCATATTGTCGACAAAATGCTAACAACCGATCCATCGATCCTTTCTTTATGCCTACTTATTGGACACCCTCTCGAAACGCATTCATTTGTGTTGGAAAGCTATCGCATATAAAATAATATATCTAGAATATTTTATCATAATTATAGCCATATGAAGACACAGATAACCTTGTGTTTTAATCCTCCGAGATACAGATAGCAATAGTATTAGAGTCCAGATAGCCTCTAGAGAACACTATTATGCTCAATGCTCTGAAGTCTCTCAAACTTCCTGTGTTCGTGGCAAGGTATCCTCGAGCTCATGCCCGGAATGTCCGGCCTTAGCGCTTGCTGGAACCCATAAATTCAAAGGTCGGTCAATACGCACATTGACCAAAAAATCTAAGACAAGACAGCCTCGAGAGCAAACTATTATGCTTAATGCTCTTAAATCTCTCAAACTTCTGGAGTTTGTGGCAAAGTTTCCCCGAGCTCATTTCCGGAATTTCCGGCCTCAGCACTGGCTGGAACCCAAGAATCTCAAGGTCGGTCAATAAGCATCATATAGGTTACACTGATGTAGGCTGGTGCTGGTGCTTTTTACCACGACATAACAGCCCATTTATTGCACCAAACCGATAAACCGCTTGGGTCGTCTGCTTCGGAAGGTTGAAGAACTCGAGAAGCTGTGCCCAAGATCATAAAACTAAATCTGGAGATCAGTCTCAAATTTCAAGAACCTGATTGGCTGAAATGGCGACCAGAAATGGCAAGCCTTATCAAAGTTTTTAAAGGATATGCTTAAGCAAATTGTTGAGGGACGCGGGACAATGACCGGTCACAATAGCTGAGCTTGAAAATCAGACTCAGTTGACCTACGAAAACGAGTGAAACTAACGTAAACATCGGTAACGGGTTATTTTACTGATAACAGTACTGACTATATGTACGGGGAGACTTTTTACGGCCGCCACACTGCACAAATAGCGCTACTTGAAATTTAAATGATAGTTCCTCTAGCTGGGAGCGAACCCGCATCGTTGCGGCGAAAAAGCCTAGCCCTGCAATTCCTGCGACGCAACCAATTGAGCTAACCTGGACAACACCAAAAATGTTGGTCGAATAGCCATGATAAACGTAACAATCACTGCATGACATCGGTAACGGGTTCTTTTACTGATAACAGTACTAACTATATGTACGTGGAGACATTTTACGGCCGCTACACTGCACAAATAGCGCAACTGTGAATTTGAATTGATAGTGCCTCTAGATGGGAGCGAACCCGCACCGTCACAGTGACAGCGCCCAGTCCTGCAATTCCTGCGACGCATTAAATTGAGCTAACCGGGACAACCCCAAAAAAGGTTGATCGGATAGCCCTGATATACGTAATAATCACTGCATGACATCGGTAACGGGTTAATTTACTGATAACAGTATTGACTATATGTACGGGGAGACTTTTTACGGAAGACAACGTAATTGCAAGGTCTTAAAACTGATAAATTTAAAAGTTTAATTATACTAAAGTATTTTTCAAACGGGAAATCACCTTTACACATCTTAGAAAGAGCCATACCTTTATTCACCCTCGAAAATGCCTCATGGTCATTCTCGTCTAATCGAAAATGGCCAAAATATTTAGAGTTCTAAGAGGAATGATTATTGCATCTATCAGGCCTCCTAGCGTTACATTCAAAACCTGTAATTTCAGATGCTCAAGCCTTTAAAACTTTTTAATCTTCACAGTGTTTTCCTTTCTTAGTAAAGACAGTCAAAAGGCGCCCCCACACTCAGAAAATTTCTTTAATTCTGTAAATTTAAAACTATTAATAATAAAAAATAAATATTAATAAATATTATAATTCAATTAATATTATTAATAATTATTATTAATAATTGATTGTAAATAATTTTTTGAAAAAACAAATACGGCTAGGCGCTGTTGCCGAGACGGTACGGATTCGCTACCCAATAGAGGCAATATCGATTGAAATTCACAATAGCGCTATTTGTGCAGTGTGTCTCCCGTACATAAAATTAGTACTGTTATCAGTAAAATAATCCGTTACTGCATGTCATGCAACGATGATAACGTTTATCAGGGTTATCCGATTGTCCCGGCTTGCTCAGTCGGTAGCGTTCTCGGATTTGCATGGCCAGGCGCTGTTACCGTGACGGTACGAACATACCATTTCCTACTCTTTTCCTACTTTCTTGTCAAAATGGTTCCTACTGTTTCCTTCTTTTAGAAGCCTGTCGCTGCATTCAATTATATAATCATTTTTGGAAAAGTTGGGCAGCTTCATTTAGATAAATTATCACTTGTAGAATAATGGGACAATTGCATTCATTTGTAGAATAGTTGGACAGCTGCATTAAGTTAAATTATCATTTGTGGAATAGTCAGCTGCATGTAGTTATATAATCATTTGTAGAATAGACCTCTGAATTCAGTCATATGATCATTTGTAGAATAGCCAGCTGCATTCAGTTTTATGATCATTGGTAGAACAGACAGCTGCATGTAGTTTTTCAATCATTTGTAGAATGGCTAGACAGCTGCATTCAGCTATTCAATCATTGGACAGCAAATGCTGGAAGGACAGAAAGTACTAGAACCTGTAATGAGATTTACTTGAAACGTTACTATCTATTTCTTCCGTAAAGCAGGTTTGTTTTTGGTTTCGCTGAATGTGGGTTAATTGAATGTAGTCAAGTTTTTATTTCAAAAGGATTCCAGCTTACCGAAAAGAGAGAACTGTATTTATAAACCGACGGTGGATTATATTTCTTAACACTATATGCACTAACCATGGTATTAGTTAAATAACCACAAGGACGCAATAAGAGTATACGTGACTTTCAAGTTCATAAACATTTTAATCATAATTATATAAGTTATTGGGTTATGTCTATTATAACGCCAGAAAAAGGGTTTAACTATCCAAATATGTAATAAGCGTTTTAATTGTTTTCATGGGTGACCTCATAAATGTATCAGGTCAAGTCTATTACCCTATTAATGAGGTTACCAAACTAAAATACTTAGCTGTACAATTTATTTACCGAATTAAATTTTAATCCGTTAAAGTTTATATTACTTTATGAGGTTAATTCGCTGTGACTGAATTGTCATTCGGACTTGTGTATTCGGGAGAGCTGTCAGAAGTTCTGAAAGGTGAGTTGTCAAAAAGATTTACTTGTAATGTTATGTATATTCTAAAGTCTTTCTCAGAGATATATAACAAGCCAGTAGTTGATGTAACTTTACGTAGAACAGTATCTCAGAATATATAATATGTTCCAAAAGAAAGTGGTCTCTTTATTTCCGGGGATTTTTGGTTAACAGCATTTTTAATCGAAAATTATTTTGACACAAATCACCAAAATTAAATATTCTAGTTCTAAATTGAACATAAATTTTCCCTCCAAAAGATAACATTATTCGACTTTAACTATCTATCCTTCTTCTTAATGAAGAATTTTCGACAAGAGACAATTTTATCTTAAGAGGAAACACCGGTCCTTTCCTGCAGAAACATTTAAAAGGTGGCCATATTACGACTTTGTTTATTTCCCAGGGTTTGCTCCGCTGCGAGCGAATACCTCAATAATTAAAGACGAGTTTTCACAGATTTGAAATGGATACGTTAATTTGTTTTACTTCGAATTTATGATGCTGAAATTTCTGATTGTTTTGTTAACTGTAAGTATGTTTACATATTACAAATAATTATTTCTTCTATAAACCCTTTATTTCATAGATATTTATTTTATGGCATGGGCGATCATTGTAGATCCAGATCAGCAAAAACATCCGTCTGGTCTGATCAGAATGTACACTGTTCGCTTTTTTGTAAACAACATTTTTAATTCCTTAATATTTGGCATGAAAATTGAGATTATGTCATAGATGGTTTTACTAAAAAATAAATGATTTAATCTCAATTTTGATATAAAATATTTAGGCATTAACAAAATCAGTTAGAAAAAAATCACCGAACACAAGGTGTTACGCTTACTTTTGGAAATGAGTACATAATTATCAAATCATTTAAAGGTAGTCAATCGCTCCGTCCGTTATCCCAAACACGATATATTATCATTTGATTCAACTAAAATTAACAATTACAATTACATAAAAACTAAATGTAAAGGTAACAACTCTGAGGAGGTTAAGAAAATGTCTTTAAGGGCTATGTACAGCCATCATTGCACTGTCATCGTTAAAACAAGAAGCTTTTTGACATCAAATTGCAGTAATTTTAAACTTTGCACAAGTAAATATTATTGATGTATCTTTATTTTACTTACGTAAAGAAAATTCAAAACTGTAATAAAAAATTAGACCCCATAATTCCTTAATCTTCAATTTTCATAAAAATAGCTGTTAGATTCTACAGTAGCTTTAGTCAAGATTCATACGCAAACATGGGAGGTAAGAAATCAGGTTAACTTAGTTCAATATTCTCTTAGAAAAGTATTAGGAGGTGTTCTCATGTTTTGTGCAAACTTTTTTTCATCCAGCGTAAATATATGCAAATGTAACAGCGAATGAGAACATGGGGCCGAATCTGCTACAATTATTAAAGAAAAAAGTAAAAAGACAATAAAGTGAAATTTTACAAAATTGTGAAAACTCGCACAATTAAAAAAAGGTATATCTTTTAAAAAGCATTTATAAAGAAGCACAATTAAAATCTGTCAAGTCCCTATCGAAAAGCATGTTACCGTAGAAACCACTCCCTCTTGAGCATTTGAAAGAACTGAAGAAAAGATAAATTCTATAAAAATAATCATTTGTAAAAAGGATACAATAATTTAAAATGTACAACAATACATAAACAAGCAAAGCACTAGTCAATGAATCGTGTGTTATACGGTAGCGTTTGACAAAAATCATTTCAATGTCATTATGAACGACGGATATGATTGTTATGTTAAAACAAACATAAGTTTAAATGAAAGTGTCTCTAGCTGGGAGCGAACCCGCACCGTCACGGCGATAGCGCCTAGCCCTGCAAATCCGGCGACGAAACTAACTGAGCTAGCAGGGACAATCCCAAAATAGGTTGATCGGATAGCCCTGATATACGTAACCATCACTGCAAGACATCGGTCAAAGTAGTTTTGCTTGAAATGTTTCAGTTGTATAATTCCCAACTTTGAGTAGATTTGTAATTTTGCTTGAAGTTTTTTTCCTATAAATCTACTGAACAGAATTTTTTTCATTAAACACATTGAAAATGTTTTTGCTCATTTGGCTCCAGTTTCGGTTATGGTCACAAATTTTAACAACAATTTATATTATAGGTTTGCCGTCCTTTCCTGGCGGGATGGGTCTCAGCGTTTACTTGGTGTTCTTTGTGACCTCTTGTTTTTTCGCATGCACGGGTAAGGCTTTCATGTCATTATAAGCTAATTATCCGAAATTTGCTAAAGTTGCATCCCAATCTTGTATGTATTGGGAGATCGTTATGGGAAGTGTTGCAAAGGTATATTTGTTAAATGCAATAAAGTTCCTGGTCGATATGAACCGCGGTACATGTTAGAACAGCTATCTTATAAAGGACTACTCTCTTTACACATTGCTATGAATGTTAAATTGTACAGAAATATATTAGGCGATATGAATAAAAAAATCAAGATGTGTTTCAAAATGATACATTGTGACACAAAAGTCACTTTCTCTTGTCGTTCCATTTGATGTATCGAACAGGTCACCTTTAATTGAGCTAACACAGCCGCGCCTTAGGTACGTCTTTCTTGAGAAATTTAGATTTTAAGTGTTAAGTAGCAAAATGGAACCACCAATCGGGGAGGTGGGTATACACGGCATTGCATTTCACATTTATGTAATTTTACAACCCTTATCGAACGGTTTATGAATCATGCTCGGGATATCCACTCTTGCTTGTACAGGTGTATAAATATTATAAATCCTATTATCCGGTTAACTATGACCTCTCCTAACCTTAACTGAAAGTATATTTTCTTTTTCTATTATACTGTCTGCGCATGGGCACTCATGCAACATTTTTCAAAGATCATCCGGTTTCCTTTTACTACAGTGTGCGCATGTGCACTAATAATGTTTTATTTTATACATTAAAATACCGTTAAGTGACATTTCTCAAAGAAAACATCATTTGTTCAAGTTTTCAAATTTGGACAATAAATAAAACCAGATTAAACTACTTAAATTGTACAACGACCTTGTATTAAAGAAAATTTATGCTATGTAAATTGATGTAAAGTGTTTGAATTGTGTAACTTTTAAGGCTGAGAAGTGAAGAATATTTGATATTCGGCACACTGGTATGATGGAAAATCGTTATCTACACTAAAATCATATTAATGTCCGTAAGTTCATATTCATCCCCTTTCAAACCTTCTCAATGTACACAAACAAAGACAAATCATCGGTGGCTAGACAACTCAAAGTTTACTTAGCACCAACAATAATTTTGTACGAATCTTTTGCTGCATGCCAGTTGTTAATTTTATTTCTTTTTATGTACCTGGTAAGTGATTAATTATCTTCTTACATTTGCATTCGCCATAATTCAGTCATAAACGTTCAGTCTTTCAAGTAAAAGTGAGGACTACAACACAAATGCCGGGAACATGTATTCAGCTTAATTAAACATTATGGCAATACATGGTCAGCTGAAATTCAATGCCGATTGTACATTAGAGATCTTCTTAATACATTTCTAAACGCTTTCGTTTCTAAATATATAAGATGCTTTAATTGTGTTTAGAAAACTTTGAGTTCTATGTATTTATTTTGCACTAACCTTGGATGACTGCGATTGTATATGAACTGAGCGCTAAGTTGGGCCACATACAACGACGGCAGAGTTTGAAATATGCAGAATAGGTAGGAAAAACACGACACATGGGTCCACTTCTTGATAAAATAAATTTAATGTCCCGAGTAGGAATGATAGGAATGTTGAATATGTAATCAATATGAAGTATTTTCACCCAACTTTCACTTGATAAACATGTAACAGTTTTAAAATATCGAACGAATTTAACATGTAATAATAATAAATTCACTGCTATCAAAAGGTTGTTTTAACTTAGGAATTTTCTGCGATTATTGACCTTACAATTCACATTGCGTTATTCGTTAATAAAATTGGCATTAAATTTCAGAGGCAGGTGTCGAGTTCTACTGCCCGGACAGTTACGACTACACTCGACACGACCTGCATGGCAACGGCATCAAAGTAGATACTGTTACATCATTCGTCTTTGAGACAAAAGGTTAGGCTCGAACCTGGGAATTTTAATTTTTATGGTTACTGTTTTTTTTAAGTTTACAAATGCTCTAGCTTATTTCCCATCAGTCATGAAAATTATATACACTCCAAATTTAAAAAGGGCCACTTTAAGAGTCTGTAACTGTTATTGTTAAGATTAAAAGTTTGAACAGTTTATGATACATTCAATTGTGTTGTATTGTGTTTGTATTGTTTATTTACTTAACCTGAAATTGTGATCCTCGCTAAATTACTGAACTGAATCAGGAGTGTAAAATTATCTGAGTGGGAAAACATAGACTACAAAAGTGGTCATTATCAAATTTTAAGTAGTATGCATTTTGTTGAAATTTTAATAATAATGTGAGTTGTAACCATCTGTAGAAGTGATTTTCATCGTGAAAATAACATAAAAGATAAGAGATTTATTTGTCGAAAACACGTAATTTTGTTTTACACTAAACCAAGTTGAAGATTTCTTTAACCCCTTAATTAATATGAGAAATTTCTAATGCCATTTGTGATTAGCATAATTGTAAAGTGCTCATTATTAACAACACATGATTTTTACCAGACAAAAAACTGTTCGGTTAATAAAAAAATAACTATTTTAGCACACGATGGTAGACTTAGTGTTCCACAGGGACCTCTATTATTCACTTAACCAATCTCCGTGTACAATTCAATCAGTGATGTTATCAATTACGCCCCTTGAAATGAAATTGCCTCTACCTGGAAGCGAACCCGCACCGTCACGGCGACAGCGCCTAACCGGGGCAATCCCAAAAAAGGTGTATCGGATAGCCCTGATATACGTAATCATCACTGCACGCGTCGGTAACGGGTTATTTTACTGATAACAGTACTTACTAGATGTACGGGGAAACTTTTAACCGCCGCCACACTGTTCAAATAGCGCTATTGTGAATTCCAAATGATATTTTCTCAACTGGGAGCGAACCCGCGCAACCACGGCGAGGGCGCCTAGCCATGCAATTCTGATGACACAACCAATTGAGCTAACCGGGACAACCCCCAAAAAGGTTGATCGGATAGCCCTGATATACGTTATAATCACTGCACGACATCCGCAACGGGTTATTTTACTGATAACAGTACGGACTATATTTACGGGGAGACTTTTTTGAAGGCTGTTGCACACGATAAAATATATCGTAGGTATCCGTGCTCAACACCGGGTTTATGAACAGGCTCAATCAAACCGAGCCTAGAAAATATTTTGATTACATGTCCTGCCTTTTTTCATTTATTTAATAAGGTGTTTCCATGCGTCAATTCAAAAATGTGACTTAAACAGGGATTTTTCAACCTAAAAATATTGATGGTTTTGTGTGATGGACTCTGGTATTTTGGAGCTGATGCTTTATGATCCAGCTCTATGAGAACTATGACTGCGGCAGTAATCCAGTACGAAAATTAAAATCAGTTTTAAAGCCGGGTCATTTCTGTGCAATGATCTGTTAACGAGTGGTTTGGGTAAACGTCTAGAGTCTGGGATCACTGTTTTCCCAGAATTAATCTCTTTCGCACATTTGGTCGAATTGCCAGTTTCGACCTCTTTGCTTTGCTGGTTTGTCCGCTGTTCATTGCGTTTGTTGGCGAAATAATGACAACTGTTGCCGGATTCCTTCGACTTCACACCAAGTTTGCCTATTCACTTATACGAGCAAACGCGAAACGGTGCTTTAACAGGCTAATTAAGTAAATAATTAAGTGTTCCAAAGGCCTTTTCCCCACGTGTGTCTAGATTAAAATTCACTTACACATAACTTTGCAGGCAACAACAATGCATTCATTTTGCTGCAAAACAACCGAGACCAGTACACCAGTAATATCGTCGAGATTGTCCTGGGTGGAGGGAGTAATGGCATCTCTGCTATTCGAACTGCACAGAAGGGCACAAACTTGGCAACTTACTCGGTTTGTCAGTTTAATGTTTCAGTCGTGTTTCCAGATAAACGTTCTATTTTGAAGCGTTTAGGACTGGAAATCTACAAATGAACTATTCCACAGAAACTGTGTTCCTGTAGAGGTGTTGTACAAAAGAATAAAATGCAAAATACAAAAAAAACACCGGAGCAATCAAAGACATAACCGAATTTCTCGGCTGAGAAACATATGGAATGACTGTTATCATTTTTGACACACAATAAAAACAACATAACCAAAGAAACTACTATAAGAAATCATCTGTTACTTTTAACTTGCAAATACTTATATCCAAAGTTATATATTTCATTAGAACAGTTCGGAAGTGTACTTTTTCTCTCATCGTATATATGTATCGTTCATATATGCCCAAGGTTATAAAGCTGAGCGACACCAGTCTCAAATCTCAATCATCTGATTGGCTGAAATGGCGACCAGTCGCCATTTCAGCCTATCAGATCCTTGAGATTTGAGACTGGTTTCCAATCTCAGCTTGATAACCTTCAGCCAGGGTTTTGATCCCTGGAGAATCATTAATCATTTAAAATATGACACGTTTTTACCTTCCTCATAGAGTTTCTTTGTGACTGAAATTATAGTTTACTCAATGGATAAGGAAACGCAGGGTGATTTTATTTGCAATTTCTCGCAAACGCTTTCATAAAAAACAAAAATCAAAGACAATATGTCGAGGAACTCTCAAGGTTACAGTGCACTTGGTAATCTATTGACTTTAAGACAAAATGTAACACCAGAAATTAATCAATCGCAATATTTTTTCAGGGCGCTGTTATAAACAGTAACTCCTACACGCCGCTGTGGATCTCGTGGGGCAGCGGCTGTGTCCAGGTAACATAACGATATAATTCCCTCCAGAAGTCAGCTGCCGTCTTAAAGCCAGTTAAAAATATATTATTGTCTGAGAATTTTAAAAATGCGTATGCTAGATTTAAAGAAGGAAAATAGATCTTAATGTGTTAGTGCTATTTTTCAGAAATTAAGTTCATCAAGAAATGAGTTTTACGACATTGACACTGCAATATTCAAATTTAAATATTTTAATTTCATAATTCCCATAATGCTGCGCGTCTGAATTGTTGATATAATATGCCTTACATATTTTTTGATGAACATGTAGCTGTAGATATTAATTAAATTAGCTATTTATGGGAAAATTACTGGAAAAATAGATTAAAGTAATTAGTTACACACAGTACAAACATCTGTTAAATTTTAGACCTTTCCTTATACATAGGTCGGTCAAGGAGATATTAGAGGCTCAAGGGTGATCATGAACTGGTGTGGACTGTCATACAGTATTTCTGGTATCCGAATCAGCTATGGATTCGGAAGTGACGGCTATTTTAATTTTCCTCGGGCAGGTTGGTATAGTCCGTAATACATGTTCACACTCGCCTCACAAGCGGAGGCCCAAAGTTCAGTACTCTGGAGGGACGCTTTTTGTGTCGCCTGCGATAGCAGGTAGACACATAGGGATCCTATTGTCCGGCGACGTTGTCGGCAGTGCCGTCGTCCGGTAGTCCCCAAACTTTAATATGAAACTTAATGTTGCCTATATCTTTGAAAGTAATTGTCCTATTAACTTAATACTTAGATATATCATCTGCATGAACCTTTCAGATGACTTTTATATGGAACTTCAAAATGAAACTTAATGTTGCCTATAACTTTGAAAGTACTGGTCTTATTAACTTAATACTTGGAACATATCATCTGCATGAACAACGCCATCTGTGTAAACAAGAATGGTAACTCCTGTTTTGGTATTTTTTAGTAATTTTCCTTTCAAACGACTTTAATATGGAACTTAATGTTGCCTATAACTTTGAAAGTTCTTATCCTATTAAGTAAATAATTGGAATATATTATCTGCATGAACAAAGTCATCTCTGAAAACAAGATTGATAACTCCTGTTTCATTATATTTTGTGTTATGCCCCTTTTTAATGACTTTAATGTGGAACCTAATGTTTCCTATTACTTTAAAAGTGCTAGTTCTATTAATTTAATACTTGTAATATATCATCTGCATGAACAACACCATCTGTGACAAAAAGAATGGTAACTCCTGTTTTGGTATTTTTTTAGTCATTTCCCTTTCCCTCCACTTTAATATGAAACTTAATGTTGCCTATAACTTTGAAAGTATTTGTTATATTTACTTAATACTTGGAATATATCATCTGCTTAGTTATGCCCCTTTCAAATGAAATTAATGAAAGTAAATGTTGCTTATAAGTTTGAAAGTTCCTTTCCTGTTAACAATACTTGGAATATATTATCTGTTGTAACAAAACCATCTGTGACAACAAGAATGATAACTCCTGTTTCACTAGTTTTTTTAGTTACGCCCCTTTCAAATAACTTTAATATGAAACCTAATGTTGCCTATAACTTTGAAAGTACTTGTACTATAAACTTAATACTTGGAATATATCATCTGAATAAACAAAGCCACATAAACAAAGCCATCTGTAACAACAATAATAATAACTCATGTTTGACGATTTTTTGGAGTAATGTCCGTTTCCAATGACTTAATTTGGAACGTTATGTTGCCTGTAACTTTAAGTCGTTGTCCAATTAGCTGTAAAATTAGATATCATCTTCATGAACAAATCCATTTTGACAACAATAATGATATCACCTGTTTCACTATTTTTTAACTTATGCCCCATTTATTTGACTTTGATATGATACTTATAGTTACATACAACATTGAAAGTACTTGTCATATTAACTTATATATTTAAAATATGTCAACTGCATCAACAGAGCCATCTGTGACACTGAGAATGGTAACTCCTGATTAACTGTTTTTAGTTATACCCCATTCAATTAACTTAAACCTGAAATTGATTGCTTATAACTTGGAAAGTATTTGTTCTTCTGACACAATAGATATATGACATCTGTTTTAACGAAGTTATCTGTTTTGAGTTGTGCTCCTTTGAAAGATTTTAATCTATAACTTTATTTTGCTCATAATTGAAATATATAATAACTGATCAATTAAAATTAGTAATTTTGTAGTTTATATGATAAAACATAGGCCCACATTTCAACTTTTTGCAAGCAGGCGACACAATGTGTTCGGCGGAACACCAAATTTTAGTTTAAAGTTGATAACGTAAAAGTTGGAAGATTTCGCTCTTGTAACAAGTTGTTATTATACATATTTATTATATTTCAAGGATATTTATTAATCTTGAGTTCTAACACGTCAAGATTTATTTTTTGAAACTGAATAAATGTAGATCACGACTTAATGTAAGACATTGCTTCTTTAATCGACGAATTACCACCAGACGAAATTGTTGCAACAGCTTCAAATTTTTTGGACAGAAATTTTTAATGAATTTATAGGGTTTCCACGACTCGATCGATTAATCCCTAGGCCATACTAAGAATTCAGGGATGGTTCGTCAACAGCTATAACAAATAAAATAAAATTACTAAACTGTGTTTGCTTCGCCGCTCTATATTTCTTTCTTTCTTATATGTATATAAAAATCTTTTCCATCAACGCCGTTTTAAAAAAAATATATTTCTTGTTACTGTTAACTTATTAAATACAATCTCTAATAAAGGATGAGCTGAGATCCATTTAAGAGCATTTATGTGTGGATTAACAATTAATACTTTTATTTCAGATAATTGCGTTCAAGTAATGAAAAACAGTGGAGGTACAGCGCAGAGCGGAAAATACACTCTAGCAAACGGCAGCGGACAGTTATATACTGTTTACTGTTTGTTTCAAGGAACCTTCGGTTACGCATACATCTCCCCCGATACAAGGGTTGAACCAAACCTTTCAGCATTGGTCACTGATAAATCTGAAGTAATTATTCGTCATCGGCGCCTTGACGGGACACAGTATTTTGCTACCGCGGCCCAAATAAACCGTTACTCCGCTATACCGCTTGGGGTTTATTACAATTCCAATCCTGGTTACAAAACGCCTGTGAACTATTTGCTTGCACCCTACTTGTATCTAGGTTTTCTTCCAGTAGCAGCTGTTGGCAACCACCTAGGTGACACGCAAGGCTGGAAAGTTCAGGGGACAGACCGTACCTTTACAAATTGTGATGGTAACCCTAACAGTTACTTTGCTGTAATGTTTAACCATAACAACAGGCCATATACTAGCTACTCTCACGGAAAAACGGACCTCTTGCACGTATGGTACGACTTTGCTGGAGAAACGTTAAATAAGGCTAACTACTTACCAATAGACATCTTTGCAAGCCAGTTCGAAATACATTTCGGTGGATGCGGGGGCTATCAGACATCAACAAGTTTTCCAGACGTTGCTGGAGTCGCATTAGGTTTTAAGTTTGGTAAGATTTTTTGTGTAGTTATAAAGATTTATATAAAGTTCTAAAGGAACAAAATTTAACCACAGTTCTCAAAAACAAATAAAGTTTTCTGACGTTCAGGGTGATAAAGCCCCCTTTTTTCAAGGAATGTTTACATCAAGAAATCAGTAATGTTAACATATTTTAAACGTAACTTAAGATAAGGTAAGATTTTTTAGAAACAGAAATTTAAGGTTATTTCATTTTTCTGACAAGAGTTTAAGGTTTAATATTTTTGATTTGCATTTGATAATGCTAACGCATCTTGAATTATTCTGAGTTCGAGGAAATATTAATATGAATGTATGGGCTTATATCAAACGCCTGTTGCCGTGAGAACTTCCTTAAAAATTGAAATGCTTTATCTGTAATGGTTACTAATTAATTAGTGTAGCCAGTACTGGTACTATCAAAATATGAATGGACCAAATTAAAAAATGAATATATACATGCATTTCTAAAAGGCGATATTAAATAAAATGGTGCGGTCATTCTATTATAAATATTTTTCTTTTTTTATTTGATACGATTTGGAGTAAGCTTCTTTAAAAATTGCATACATTCTAGCATTTATAAAACTTAATATGTAAGGTAAACCTAACCTCTATTGAAAACTAGGTTCCACCAGTTTGTTGATTAACCATTGAACTAATTTGATCGATGTCAAACCACATGATTTAAAAATGTACCGGTATTGTACTTTTTATTAAGTTATGAGAATATTCCAAGTAGCGACGAACTTGACCTTTTAGCTATAAATATCATTTCAGCTATTACAGATGTATTTAACAGACGTTTGTTTTATATGCTTATACAATTATTTTGTCCTAATTTCTAATTAAACGAGTAAAGTTCAATGCTGCTGTCAAGTATTCCAACTAACAGGTTTTTAAAATATTAAATATTGCCGTTTCCATTCGTTCTCTTTAAGAGAGCGAGCACAGCATCCTCTCATAAATTAAGGTTTCTGTCCGAGAAATTATTCCGCTTTACCCGTTTTAGAACTCAGCAGCTCCAGAACAGTCCTTATATAGAGATACACAGGCCTAGAGAAAGTAAAAATGTTTAGACATGCACTCCAACGTACTATAATTTCAAAGGTGCAGACAGCCACAAATTGACCATGAAAGTCAAATTTCTGGCAAAATCAAGGGTCACTTTAATCCTCCTACTATTTGTCTTATTCTTGACTAACATGGTCCGATTTCATGAATGATTAAGTTCTATGTATATAGATTATAATGTTTCGTGATTGTAGTTTTACCTGTGGAATTTAATTCTTACAGTGCTCGACAGCAGCTGCTCGACACCTGGAAATATAGCATCCGGTTCTCTTAAGTATTCTGGCCTGACACCCGGAAGTACTTTGTTATATGCCTGTAACACTGGGTTCACCAGAACCATTGGCGATACCAGTAGGACATGCTCCAGTTCAGGATTTTGGTCGGGCACGGAACCTACATGTAGTGGTGAGCTTAAATGAAATTATTTATAATTATTGCTAGACTTTATGCATTATTTTGCGTTATTTGCAGTTAAGAACCAACCCTGGGTCCGGGTATTCTCGCGACTATCTCAGCCTGTATTATTAAAAAAACTCACAATAACACATATTAGTGTCATGAGTTCTTTTTTATGACTGTTTTTTATGTATCAACAAGAGGAAGTTTTTGTAATATTTTCAGGTTGGTTGGGCCTAATACTTTGCAGTTAATCGGCTGTCATTATTACGTTATTTACTAGTATCCATCATGTCAAAATACAGATGTATGTTCTAGTATACCGGATTACAAAGATTTACAACTAATAAAACGAATAAAATACCATGTATAACACATATTACTTCATGCGATGTATGTCGGTTTTTTATTTGGATGGTCATTTTCAAACTTTATTTGTTACTGGAAAGGTTAACAGATTATGAATTATATTAAGTATTAACTTTCTTATTAATTTTAACTTCACATAGATATCAACGAATGCGCCAGTAACCCATGTCAGAATGGTGCCGTGTGTGTAAATGGACAGAACCAGTACAGCTGCAAGTGTGCCGCAGGATGGCAGGGAACCAACTGTGATCAAGGTAGGTGCTATAGGTTGAACATTCAGGTAAAGCTTTTGGGTATCAATATGAACTATTCCATAACCATTTATGTATCTATGACAATCATTACTTGAAGGAATATTATAAAAACACAACTTGTTGAAGGAACAGTTGTCTAGGGGAAGAGCGTTTGACTCCAGACACGGAGATGGTGGGTTTTTATCACAATAGAAATAAGATTCTTCTGCAGTTCTCCAATCCACAATCGTCACGAGTGCTGATTTCAACCCTGGAAGCAGCATCGAATGTGGTTTATATAAGTTGGAAATACTTGTTTCACAAACGATCTCAGATAAGTAAGTTTAAACAACCTAAAACACACTACTTAGTTGTAATTAAATTTTGTCAAGAGAACGAATGTTTGTATAAGTATTTTAAATTTTGGATCTAAAAATTTCAATGCAGTTAACACAGTTTGAAATAATAACTTTTACTTTTACTTAAATATTTGCCATCTTACTAGTACATTACCACGTTTATTAACCGTATTGGTTCTATTTATATTAGTATCGGTACTTCCTGTGTTAACAGATTAAGAAATAGTATAATTATAAAGAAGATTGGCGGACAGTAAACATTGTTTTATTTTGATACGAAAAGCCCGTTGTTCTTCTTTAGATATCAACCTTACTCAATCACGCCTTATTTCTAGATGTAAACGAATGTGCAAGTAACCCCTGCGCGAATGGAGCCACATGCCATAACAACCAAAATCAGTACTCGTGCACGTGCGCTGCAGGTTGGCAAGGATACAACTGTGACCAGGGTAAGATGGTTAAAATATTCTATATAATATGTGTTATATTGATATGTACATAGGCTATTAATCAACGATTTTAGAATGTCGTTTTATAATTGACAAAACTGTGATCGTTTGTTGTTATAATTTTACATAAGAATGTCAATAAGGCCTTTCAAGTTAAGTAACTTCTGTTATATTTGGGGATGCTTCAAAAATACAGGACGTGAATGATAGCTCAACATCGGAACCTTTTTCACGCCAAATCCAATATTCTTTACACAAATTCTTTACACAGATAATGGATCGTACGCCATTAAAACAATTTTAAAATTATACAAATCACTTAAATGTGCTTGGCTCAAATCAGTGATGGAAACCAATAAGTTGAGTAAGCTCCCAGTCGCAAAGTTATAATCAACAAATTGTATTTCCCTTTAATATTGATCTAATTGTAATTGTTCGATAATGAACTTTTGATTAAGATTAAGTTTATGTACAAATAATGATAATCGGATCATTTGGCCATGAAGGCAGCGGTGGTCCAGTGGTTTAGCGCTCGCTTTGGGAACGAGGGATCCCGGGTTCGAGCCCCAGTCCGGCCGCTAATTTCCTTGATCAAGAAATTAAGTCTTCATTGCTTCTCTCCACCAAGATGTATAAATGGGTACCTTGAGGAATATAAGCCAATATTCCATGGCTGCTTTAGGCGCCGACTGTTAACGGATGATTTATATCCAGTGATCAGGGGGTAAATGTGAAAGCCGGATGAATATGTTTCGTACGAACCAGACTATAAACCCATAACCTTTATAACCTTTAACTGACTGCCGTTGGAATTAAACTTCAGCCTTCATATCCAGACCGTTGACCGTCTACACATGTTTATATAGGTTTACGATTTATAGGTAAGCTAGAACAAGAAATATTTTTAAAAAAGATAAACGGCGTTGATGGAGAAGATTTTTATAAGTTATAAAAAATAAAATAAAGAGCGTGCACAAATTTTGTCTGGTGATAATACGTCGATTAAAGAAGAATGTCTAACATTAACTGTACATTTATTCAGTTTCAATAAAAAACCTCTTGTAGAGTTAGTACTAATGACGAATAAATGGTATTAAAATACAATAATGGAAATTATAACAACTTGTTACAAGAACGAAATCTACCAACTTTTACGTAAATTAACTTAAAAAAAAGTGTCCCTACCGAGTATTGAACCTGGGGCCTCCGCTTGAGAGGCGAGTTTGATAACCACTACACCAAGGCGATTTGAATATCTGGATTTGAAATTAACAATCAGTATTAAAGGAACTAAGAATGAACCAGTAAGAACCAGAAATATCAGCACTTCTCTGTCGTTTTACACTGTGTATTGTACTCGAGTGTTTACCTGACACCCATGAATATTCCATATAAAATCGTATTTAAGCCATCAATTGACTTAACTGGTTATTTATACCGTAAATATCTTTTTCTCCAATACAATTATCGCTTTTAAAAACGAAAATGCCCGAACATATAAGTGCCATGTAAATACTAACTCACAATATAAAAATCGTTACGGTAATCATTAACGAGACCCACTAATAACCAATCAAAATAATCTATTTGATTTTCCCGCTGCATAATAAGTTTTATTTACAATATTTCATTGGTCGAAAAACTAGGTCAAAAGTGAGCTTAGACAGCTAACGCCGAAAACAGCTAAATTATACACACTAGTCTAGAAAATGGGCAGTTGTATAGTTGTGTAATTGAAAAATCAACCAAACTTTTGCCATTGAGCATTCCGAGGTGGCAACCCCTCGTTCGTAAATTGTTAGTAATGTAAATTTAAAACAAATCATTCTCTCTTCAGTCCTCCGCTTTTTGGCGGTATGGAGAAGCTGTGTCTTCTAGATGTGACCATTTCCGGTATGCATATTTCACCTTTTTAAGGCTACGACACACACACACAAAACTTCAGACGATATCACAGAGTTTAAATCATCGCTTTTACCATGACTTTCTTTCAGACATTGACGAATGTTCCAGTAAACCCTGTCAAAATGGAGCAACGTGTAACAATTTGCTGAATCGTTACACGTGCACGTGTACAGGAGGCTGGACTGGGACAAATTGTGACCAAGGTATATATCTTGTTTATCACTGCTTGTATTTGAACTTAGAGGCTGTTGGGAACAATGTGAAGGATAAATGTAATTCGTTTGTATTGTGTAAAGTCTCTTTTGCGTTGTGTGTTCCAATTAATTGATTCTAGACCAGTAACTTTAAAGCTTACCAACATAAGTAAAGTATATGCATGGGCAGAATTGGAGCTTAGTCTGAAATTTTAAATTTAATTATTGAAGCTTGTTTGAATTAACCATTTCTAAGGTATTTAAAAGTGATATGACTTTACTCCCGCCGAATATAATCTGAGTGTCTAATTGAGTTTCTTTGCTATAAACTTATCCCTAAGTAATAATGTAAGGTAATTAGTCGAGGCTCAAATGCACTTATTTTGTTCAAACTATTAAAAATATATTTATATATTTAGATGTTGATGAATGTGCCAGTAATCCGTGCAAAAATGGAGCCACATGTAATAACCTGTTGAACCAATACACGTGCGACTGTGCTGGGGGATGGCAGGGATATAACTGTGATAGAGGTAGAGTGTTTAAACTCATCATTATTTTTACCTTTATCAAATTTGTTTTAGACAAATTTAATTTGACGGAAGGTCTTCTTATTGCGAATTTTCCGATAAGTTCTGTTAAGGTGGTATCATTTGTCACAATATACTGTTAAAGTTGGGGGGAGTGTGGTTTCCTATTTTCATAAAATTTCATGTTATTTAATAATTAAAAATATTCTTATTACTTCAGATATCATTTATAGGGTATATAAATGTTACAGGTCAATCAGGAATTATAAAAAAAAATAGAAATATGAAACAATATCTCTCACTGAGTGTAGCCTTATTGCCGGGAGTCCAAACTTCCAAATTATCCACTATAGTTTTAAACTACAGTCACAGGAAGGTTGTCTGTATCATGGTTAACAATGTCTCAGAATTTAGTTCATTAAACTTTACTAGAAGAGTAGCAAAAACATGTTTCTCCCAGTGACTACAAAACAAAAATTTGACATTCATGTTTGCATTGTTTATAACTATTGTTCTTGTAGAGTTTATTGAACTAAATTCTAAGGCTACACTCAGTGAGAGAAATTGTTTCATATTTCTAATTTTTTATAATTCCTGATTGACCTGTAACATTTATATGCCCTATAATTAATATCTTAAGTAATAAGAAGATTTATAATTATTAAAGAACATGAAATTTTATTAAAATAGGAAACCACACTCCCCCCAACTTTAACAGTATATTGTGACAAATGATACCACCTTAAAAAAGACACTTAGTCTAGCAGATGTATTCATAAACTTTTTTCGTATTTCCAGACATCGATGAATGTGCCAGTAACCCGTGCTTCAATGGAGCCACGTGTAATAATTTAGTGAACCAGTACACGTGCACATGTGCTGGTGGTTGGCAGGGATACACCTGTAACGAAGGTAAAAACAAGTAGACGCCGAAATGCGACGAAACCACGTTTTCTTCTTAATAAAATGTATTTATATGATCGATTTGTTGTAAAGAAAATATCTGGTTAATAAATGTAGACTAACTAAGCAAACTAACTCTTCGAACTATTGCGAGTCTTTATTCATTCTTTCACACATTATGAATTATATTAAGAATTACCTGGTTGTGGTTTCAATACCCCAGCCAATATTGATTTGGATTTTTTAATCACTCCAAGGATATACTTCCTGCTTTATATATTTTGCATTTGGCCTTGTATGTGATACGCAGGATTTATATTCTCAGACCCACTGTCAACATTCTATTCTGTTTGGTTCCGCCCATCGTTTTCTCGTCAGGACCATACGACGCTGAACATGGAATGGTATAAATCTGGAAATATCGCATTGAAGGTTCCATGTTCGCCGCCATATGAATACCATAGTTTGTGATGGATCGAATTTGTACTTTTTTATTGGTGTAAATATCGAGTTGCGCTCAACCCGGGGCCAAGCGGCATGGACACTAATATGCAGTTCCATTACTGCCCATTAACAGGCTCAATCAAACCAAGCCTGCAATCTTTTCATATTTGTCGTTTTCAGTGTCTTTTAAAATTCCCTTTTCTTGCATTTAATTAATTTTAACTTCGGATAGATATCAACGAATGCGCAAGTAACCCATGTCAGAACGGCGCAGTATGTGTAAATGGACGGAACCAGTACAGCTGCCAATGTGCCCCAGGATGGCAGGGAACCAACTGTGACCAAGGTAGGTGCTGTAAATTAAAATTTAGGCACAGCTCATAGATATCAATGTAAAACCCACGGGTAGCAATATGAAATATTCCAAAACCATTGATGTAATTGAAATACGCTTGCTACGGGTTCTCATTGTTAGTTAATTGTTTTTGGTGTCTGTTTTCAAGCTGATAATTTTATCAACCATTCAAGCTGATAATTTTATCAACCATGCTCTCTCTCTTTCTCTTCTTCTTGGTTGTGTGGAGAGGCTGTGTTTACTGAATGTGGCATTTCCTGATATGCATATTTCACATTTTACAAATGCGTTTATTACTTACAGAAACATAACAACACACAACTTGTTGAAGGAACAGTTGTCTCAAGGTAGAACGTTGGACTCCAGACACGGCGGTTGCGGGTATCAATCCCACTAGAAACGAGATTTGTTTTCAGTAAATGTACTAGAAGAGCGGACAGCGAACAATACATGCTTTTTAATACGAAAAAAAGATTGTTGTTTATTTGATATCAACATTATTCAATCACGTATTGTTTCACGTAATTTTAGATGTAAACGAATGTGCGAGTAACCCCTGCGCGAATGGAGCCACGTGTCATAACAACCAAAATCAGTACTCGTGCACGTGCGCTGCAGGTTGGCAAGGATACAACTGTGACCAGGGTAAGACTGTTAAAATATTCTATATCTGTGTTATATTGATATATACCCGTGCTAAACGATCAACACATTTTGGTATGCCATTTTTTAACCCTTACAATCATTAAGACTATTGAAAGATTCTGTGTTGTTGGTAATTGTTTTGTTATTATTATGCTTAAGAATGTCAGTTCATAAGTAAAGTACTGCACGTTTAAAGATGGGATTAACAGTGTTAAACTAAAACATTGCATTTGTTATTTCGGGTTTTCATTGCAGCTGCCCTGTACTGCGGTAACCCTTTGTTCTCGCTAATTGTTGGTGGTTTCTATTTAAAGTACGTTTTATAAACCAACGTTTTCTTTTGCTCTTTGCTATTTGGCTGTATGGGGTGTCTTCTTAACCTGGCCATTCATCTATAAATGCATATTTACCTCTTTAGGTGCGATTTACAAAAAAAAACTTACCACGATATCACTGAGATAAGATCTTTTCCTTTACTTTCTTTCAGACATTGACGAATGTGCCAGTAATCCGTGTCAAAATGGAGCAACGTGTAATAATTTGCTGAATCGTTACACGTGCACGTGTACAGGAGGATGGACTGGGACAAATTGTGACCAAGGTATATATATTGTATATCACTCGTATTTGATGTTATAGAGTTTTTTGGAGCAATGTAAAGGGTTAATGCTATTAGTTTATTTTATTTACAGGTTCCCTTTGCGTATATTGACAATTTAAAAATTACCAATATAGGTAAAATATGAGCAAGAGCAGATTGGACTTTAGAATTAGTAAATATTGAAACCAGTTAAATTTTACTAGTGCGAGGGTATTTAAAAGTGATAGGATTTTACTCCCGATGAATATAATCTGTCAAATTGAGTAACTTTGCTATTAACTTATCCCTACTAATGTAAAGTCGCGGCTCAAATGCACTTATTTTGTTCAATCTATTTCAAATATATCTATATATATATTAAGATGTTGATGAATGTGCCAGTAACCCATGCAAAAATGGAGCCACATGTAATAACCTGTTGAACCAATACACGTGCGACTGTGCTGGAGGATGGCAGGGATATAACTGTGATAGAGGTAGTGTTTAAACTTATCATCAATTTTACCATAATTATTTAAATTAAAATTTTGTTTAAGGCTACAAAATGTATTTTCATTTTGATGGTGCAGCCATTAACAGAAGATCATCATACTGCGAATTCTCCAATCAGTTTTGTTATAGTGATACAGATACATGAATTGACCGGCTTATCCCATATTTCCTTCCAGACATCGATGAATGTGCCAGTAACCCGTGCTACAATGGAGCCACATGTAATAATTTGTTGAACCAGTACACGTGCACATGTGCTGGTGGGTGGCAGGGATACAACTGTGACGAAGGTAAAAAGCAAACATCTACAGTTAAAATAAATGAAATGTTTTCTTCATTATTTTATTTAAATGCATAAAATGTGAAATTGATGGTAAAACAATTTTAGGCAAGGATTACAATTATGTGAAAATATGCGGTAGAGTGGTGGGTTAGTACAGAGCTGCTACTTTACCGCACGAGTTTCATTGTAAATACACACTGGATAAAATTTACGTTCTATCAAATTATCTTTTTTATATAAATTGTTAAATTTGTATAGTTTGTGTGAATTTTCAATTTGTTATTAAACTGACTTTTTTCTTAATCGAAATATTTTTTATTTTGTTTCTTGATTTTTGTTTGATATTTTTATTGAACATTTGTTCAGGTCGATCGGGTGTTCTGCATTGTTCGGATAATACCTTCTGGGTAACGGATCATGCATACGCCACTTTTACTACCCTTCTGTCTCAGCCATTAGCCAATGCATGTTTGAAAAAAAAATCTAAAAATTACGATTATTTATTCGAAAAATAATGTACGTATATGAGACTTACTCTGCTGCAGACATTGATGAGTGTTTGAGTAACCCGTGTCAGAATGGAGCCACGTGTCAAAATAATCAGAATAGTTACACGTGCACATGTACAGGTGGTTGGCAGGGCACAGACTGTGATATAGGTTTGTTATTTTTCTCGAGTTTACTAGATTTTTTAAAGCAAAATATTATCTTCACCGTTTAGTTGCAGTTGAAAATACGGGATTTCTAACCAGTCATGCTAATATTCCTTTATTTAAACCATATCTCATATCTTTATATCAAGAAGAAATCAAAATATTAGCTATGCCAAACACACACACACACAATAGCGGTAGCTGGCCCGTTTTCCATTCGTTGGTCGCTATTTGTGATGGGCTATTGTAACCAACTCCGGGGATTGTTTTGAATAAAATACAACGCACTTGTGATTAAGAACATGTTTCTTTTCAGTAATACAATCATGTAACAATTGAAATCTTACAGTTTTTTAATAATTATTTTCTAACTTGACTCGGGAACAGTCAAAGTAGGATTGCAAGATTTTCAAGGTAAATATAAGAAGATAAAGTGGATAAATTAAGATATGCATCCATGCACATGACAACAGATATTTTTGAACAAGGGCTACATTGTGCTTTAATAAGTTTGTGTTTAAATTGTAGCAATTTTTCCGATAATGTCAAACAGATCAACATTCCCTTATCTTGAACTTTTGTCAAATTGACTTAATTGAAACATTTTTTACTCAGATATCAACGAATGTGCCAGTAACCCGTGTTACAATGGAGCTACGTGTAACAATTTGCTAGACCATTACACATGCACTTGTGCAGGTGGTTGGCAGGGATATGACTGTGATCAAGGTTGGTTAATTTATGTTCAGGTGAACTGAACGTAAACAAAAGACGTGTACTAAACCTGCGAGTTAAAGAAGTTTTTAAAGTCGTATTTTAGCAAAACAATAGTTCCGTACTATAAATCTACATGCCAAAAAGAGACCTTAATAAAAAATCTTACGGTTGTTAAATTCCTATGAATGAACATATCGAAAACGTTTTCTCCGTTCTTAATCATGCATGTGTTACAGCTTTACAAGCATATTGGTACTCTCGGTTTAATCTATAACATGTTATTCATCTCATATCAATATAAAGGGAAGTATTACTAACTTCTTGCTCTATTTCAAAAGTTATTTCCATCAATGCTGTTTATAATTTTAGAAGATTTTTCTTGTTTGAGAGTGAGCTTAAATGGAATTGTGTTAGTGTTTTTTACTGATTTTTGCATAAAGTTATGTTCTTTTTGTTATAAGACATCGACGAGTGTTCCAGTAACCCGTGTCAGAACGGAGCCACGTGTAACAACCTACTTGACCAATACACGTGCGACTGTTCCAGAGGATGGAAGGGATATGACTGTGATACAGGTCTTAAACACTAAGTTTTATTTAGCACGAATATCATTGATTTTGTATTTAGTGATTTGGTGTAAACGATAATTGGCATAAATTTTGTAAAATATCACAATAATAGGCAGACTGGAAAGCTTTCTATTTTTCTTTGCGTGCACTCATTGGCTACATACCATACATGATGACTTCGTTAAAATAAAACTAAATCTTGTTACTTCATTCGAATAACATTCACTGCGTCACGCTTTCCGGAGAATAATACCATACATAGAGATCTCTTTGTCCGTCTGTTTGTTCGTTACGAACACATAAATGTTGGCTATAACTTTACTTAGTCTTAATTCAGAATATTGTTCATTGGACAACGTAGTCGAGATATAGCCAAAACCTTCAGGCCAAAGCCCGATTTAACAAAATTATGCCCTCTTTCACTAATATTTTAAAGATAGTGTAACGGTGGCTATAATGTTGTCATTTCCTAATAATTATATATTTATCAAACGTGTATTAGACTATATACTTTTTACAACATGATGTTTCAAAAAATAAAGATCAGCGTCTCATTTGATAGAATAATTACTTCAATTTTGTTTTACTCTGACATTGAATCGAAGGCCATCACAAGTGGTCAACTGAAACTTTAGTTTGTTTTATATTTAATATTTTCCTAATACTTAATTATACAGTTTGGTAGAAATAAGCATCATATATACATAGTATCACACCTTTTTATTTTTTAAGACATCGACGAATGTGCCAGTAACCCGTGCCAGAACGGAGCAACCTGTAATAACCTGCTCGACCAATACACGTGCGACTGTGCAGGAGGATGGCAGGGAAATGATTGTGAAACAGGTATGGAAAAATATATGAAAAAAGGACCATGCTTTTTCATTTAAACCATACATATGTATCAATATGTAAAACAATATTTACAAGGATATGGAAATATTAACGAAGATATATTAAAAGATACGAAAATGAATTTTTATATTCATTGTAACATGTAAATAGTGCAAAATTGAAGTATAACATTATTTTTAATTAATTTTAATATGTGTAAGCAGTGCGATGTGTATGTAATATTATTAATGACATTTTATTTTGAAAGATACAATCCGTTACATTGTTGAATAATTAGAGACATATTCCACCAGCATATAATAAGTTTTTTTTTCATATGCTCCCTGTTCATATAATATAAAATGCAGTAATAGTTACTGTAATATTTTCATCTGAGCCAAAGCGTTACAGGTTTATATAGCCATGCATTTACCTATTTCCTTACAACAGCCAAGAACGTGTACGGAATCAATACTCCACATTAATAGACGTCGAATATAATGGCCTTATCATGTTACTATCGTTATACACCCTTGACAATAGTAAAATCGCGTGCACTGTAAATGGGTCGATGTAAAGAAAACATCTTTATATGGGGCTCGTCACGGGAAAAGGTACCTTCGGACAGTTGACATCAATCTTTGATGTGACGTCATAAATTTGAGCAGACGACATTACTTATTATGCATTTCGCGGTAAAAATACCAATTTATTGTCAAAATGTGTAACAAAATCACATTTTAGTTATAAGAAATTGATTTATAAATGTAAGTTCTTTCTAAATTTAGTAAAAACTAAAATATCACTAAAAATTACCGAAGGTACCTTTTCCCGCGACGTGCACCATAAATGATTTTAACTTAACATTCTATATAATTTTGTTACAAATTTCGAATATATTGTATATTTTTCCCGCGAAGTGCATAATAATAAGTGCATTAGCTGGATTGGAAAATCAATTCTATATCTAAGACATACCAGTCTGTGTCTGTATACAAAGGTTCCTATTTACCAAAATAACAGCTACTATCAATAGAAACTGAATGTTACAACTGTAGAGCGTCGGCACATCATTCCTATTAAAGATGGCGTCCAAGATGGCCGCCATTTATTGCCAATCGGATAAAATTGTTATATGTTTAATGCGCAATTTCTTAGGTAATTATGTTCGGTTTAATGTTCAAAGAAATATTGCAATATTGTTAACAATATAATGTTCTCCAAATTGATTTTCATATTGATTTTAACAGTATCAAGGTCATTGCAAGGTCAATGTATCCAGTATATGTTTTATGCCCCTTCACCACTGTTCCCAGTGTTTTGGCCGAATGCTTTGCTTGTCATAATAACATGGCAAAGACATATGGTTTCTCGCATCTCAATTGTTCTCAGAAAATCATTCACGTTTTACTATATATCAAGTTCATTAATATCAAAGCTGGTACCAAAACAATATTTAATAGGTTTGTAAAAATTATTCGTGTGTTATTTAACTAGACAGTTCATCCCATACATCAATCGAGCAGGGAGAAACGACAGAATTAAGCTACGTACCGTTGTTAATATCCATTGTCCGCCTTGGCTAAATATCTGAAACGGCTACTCAGTTAACTCAGTTACACAATCAAGACAGTATTTGATGTCTCTTAAAAATAATAAGTTTTCAAATTTTTCAGACGTCGACGAATGTGTCAGTAGCCCGTGTCAGAACGGAGCAACGTGTAACAACCTTCTTGACAATTACACGTGCGACTGTGCCGGAGGATGGCAGGGATATGACTGTGATACAGGTCGCACAGTTATTTGTTTTTTGTACATAGTTTCAGTGGCTTATGATAGCCGACTATATTTTGTAAAGACTGTCTGCATTACCGAATTACAGAATGATATTACTGTGTTACAGATTTCTTTTCACACGACTGAAGATATAAACCTTAGAGGAGTACAATTTATATTTTCCATGAGAACAAATCATAACGGCTTGTAATGCGAGTGAAAACACTTTTCCTGAAATATCCGCTAAATAATTTCAGATATCGACGAATGTCAAAGCAGCCCTTGTGTAAATGGCACGTGCTCCAATCTTCAGAACGAATATTCCTGTACCTGCTATCAATGGTACACGGGAAAGAACTGCGACTACTGTAAGTGAAAGCTTATGCGAATGTAAATAAGATGTATGATGAAGGAAGAATCTGTCCTTAGCTATCATTTATGTAATTGCTTAACATTTCAGTCACGGAAAAGCCTGTCAACATATCTTATACGAAGATGGTAAATGGTTAAAACAAGTGCTTATCAGAGAATTTCTTGTACTACTCTGGAAGCCTAATTTTGCCACTGTACATGTTGTAACAGTTTGAAAGTATGGGTAAATAACACGATAACTGCATTTTGACAATTTAACACGTGACAAATGTTCTATTTACTGTAAAATATGTGTTGCCTTGTTGATGAATCCTTTTCATATGTTTGAAATTGTTTTTGGTAATATTGGCTTAAATAAGCCCATGTCTTGATTAAGAAGATAGGTGTAATATACTCAACTCGTGTTGCAAGTGAAGAATAACAATAAAATCTCATCTTCGCAGTAATGGGATCCCCCATCAACGGTAACTGGGGAGCTTGGGAAGCTTGGCAGGGCTGCTCAGCCACGTGCGGCACGGGTATCAAGCGCCGATACCGCGAGTGTGACGATCCTTCTCCGGATTATGGTGGTAAACCTTGTGCTGGTAGCTCCTTCGATGAAGTGTCGTGCTCGGGAGGATCAGCGTGTCCTGGTATTTATCACATATTAAAACGGTTTTGCGAGCTTGATATTAAACATCGGGCAATTATTTTTTTCTAGTTAAAAATTCATAAAAATAATTGCTTTGTTAAACATCCGGCTATTTCCTTGAAATATGTATTTCTACCAAATTTTACTTTAATTTACACAACGTGGTTTTCGAATGATTGAAAAAGGTGCAAGCAATATGCAGTTTTCGAAGATGAATACAAACGGGATCTCACAATGAAAATACACCTTTGCTATGTTCTAACTCCATCGATCATAAAATTTTGATTTTCCGCATGAACGTTAAGTACATCTTCAAATTAGAAACATATTAAAATGAATCAATTTTACTTATTTTAATGAAATTGCCATTAAAATCCCCTCGAGCATTCATAAACAAAGGACATTCAATTGAGCGAGGGTAATACAAAAAGTCGACCGTAAAGAAGATGTACTGAAACCAGCCAACCCTGCTGATGATTATTCTGTGTACAGCCAAACCTGATGATAATTATTCTGTGTAACAGCTAAGAAATCGCATTATTGCAGAAATGCTTAGAACTCTTCAAAATTACTTAGGATTCTATATTTAAACAAGGAAAAAGGAATTTTCGTTAACGGAGAATATACCAGCTACCGACGATTTTGTGACCCTTGCTTCCCCCTGCCTTGTCAGTGATTTAAAACGAATTTAATAAGTATTTCATAAAAGAAGTGAAAATGATGTATCTAATTATGTTTCAAGTTTGAAGAGTATATCCCCAATCAACGCTAAGACATTTAAAGAAATAAATGATCTGTGTAGTTACAACATTGATTAAGTGTATTGAGCTTTTGACAAATTTTAGAAAGTTTCTCATTTTAACGTTTCTGCAAATAATTTCAAGTCAGAAGCAAGATGTGGAGCCGAGAAATACAACGAATACTTCATTGGTATATTTCGAAACTCGCCCTCAAGCTCGCGTGCCTTGACAACTAATGTTTGGAACTATAATTGCGTTTAATAGGAAAATTAGGAACATGCCTACCACTCATTATCGCATTAAGTTTAGAGGAACTAACTTTTCTTATATCTCCAGTTGTGGTCGACGGTAATTGGGGTGCATGGTCATCAGCTACAACCTGCAGCGCCACCTGTGGTCAGGGCAGAACTACGCGATCCCGGCAGTGTGATAGTCCAGCCCCAAGTAATGGCGGGAAAGTGTGTACCGGCGACAACATGTTGGTTGAGACATGCCAACTACAGACTTGTAACACAACAGTGAATACTGTTGTTAACGGACACACAGTGGGTTCCGCATATGTCAATGTAAGTAATAGAACTAAGCAAATAAACAGAAAAAGTAAACATTCTTTTTGTTTTCTTTACAAATTTGAAGATTTAAAATTATGAAAAGTCATTTTTTACTTCTTCAAGGAAACAACTAACGGAGAACATGCTAAAGCTCGATATCTTTGAAATGTATTTACTGCTCATCTTTTTGTTTTCTTAACCAGGAATGCAATACCACAAAATTTCTGCTTTAACAAAGATTTTTTAAATTTTAAATCGTGTTTAGAAAAAGAAATGACGATTTTTTAAGCATGAACTTTCATTTATTTTAAATTTGTAGTTTGTGATAAATGCCCCTGATTTTCCAGGTATGCCCAAGCGGTTATTTCACGTGTAACAGTGGGCGGATAACGTGTATAGAGGAAGACTTTGTATGTGACTGTACGGCGGACTGCGAAGACGGAAGTGACGAGAATCAGATCTGGGCCGGCTGTCCTCGGTTCTGTAACAATGCCACAGGTAAAAAATGAGTGCTCATATACTACCCAATACCAATCTCGAAACAAAGTTAAGTGACTACTCCGAGCCGTTGTACAGTTGTTGATCGAAAACGAAATTCGATTAAAGGTATGGGACCTTGACCTTTGACTTTTAGATCAATGGTGGTTATATGTTGCCATAAATACTCTAAAAACTAAGCTTGGTGACAATAGGCCAAACCTTTCTTCTGTTTTAATTAAAAAGCAATTAAGTAAAGGTCACTGTTAAACGTGAACTTTTTACCTATGATCCTCAAATTATCAACCTGCGAAACTGAATAATACTTTGTTATGTCCAGCAAAAAGAAAAACAAACTACTTCTTCTAGAAATAATTCGATTCGAACGCTTTAATGCACACTACAGTACCTAAAATGACATTCAGTGATAGTTTAACCATTAATTATTGCCAATAATCGTAGCTTGGCGTGTAGCGACAGCTTTTACAAAATTCCAGTATTGGACGAATTATCCAACGACAGCTTTAATTATCTCTACGACTGTATGAAACATAACGTAACATCACGTACAGTGACAGATTTAATTAACACACAATATGTTACATAAAATTCGGTAGACAGTCATAATAAACATAACTTCATGCATCATTATTACCAGCAACAGCTTATATAACCGTCAAAACATCTGCTATGACGTACAAGCTTGGTTTTAATAAATTTGTTATAGTTAATTAATAATTAATTGAACTTGAAGCGAAAGCATTCTTAAGCTTTATGCTAAATACAACGTTACGTTCATTTAGCCAACTAAAAACAATAAATAACATAAATATATAACTGTATTTCGGCCTAGATATGTTCTAATCATGTCCCAGGGTAAGATGCTGTAATAAGATACATATATATATATGTTGCTGAAGTTATTTTGATCCGTGCTTTTGTTTCAGATCTGAAGAATACATCTATGGCTTTCTTGCTGTTGTTTTGGATCCTAGTTAACATTTATCTGCACATTTTCTAGACTTTCCAGTGCAAAGAGAAGTTGGAAAAGAATATAATATAAACGAAAAGAAACTGTTTTTGGTTGAATACTTAATAAGTTAATGTTTATATCCCACTTGTGAAGCAATTAAAACAATACCATTGATCAATAACCGATGTCATTGACTTCCTGTTTTTTTCGTACATTGTCATATGAATTTAGATTAGCATATGCATTTTAGTTGTAAATGCTTTTGTTGGTCTTTGGCATAATACTATTTCAGACTGTATGTGTTGTGTATATGATTGAATCGAATGCTATATATCACCATAAAGCATCTACTTTCTTGATTATTTAACCTTTTTATTTTATTTAATTGTGTGTTTTAGTCTGAATTAAGTAATTTACTAATAATAGTTAATCTATCTACAAAGTATGATATTCGTAAAAGTTGAAGCACGCAGATTGATGAAAATCACACCAAATATACGCCAAATCGCTCTCCTCGAAAACAAATTCTTGTAGAGCATCCCCCCCGGACCACCTCTCCCATAATAGTATTTGCATCGTTGTCGCTTTTGATACGGCCCTGCTCAGTGGAGTTATTTACCAACTACAAACATTATTAAAACCATTAATGTATAAATCTAAGCTTAATGAATATAAAAAGCTTAACTTAGCTTTCAATATTCCTGTTACAAGGTTGGAAAAATTCATATTTATTAAGTTATTATAATGTCGTCAAGAAAAAAAAACTGTTTCGACGATTATATCTACATTTTTGTCGTAAAATGTGACACACACTTTTATGATTTTTTTCTAGCTGAATGTCCATAGTCTCTAACATTCGACGCAAATGACTGAATTTGTTAATAATTTAAGTTTTTTTTCCACTTTCCAAATATTCATTTTGAAGAAATCATGATTTTTTTCGGTTCCATACCGATGTTTCTTCGAGAAATAGGCACTGATATTTCTATCTGCTGCGTTCAAAGCATTGACAATGTATCAATATTATATTTTATTTTATATTCTAAAACTTGGTAAGTGCTAACATTTTAGCTTTTACAGATACTATAAAGCTATGCAGAAAAGTATAAACATTACAATTCTAAGTTTTTAACGTGCATACAGAAAAAAGCAGTGTTGTTTAACTAAGTTGACAGGTAGATTTAAAGCTAGGAAACTACGATGCCAAAAACTCACACAAGACTTGGCAAATTATCTTTAAAATATGTATGTATTTTTAATATTTTAATGAATCCACTCTGGAATTTGCTAATGGAAAATTTGATATTCAATAAATCGTTATAAAACAGTTTTTGTTATATTCTCCTTGAGCATAATATCACATGACTGTCAGTTACCGATAATCAGTTACATGTATAAAATTAATGGTGAATTAGCAAGAATTAAAACACACACTATTAACAATCAAAGATAAATAACAATACGAATAGGCTGGTTATTAATAGGTTTCCTTAATTTAAATAATCTTCATTCCTGTACATATCCTCGTGTCGTTTGATTATTCACGCGCTATTAATATAGGCGATGGATTTGACGTTACCAAAGTTTGTAAACAAATGCAGCACGTGATAACTTGTAAACACGGACAAGAAAATGCGTGGTGACCTGGCATATAACTTGAGCAGAAGACAACCGCCTTTGAGCACTCAATGGCTGTATGGGTTTTTTAATAGGTGGAATGACCGTATTTCATATATGAAGTTACGAGAGCTCAAGCAAATAGTGTAACACCAGAAATTGTCACGCACTACTAAAGAAACTCCAGGAAATTGTCTGGACTCCAACCTAATCACCGTCCTCCAATGTAAAAGGTCCTATTGGTTCATCAGCACAGGCAGTCACCAAGGTCCACTAGTGTCATTCTGATTGGATGTGCCAAAGCCTTAAGAAATAGTTTTCCCCCTTAAGAAACAGTTCGTGTTCAAAGGTAAAAGATGGAACTCGGATTTTATGACTGGAGCAACTTCTGGTGTCAAAGGAGTTCTGTCAGACTGCCTGGTCAAACTCCAAACTATTCAAACAATATTTGGAATATAATTTCCTGCCTTTTGCACGTGCCTCTGGCTCTGTCTCACATCCTGCCCTATTATTGTACGATGGTCATGCATCACGTGTCCACTTCTTTAATTGATTGGGCAAAGACACAAAATATTGTCTTGTTTGTCCTCCCACCCCACTCCAGTCACTTACTGCTGCCATAAGATGTGGGGATCTATTGATCTATGGGCCTTAAACAAAAAAAAGAGTAATATATGCAAATCAGGAATCGCCACACTCACAAAACACAGCCTCCCCACGCAGCGAAAAAGAAGAGCGAAGAGAGAGAGAGAGAGAGAGAGAGAGAGAGAGAGAGAGAGAGAGAGAGAGAGAGAGAGAGAAACTACATTCTACCATTTAGAATGTAGAGTGTACATGAGGACAAATATGGGACAATTTATAACTAAGTATCAGATTTGTGCTCTGGCTAGTAAAACGTACTGAAAAGCCATGACTCCGGTCAATATCCTGTCAGCTTCCGAAAAACTGGAATCTTCAGTGAGAAGGTTATCACTGATGACAAGCTCTATCCTTCTGAGGCTTTTCATGAAGAATTTCCGGTCAAATACGTTGTTGCTATCAATGCAGATGAAGATGTTGTCAAGAAATTTCTTCAAGAGAAAGCACACAAAGGCCCTAGTTCTGACATTTGCAGATCAAGGGATAAAGAGACCATTTTCTAAGGGATAAGCAATTACAGAAAATGTGTATGCAAAAAGCTAAAGCTGAAAGAAAATGAGACAAATAAAAAACCAAAGTCCAACACTAATACATGCAGCAAATCAGTAAGCCTTTAAGTCTACAACCACCAACCAGTGGAATAAATACAAACAACGCCAAATCTTGTTCTGATGATGAAGATGACTTTAATGATGATACCAACAATGACGATGATGAACCCTGTTTGTGTGCAACTTTCGGACACCCACAGAACGAACTTAAGGACTGCCCATACATTGTAATTGTCAAGTGGGCTAAATGGGACAATGGATTGTGCTGTCATTGGGTCTATCTCAAGTTTTGCTGTGACACAACAGTTGTAGGAAAACATACCAAATTTCCATGCCCCTATTGCCTTGAAGAGTAACTTTACAGCAAAAACTGAAGTAACACATTGTATCATTGTATACAAGTTAAAATTGTTTGTTTACCGTTCAGTGAACCTGTTTGTTAATTTGAATGTTAAAATTTGCCATAAAAATTCAGCTTAAAGAGTTTGTGAATTTAAATCACATTACTGTAGCCATAATTAATGGCCTAATTTATTAGCATGCATGACAAATAAGACAGTTTATCACTTCAAAAATATAATGAAGAATACTAAGAATTGGCGAATATAAATGTTTTCCTGACGAATTTTAAATACTTTAGGGTCACAAGTCTGTAAATTGTGCTCGTTCCCTAAATAATTTGGCACAATCAAGACCATGCTGCCATAAGCAATATTACTCGAAAGTTTAATAAAGGAATGTAAAACTATAGCTAACGTTTAGTTTTGGTGAGGAAAACTAAGCACAAAAAGCATAACTGTCCACTGAGACAGTGGCCTAAAGAATTTGGTATCATCACGACTGTGTAATTATAAGCTACAAAAGTTTGATGAAGAAGTATTAAGACATTGAAGAGTTATAGCCAACGTTTCGTGACGGACAGACGAACAAAGCGTTCCCTATGTATCACTTTTCTTCAAAAAGTTCACAAAATGGGTGACAAAACTCCGAGAACAAAATGTGACCTTGACATAAAGAATTTTGGCATCATTACGACCATGTTGTCATAAGCTATACAACTCGAAAGTTTGATGAAGAAATGGTTAAGCTTTAGCCAACGTTAAATTTTCGTGACGGACAGACGTATAAAGCGATCACTATGCAAAACTTTTTCTTCGAAAGGGCCACACAAAAATGACCGAACAATTTAATAACTATGTCTCGTTTAATGTAATGTTAATCTTCCCGGAATCATTAAAATATCAACACAGCCGAACAGATTATTAGTTTAATAGCTGTTGAAATGGTGATATAAGTGTTGTGATAAAAAGAACGTAACATATCAAATACGAGTAGCTAATAAAAAACAACAGCGACTAAATACTGTTGTGATTAAGATCTTGATTTCCTGACTCAATTCCAAACGGACGTAAATGATATATGTAGAACTCCAGAATGTACATGCTTCGGGGATTTATGTTGTGAAATGAGACTGCATAGTCACTGATACTCCCTTGGGTCTGAAAGTAAAAGAAAAAGTGTTTAAACATATTAAAACTATCGAACATCTCTAGTATTCTAGCATATTTTTACGAAAATGACAAACGATATATTTTTATTCAATTCTCACTACTAATTCTATTTCGTTTAATAGAATTGCTACGGTATTAAATGAGATGTGTGTTGCGCATGAGCGATCAGTGTGCTTGCGCTTCCGGTTTCCGGAAAATGTGCTTTGTGATCAGTTAAGAAATTTATGGTTTTAAGTGGCTTAAACGGACCTAGTTCGTTATATATATATATAACAATTTTGTTGTTTATTATTAGCCACGTGTGTTTGTACGTAGTGCAACATCTTCATCTGAGAGTGATATTGTTACTGCACACACTACAAATTACAAAATTTAGAATCAGTATTGAGCCGAAACAAGACAAAGTAACTACTATGTATTGGTTGCCTAAAATGCATAAAACACCGTACAAAGCAAGATTTATTGCTAACTCAACTTCTTGCACTACTACTAAATTATCCGTGCTCTTAACTTCTTGTCTTACAGCTATTAAAGAACATGTAATGAGGTATTGCGATAAGGTTTTTGAAACTTCTGGCAAAAATTTATTTTGGTCGATTAAAAATTCAAATGACGTTTTGAAAAAGCTTAAATCAAATAATTTGCAGGCGTTCTGTTTGTCTACTTATGATTTCTCAACTTTATATACCTCGCTCCCTCATAATTTAATAAGAGACAAACTAACCAGTCTCATTGAAAAAACGTTTGCTAGAGAAAATAAAACCTTCATCGCTTGTAATGAACATAGGGCATTTTTTACAGATGGTTCTTATGATAATTATACTTTATGGACTTGTCAAGACTTAATAGAGTCGCTAACTTTCTTACTGGATAGTATTTATGTTAGATTCGGTACCTCTATTTATAAACAAGTAATAGGCATCCCAATGGGTACTAATTGTGCACCCCTTGTTGCTGATCTGTTTTTATACTGTTATGAAAGAGACTTTATGTTATCTCTTTCTACTGAACATCAAGATGATATTATTACAGCTTTTAACAACACCTCGAGGTACCTTGATGATTTATTAAATATAGATAATAACCATTTTCCATTACTGGTTAATAAGATCTACCCTAAAGAACTACAACTTAATAAAGCGAACACTTCAGAACAGCAAGCAAACTTTTTCGATCTAAATCTGTCAATTGAAAATGGTTATGTCAATACTAAAATATATGATAAAAGAGATGATTTTAATTTTAATATAGTAAATTTTCCGTTTTTAGACGGCGATGTTCCCCGTGCAACATCTTACGGGGTTTATATTTCACAGCTTGTTCGCTTTTCAAGAGCTTGCAACGATAGTAATGATTTCAATGAACGTAATCTTTGCATTACAGAAAAACTTTTAAAACAAGGTTATCGGTATCACAAATTAAGGAAAACATTTTGCAAGTTTTATCGTCGATACCCAGATCTAATTCATAAATACAGGTGCAGTTTAAAATCACTATTGCAACAAGGTATTTCACATCCAGTTTTTTTTATGGAGATTTAATTTATAAACTTAAGAAGATAAAGGGCAATGTTAATTTCTCCCGGTTATTCGTAAAAACCATCTGTAAATTTAAAAAGAAAGGTTACCAACATGATATTTTACAGCGCTCTGCATGCCTGGTGATTAACCCTTCTACAGTTGATCATTATGCTTACCTCTTTGGTTGCACGACGGTGGCAGGGGTTTAAGAGTTTATAAAGGTTTATGGGGAAATCTTTTCTTAAAAGAACCTAGAAGCTCGATTTGTTTCTTTTATCCCTGTCATCGTGTTCTTGCTGATTTTACTCCAGGAGCTCTGGTCTCGGTAAGATCATTGAGTACCCGCCCTTTGGCTTTGCAATGCTATTTAATTCTTATGTTTTATATGTTTGTGTGCTTTTGCATGCAACATTGTTGAGCCAATAAGTGGGTTGGAGTTGTTTCACCAAGACAACTTGTATTTGTTTTGTGAAATGAGAACCTGTTGGGGCAAGTGTGAGGTTGGTGCACCCTAGAACCTTGTTTAAACCCCCAGTGGCAATTTGATTTGCCACTAACCGTTCCAAGGCGGTAACCAATCGGGATCTCATTTTTGTTAATTGTTAGTGGAGTCTCATTTGAAACTGATCATTTTATTAACCATGCTCTCTCCCTCTCTTCTTCTTGACTGTGTGGGGACCCAGCAAGCACAGGTATATCGGGCCAATATAGGCTAGCTGATATCAGTTTATGTTATTGGTCCGATATATTCCCGATATAAGCATCCAACTGTATAAAGCAATTATATTGTGAAAATATGTTCCGTTCTATATTTTATTGATATTAGCCATATTTTCCGTCAAATTTTAGCGTCAATTTCTCATACTAATTCTCATTTTAAAAAGTCGGATCTTTCAATATCGGCCCAATTGCGGTGTGATTTACGAACGTACATCCAAAGATCGACAACTCTGCGGGGAGGGTGTTAGAAACAGAAATGAAGCAGACACGTTGGAAACCGGTAATTTTATGTTCTATATTTATTTTTAAAACTCGATCTGGTAAAAAATTTAATATTGTGAAATTATTCCGACAAAAAATGTTTAACTTTAAATTAATTAGTTTATTTTCTTCATTCACTTCGGGACTAGCTGCGACGAAAATACGAAATTGAAAATCGCAATACTTTCAGTGATATACTGGGTAATTACCAGTAAGCTTTGAAATTTTACTAAATCATTTATTGTAGTTCCTATTTTTAGTCATTTTTTCTTTCCGTTTTATTATGTTACTTTTGCAGTAAATGTGCAGGCACATCAGTTTACAATTGTCACAATTTTTCGCGACTTTTTTCTATGCAGAATCAAAATAGGATTAGATAAAGTAAATTAAACGATTAAAGATTTTAGATGAGCCAAGTAAAAAGATCACATTTTATCTGATTTTATTACCTGATACCTTATATAAATGTAATTTGGTATTTCTTACTGTTTTCTGAATTCTTAAAACGTCCAAGTTCGCGAACTGTTGACTGGTCAATAGTTTTGACTGTTTCCCTCGCATGCTCCGACGTCATAGAGGATCCCCCCCTTTGAGCGAGCGGTCTCTTGATCGAACTGTTGACCGGTCAATAGTTTCGACTGTTTCACTCGCTTGCTCGAAAGTCATAGAGGATTACCCCTTGAATTAATTGATCAGGTAATAAAAGAGTTATTTCATATGTGATCTGAGAACAGTCAAACAGTTGTCCCTCGGTGTCGGGGATAGTGTTTGGGCCTACGACCTCGGCTAACAGTTCAAAGCGCTATCCCCTCCACCTCGGTCCAACAGATTGACTGTTCCCAAATCACATATGAAATAACTGTATAATAGATGATAGAAAATGTGGATATAGCTCGATCAGCTGTTCTTTTTCTTTTGTTTTGTAACTCCACATAATTATCATTTCTATTTGAGGTTGATCCATGTTGAATGGGTCTTGAGAGCTCTTTAACTAAGTTGTATTAGCTTGTTTCGCAATCAAGAAAAAAGAATTCAGTATAAACTACATACACATGACAGTGTGCATGTGTGTTTAATTGACTAATTCTCATCAAAAATGTTTAAACTGAATAAATCTTTAACATTTTGAGTTACATGTAAATGAATTCAAAATCTTCATGTCTTATGTACTAACAGGTAACATATCTCTCCATGTATGGTGGCCACAACTTAAAGCAAATGGTGAGGCGACTACTGAAAGAAACCGTAAGCAGCAGATTGGCGGAGAAGTATAACTTCCTGGTGAAAAAGGGGAAACTGGCGTTTGGTTCCCTAAAACTTACCTCTGTTCTTTACAAATTACAATAAGTTACTAGAAATGTGTCCATAGGACACGGATGCCCCCGCTATGCATGTTTGTCATGGTGAACATTTATACCAAGTTATTTGAAAATCCAATAAGTAATAACAAACTCACAGCCCAGACAAGAAAATTCTGGTTTTAGTAATAGTGACCTTGACCTTGGACCTACAGGCATGGGAATTGTACACAACACAACGCCTTTTCATAGTGAACATTTGTGCCAAATTAGTTTGAAATCACTCTGTTAATAACGAAGTTATAGCCAGTACAAGAAATTTCTATTTTTTGTAACAGTGACCTTGACCTTGGACCTACAGGCATGGGTATTGTACACAACACATCGTCTTGATATAATGAACATTTATACCAAGTTATTTTAAAATCCTTTTATAAAAAATAACAAAGTAACAGAGCAGACAAGATTTTTATAACAAAATTCTATTTTTAGTAACAGTGACCTTGACCTTTGACCTTTAGGCATGGATGTTGTACACGACACACCACCTTATCATGGTGAACATTTGTGCCAAGTTATTTTGAAATCCCTCCATTCATAAGGAAGTTACAACCCGGACAAGAAAATTCTATTTTTAGCAACAGTGACCTTGACCTTGGACCTACAGGCATGGGTATTGTACGCGACACACCGTCTTGATATGATGAACAGTTATACCAAGTTATTTTAAAATCCAATACGAAATAACAAAGTAACAGAGCGGACAAGATTTTTCCAACAAAATTCTATTTTTAGTAACAGTGACCTTGACCTTGGACCTACAGGCATGGGTGTTGTACGCGACACACCGCCTTGTCATGGTGAATATTTGTGCCAAGTTATTTTGAAATCCCTCCATTCATAAGGAAGTTACAGCCCGGACAAGAAAATTCTATTTTTAGTAACAGTGACCTTGACCTTGGACCTACAGGCATGGGTATTGTACGAGACACACCGTCTTGATATGGTAAACATTTATACCAAGTTATTTTAAAAACCAATAAGAAATAACAAAGTTACAGAGCGGACAAGATTTTTCCAACAAAATTCTATTTTAAGTAAGAGTGACCTTGACCTTGGACCTACAGGCATGGGTGTTGTATGCGACACACCGCCTTGTCATGGTGAACATTTGTGCCAAGTTATTTTGAAATCCCTCCATTTATAAGGAAGTTACAGCCCGGACAAGAAATTTCTATTTTTAGTAACAGTGACCTTGACCTTGGACCTACAGGCATGGGTATTGTACGCGACACACCATCTTGATATGGTGAACATTCATACCAAGTTATTTTAAAATCCAATAAGAAATAACAAAGTTACAGAGCAGACACAATTTTCGAACATACACACACACTGACACACACACACACAGCCAGGGTGAACACTATATGCCCTTCCGCCATTACATGGCGGGGGCATAAAAATTATCATAATTTTGCAATCAAAGGGGAACACACTTGCCTACTCTTTTGTTTCACCTTTGATTTTATTTGCTCAAATGTACAAAATGCAAATACCATTTGATTCAGTTCTTGTCAATAATCATGTGTAAACATTATAAGCTACATAAAATTATATATGTAGGAATTTTTATTTGTAAAAGAAATTGGAATAAAGTTGCTTACTACATGTTAAGTGTCAAGAGCTGTACATTTGTCCTGATCTTATAATCTTTTTACTTTAACAGAATGTGTGCAGAAGAATAATGCAAAAAATGTGCATGTGTGAAGGAGTTTGAGGATGTTGTGAAAGAACGGCTAAGGGGTGCTAAGGACAGAGACGGGGGTAGAAAAAAGAGATTTTCTGGGGCCACCAGTACCAATGATACTGAAACACCACCATTAAGTGAAACTGAAGAGAACTGAAGTGTTGTAAATGATACTGTTGTCTAGTAATCTGTTTTGATGCATCATTGTGTTGAGCACATTTTATTTTGATCTAGTTTTTGTAAACAGGAAACTCATTTGGCATAAAAAGTCACTTCTTTAACTCGGTGAAACATGTATTCTGTGTTAGCAACAGAAATGTGAAAAAATTAAGATAATAAAGTTAACATATATTTTGAAAAGGTGGTTAAAGAATCACAGTTTTGTTAAATCGTTTTTTAAAGACCCATAGAGCGACTTATTATTTAGTAAATTAGAGTTAGCAAAGAAACCTTAGAACAGTCCGTCACTGCTTAATTTCTATCACATAATCATTAGATGTCAAATCATATGACTGACACCTGTTTAATAAGTTTCAGCAATCAGATGCGTCATTTCATTGTGTAAGCTTTTGTCTGTTACGTACCAACAGTAATCATATACTTTAATACATGGTTCCTTTTTCCTGTCGCTCTCTTGATAGGGGGTTTCTGTATGTGCAAACGGACTCAATTCATTCCTTAAATTGTACTTTGGTAATACATGTACCAAAGTATTATGATATGGAGTAATATGTTGTAACATTTCTTTGCATCCACTTGTGATGTGTATTGTATTTTGTAATTTTTGTATTTTGTTTTTTGCTTATTTGTATGAAAATACTCATCTTAATGGTGGACAAGTCAAATCAATCTACCTGAAGTACATGTTACATTTAAAGGGACTGGCCCACACATTCAGGCAAAAAAATGGGTAGCGGTTGGAAAATACCGGTAGCAAAAAATTATTTTTTCTGATGATTTTTCAAGATGTTTTATATGTCGATTACTTAGTTTCTCTTTATAAATACAACAGCTATTTCTATGTTTATCAAAATTTTCCTTTTTTCTACCCGCGTACAATTTGTGGGCCAGTCCCTTTAAATGTTTTTTTAAAGTTAAGTTTACAACAGCATTGGTTTACTTGTATCGATCAACTTATTACTCTTTTATGTTATTTAAAGCTAAGTCAAAAAAACAAACTTTAGTGGCTTTTAATTTTACCTTCGTAGTAAACTTGTATCACTTTCATGTTTGTTTAAGTCAAGTTTAAAAGTAGTGGTGGTGTAGGGCATAAGGTGTCGGACGCTCATTTGCGTTGTGGGTTCAAACCCCACTGTGGTCACGACCTTAGCTTTTTTTATAAGACACCAGAACTGATTTTTCCAGAAAGCGGACTCGAAAGTGATTCGAAAAGCTTCAATCTTCCTTCACAATCGAGCTTAAATAAATTACTATAAACTAAACTAAACTAAACTAAACTTGTTTACATTTAAACTTCTTAGTCGACTTGTTACACTTTCATGTTTGTTTAAGTCAAGTACCAAACTTGTTCTTAGTCGACTTGTTACACTTTCATGTTTGTTTAAGTCAAGTACCAAACTTGTTCTTAGCTAACTTGTTACACTCTCATGTTTGTTAAAGTCAAGTACCAAACTTGTTCTTAGTCGACTTGTTACACTCATATGTTTCTTTAAGTCAAGTACCAAACTGTTTTATATTTTATCTTCATATGCAACTTGTTTTATTTTCATGTCATTTTATTTATGTGCCAAACAGTATCATTTTAATTTCATTTTCAACTTGTTTCACTTTAATGTTCTTTTAGTAAAGTGCCAAACAGTATTATTTTACTTTCTTAGTCGACTTGTTTCACTTTCATGTTTGTTTTGTTTTAGTAAAGTACCAAACAGTATTATTTTACCTTCATAGCTTTCTTGTTTTACTTTCATTTTTTTAGTTCAGTGCCAAAACAGTAGTATTTTAGTATTTGTCCCTAAAATATGTCAACTTAATTGTTACACTTCCATGTTTTACAAAGTTAAATGCTAACAGCATTATTGTTTACCCAAAGAATGTGAGCTTGTTACACTATTAAATAAAGTGCCAAGCAGAATTATAGTTTAACCCTTCCCTTGCAAATGGTAATTGTATCTGCCTTGCAACCAGTGCAGATCAAGATCATCCTGCACATCCTTGCAGTCTGATCATGATCTCTACTGTTTGCTATTTAGTCAGAAAGTTTTTTCTTGAAAATCCTGATGAACTATTAATGGTACTGTCCAAATTGAAAGATGGAGTAGTCCATTTTAGAAGTTAGTAAGGTAAAGGTTAATTTAACTTATACATTTAGTCAACTTGTTACACATGTATATTTTGTCACTTAAGTTCTTAGTTGACCCTAATAAGTCAAGAGAATTGATATATATTGTCATCTTCTCACACTTCTATGGATTTGTGAGTTGCATACAGTGTGTTTTTTATGATTTTGTTAATATATGTTAACCTTGACTCGATTACACATTACCTATTACTCATGAGATATAATTATAATTGTTTTGATTGTGAAGTATTGTATAGTTTATTTAAACTGTCACAAACTGCATCATTATATGGTAAGTGCACACAATAAATATATATTCGCTTCAGAGAAATATAGTGTGAGCACAGACAGTGTAATTATGCAGTTTGTTTTAGTTTTTAAGTAACAGCAATGTGTTAGCTTTATATCAACTTGTTGCATATCAATTATTTTGCCTGTTTTGTGTTATCAATGTTGTGTTACATACACCATTTAGTCACAGCAGTACATATGTGTCTAACCATAAAAAACTTGTTGCACTCTTAAACTTCTTGTTGCAAGTTACATGCCACTTTTACAGTATTATCCATGCAGTTTGCCTGTTATAGATTTTGTGATTTCTGATGAAATTTGAAGAAAATGAGATACCATTTTCAACGTCAATGTATTGTTTCAATGACATATTTCTGTCCATAAAGTAACTAGGGTTTGAATATATAGATGTCAGCGGGTCGGTTGGTCAGCTTTTTGTGTCATGTCTGGGGTATTAATCCACTTTAATGTCGAGTAGTCTGTCCGATATTGAAAGCTAATCGTGGGCCGATAATGAAATTTGATGCAAAGCTGATATAGAAATATGATGATGGGTGGATATAGAAATCTGATGATGGGTGGATATAAAAATCTGATGATGGGTCGATATAAAAATCTGATGACGGGCCGATATAAAAATCTGATGATGGGCCGATGTCGATTTTATATAGGAACAATATCGGCTTGATGTCGGAAAGTATGTTGGGCCGATATTACATCAACTTTGCAAGGCTGATGGTGGGCCGATATCTATTTCTGATGATGGGCCGATATTGAAGACATTATCGGTCCTATATTGGCTCGATATATAATGCTTGCTGGGGAGGCTGTTTTTTCTGAATGTGGCGATTCCTGATATGCATATTTCACATTTTTATAATCACATTAGTTGTGTATGTGCTGTTTGGCGGCCGTAAAACGTCTCCCCGTACTTACATTCAATACTGTTATCTTTTCATCCCTCAGGGACTGCATTTGACATTCACTTTCTACACCCCCTCCCCACTCACTCATTTACTCTCAAATACCACATTGAAGGTTATATGTTCACCGACTTTCTGTTACGTTTAAATTGAGTTATTATTTTTTATTACACCTCACGTGATTAGTTTACTATATAGCGTAATGTGACGTCAGAGGGAGATAATTTCTACTGTCACATATGCGACAGCATACTGTCACCCTCGCGTGGATCTAAAAATAAATATCTTGGAAATCCGATTACAAATTAACTTCTACGCATGCGTAATTGACCAAGGGAGATAAACGCATTTTGATCATTATTTGTAGCCGCTTATTGAGCATTATTGATTTTGGACTTCCGGCGCTTGATTTTGTTCCAAACGACATTTTGTCTGTACTGGTTTTGTCTGTTCATGAAATATGTCTCGGTTTGCTTATATTTCGGAGGAGGATTTAACCAGGCTAGAAAATGCCAAGGATTCAGTGAATACTAAACGTGTGGTTAACAGAAGTGTAAAACTTTTCAGAGAGTTTCTCGGCGAAGAAAACCAGTTTGAGGACTTTCCTAAATCTGTTTTAAACAATCAGTTGCGATTATTTTTTGCATCTCTAAGAACTTGCAAGGGTGTGGAACTGAAAAAGTCTTCCTTGCACAATATTAAATATGGACTTGTGAAATACATTAAAGAAAAGTGTGGTGTTGACATTGGGCAAGATGCAGAATTTGAATCTACCAGGAAAATATTCAAGGCCAAGTTGACGGATCTTCAAAATAAGGGAAAGGGCTCGGTTGAGCACAAGAAAGAAATTACTTTTGATGACCTCCAGACGCTGAACGACAAAAAAATTTGGTATTCAACACATCAACACCAGTCGGATTGCAAAATAAAGTAAGAATTCTACACTTGCTACAATAAATAAATTCATGATATTTTATCATTTATTGTAGAAAAAACAGGCTCTTGTATATAATGATTATGTATAACTTTAAGGGATAATAACAATCTACCCAAATTTATTTTTCAGGTGTGGTTTGATATTATGTACCACCTTTGCAGAAGAGGGCAAGAAAATCTCCGGCTTATGAAGAAGTCCACATTTGCTGTGAATACAGATTCCTCGGGCAGAGAGTATGTGTCACAGATTTTGGATGAGGCAGACAAGAACCACGGGTAAAACCATAATTTTAAGATGCTTTCCATTTGACTATCACCATTATTTTTTAAATGATAGTATTTTTTAAGTATTTTTTTTTGAAAAAAAAATTAGTTTGTTTATGTTAAAAAACATTATTTTTGTGTTCTATATTAAGGGCTAGGTGACCAGTTTAACATTATATTAAAACGTTTTCATCAACACACTTTATTTTGACTTCAGTGGTGATGCAGGCCCAGACGATACGATCGGTGAGGCCCGCATGTATGCCCAACAAGGAGCCATGTGCCCAGTCAAGTCCTTCAAGGAATATATAAAAAAACTGCATCCGGAGTGTGATGACCTGTGGCAGAGGCCCCGAGAGAGCTATAAATTAACTGACAGTGTGTGGTATTGCTGCAGTCCACTAGGCAAGAACAGTCTTAGTCAAATGATGCCTAGAATATCAACTTTGGCGGGATTATCTTGTCGATATACCAATCATTGTATTAGGGCCACCAGCATATCAACACTGGATAGAGCAGGCTTTGAAGCGCGACATATCATTCGGGCCTCTGGTCATAGGTCAGAAAAATCAGTGAAAAGCTATGCTTGTAGACTTACAGAAACAACAAAAAGACAAATGTCTGATGCGCTAAATAACAATCTTAGTGGGGGAATGAATGAAACTAATGCTCAAACTCTAGGTGATTTGACAACGGAAGATCTGGATAGAATTTTTTCATGTGACAATGAATTTGCAGATATTTCTGAAATTTCCAATCACAAATGTGTTGAAGTTCAGGCTCCGTATGTCATGAGTTCCTGTGATAAAGTGTCAACAAGTTCAGTGTCACAAGTGAACACTCTCTCGCCTCAAATTTTTAACTTTCCCAGCAACCTTGCAGCAAATGCAGATTGTTACAATATAACTCCACAAATGCATAATTGTACAGTGAATTTCTATTTTAATGCAAAGTGACTAAAAACTGTAAAGTTGACCCTTGATGATCAAATGTAAGATGATATTGTTCAATGCACAATAAAAATTACATGTTGAATTTGTTGAATAAATAGTTTTTTACTGTTTTGATTGTTTTTCTCTTCTTTAAACATTGAACTCAAAATGTAATGTTAAGCAATTAATTTGGTCATAGTCAAGATCTCTAAAAAAAACAAATGTTCGGATGTTCGGTGTAATAAAATAAATATCACATCCCATTGGGGGAGACAGTACGAAATGTTAACCCTTGAGAAGGTAATGTCAACCTCGGCTAACGCCTCGGTTGACATTACTTCTCTCGGGTTAACATTTCGTACTGTCTCCCCCAATGGGATGTGATATTTATATAATACTATCTGGAACCAGAATTGGTCCTTTTGGTGTATTTTAGTACTCTTTTTACAGTCCCATGTCTTTGGGATCAGTGAATCAGCACGTTAATATTTATGGAAATTGTTCTGTGTGCTATTTATAGAATAAATTGTTTAGCGCGCTGTACTGCCAATACAAGTATTACGTTGTGACGTCACTTAAAAATTTCAATGTAACCTAAAGTCGCTGCTCATATAATGGTATTCTTTCTGGCGGCACAAAATAAAATATTAAAAATAAATATTTCACCTATAAGGCTATCTTCTGCGTCTTCTGTCCAAACACCGCATAAAATTAAATCATTTAAAAATCTGCAGCTATCAGTTCGTTTATCACGTTTAAATTTATCTTCGGCAAGCTCTATTAATATGACAGGTCTTCAGAGTGTTCATCGTACAAATTTATTTAAAAACAATTTAAAAATTACACTGTCACCTTTAAAATCTCCTATTCTTCGAAAGTACAATATTTCTACACCAAATATATTGAATGACACAAGACGCAGATCTTATCCTTCTATTTTCAAGTGCAATTCTAAGAGGTGCAGATGCTGTGATTATTTGAATTGTAATTCTGTCATTAAATCCACAGTTCACGGCAGAACTTTTTTCTGTTAACATTCATAATGATATAGACTGACAAACTGATAATGTTGTTTACGTTTTAACTTGAAATTCTAATAACTGTGGAATTCAATATGTAGGTCAAACAGGTCGCACCTTAAAAACACGTTTTGGACAACATTGTTCTAAAATTCGAAACAACAGCAAATTGAAAACATTTTTATACCAGCATTTTAAACATTCAGGACACCGTTTACAAAATATTTCCGTTCAACCAGTTGAAAAACTTACATTTGACAGCGCTGCATCAAGAGCATTTAAAATCAGGGCCAGACTCATTTCGGAACAAAAATGGATTAAAAAATTACAATCTGCATACCCACTTAGTTTAAATGATAATATTTATCAGGAAGGCAACGTTTCTAAAAATCCGGATTATGACGTCTTTGAATTGCTTGAATTACGCAAAAGAAAATCGAGGTCGCACGGAAGCAGAACTAATGGAAACATAAAAAGAAAATCACGTATTCGTTGTTCTATTAATGACCTACATATTATTTTAAAACAATCTGGCAGACACGCTATGCTATCTAGGTTGGCTTCTCTTTCTATATCAAGTCTGCAGAAACTGGATGAGGAAGCCGACGACATTGTCATAAGAACCCATCCATTTTACGAGGTTGCTAGTCTGATTCAGTGTTATACTCGGCATGTTCTCAGGCCACACATTGACTTGGAATCTGACCATAAAAGACATTTCCTTAAAATTTCTTTTTTAAATAAAGGAATATATTTTATTGACCTTCCTAGTATATTTAAAGATAAAACAGTTCAATCGGCTGTTCCTAATTATTTTAACAATACTGAATCGCCTATGGTTTGTTATAAATACAACAAACCAACTAGAAATACAATTTTTAATTACAATAAAATTACCTCTGATTTACAGATCATTGATAATACACCAAAATCTTGAGAGTGTTTAACTTCTAAATATTGCTATAAGCCTGTTGGTCATATTGTTACCGGTGATCTTAATGTAATCAAAGACTCTAGAATTCGTAATTTAATTTCTAAAGGTCCCAAATATAGAATTCCATCCAAAATTGATTTTAATGCATGTCGTGCAGAAATTGCTGAGTCTTTAAACCTATTTTGCAATCAATGGTGCAAAAGAGAACATGCTGAGCCTAATGCACTTTCTAACTGGAAAAAACACATATTCAAATAATAGACACTCGTATATCATTTTATGAAAGAAACATTGCTTTATTACCACCTCGACCTCGTTTTAACTTTCGTCATTTGAAAAAAGGAATTCAAGACTTCCATAACAAATTTGTTTTAACACCTGCTGATAAGGCTTCTAATAATGTAATTATAGTGTGACGGGTACTCTATATTAATATTCAAACTGAACAGCACTAATACTTATGTAGTGACTTCTTCATCTGAGAGTGATATTGTTACTGCACACACTCTACAAATTACAAAATTTAGAATCAGTATTGAGCCGAAACAAGACAAAGTACCTACTATGTATAGGTTGCCTAAAATGCATCAAACACCGTACAAAGCAAGATTTATTTCTAACTCTAGTTCTTGCACTACTACTAATTTATCCGTGCTCTTAACTTCTTGTCTTACAGCTATTGAAGAACATGTAATTAGGTATTGCGATAAGGTTTTTGAAACTTCTGGCAAAAATTTATTTTGGTCGATTAAAAATTCAAATGACGTTTTGAAAAAGCTTAAATCAAATAATTTGCAGGCGTTCTGTTTGTCTACTTATGATTTCTCAACTTTATATACCTCGCTCCCTCATAATTTAATAAGAGACAAACTAACCAGTCTCATTGAAAAAACGTTTGCTAGAGAAAATAAAACCTTCATCGCTTGTAATGAACATAGGGCATTTTTTACAGATGGTTCTTATGATAATTATACTTTATGGACTTGTCAAGACTTAATAGAGTCGCTAACTTTCTTACTGGATAGTATTTATGTTAGATTCGGTACCTCTATTTATAAACAAGTAATAGGCATCCCAATGGGTACTAATTGTGCACCCCTTGTTGCTGATCTGTTTTTATACTGTTATGAAAGAGACTTTATGTTATCTCTTTCTACTGAACATCAAGATGATATTATTACAGCTTTTAACAACATCTCGAGGTACCTTGATGATTTATTAAATATAGATAATAACCATTTTTTATTACAGGTTAATAAGATCTACCCTAAAGAATTACAACTTAATAAAGCAAACACTTCAGAAAAGCAAGCAAACTTTCTCGATCTAAATCTGTCAATTGAAAATGGTTATGTCACTACTAAAATATATGATAAAAGAGAAGATTTTAATTTTAATATAGTAAATTTTCCGGTTTCTAGACGGCGATGTTACCCGTGCAACATCTTACGGGGTTTTTATTTCACAGCTTGTTCGCTTTTCAAGAGCTTGCAACGACATTAATGATTTCAATGAACGTAATCTTTGCATTACAGAAAAACTTTTAAAACAAGGTTATCGGTATCACAAATTAAGGAAAACATTTTGCAAGTTTTATCGTCGATACCCAGATCTAATTCATAAATACAGGTGCAGTTTAAAATCACTATTGCAACAAGGTATTTCACAGCCAGTTTTTTATGGAGATTTAATTTATAAACTTAAGAAGAAGGGCAATGTTAATTTCTCCCGGTTATTCGTGAAAACCATCTGTAAATTTAAAAAGAAAGGTTACCAACATGATATTTTACAGCGCTCTGCATGCCTGGTGATTAACCCTTCTACAGTTGATCATTATGCTTACCTCTTTGGTTGCACGACGGTGGCAGGGGTTTAAGAGTTTATGAAGGTTTATGGGGAAATCTTTTCTTAAAAGAACCTAGAAGCTCGATTTGTTTCTTTTATCCCTGTCATCGTGTTCTTGCTGATTTTACTCCAGGAGCTCTGGTCTCGGTAAGATCATTGAGTACCCGCCCTTTGGCTTTTCGATGCTATTGGATTCTTATGTTTTATATGTTTGTGTGCTTTTGCATGCAACATTGTTGAGCCAGTAAGTGGGTTGGAGTTGTTTCACCAAGACAACTTGTATTTGTTTAGTGATATGAGAACCTGTTGGGGCAAGTGTGAGGTTGGTGCACCCTAGAACTTGGTTTAAACCCCCAGTGGCAATTTGATTTGCCACTGACCGTTCCAAGGCGGTAACCCCTCGGGTTCTCATTTTTGTTAATTGTTAGTGGTGTCTATTTTGAAACTGACCATTTTATTAACCATGCTCTCTCCCTCTCTTCTTCTTGACTGTGTGGGGAGGCTGTTTTTTCTGAATGTGGCGATTCCTGATATGCATATTTCACCTTTTTGGTAGATTAAAAAATGATGTCTCTGAATGGCAAAAATTAACCAATGACCCGGTTATCCTAGACATGGTTCAACACTGTCACATAAAATTTGTGAATAATGTTCCTCCAAAACAAGAAAAAATTCCACAGCAAATGATTAACAGCCATGAGGCTTGTATTATTGAAGCTGAGATTCAGAAGTTGTTAGATTTGAAGGTGCTGAAACTAGTTGTCTGGGATGACAGTCAGTTTATTTCGCCAATTTTCTTACGGCCAAAGAAAAACAATGAATATCGTATGATATTGAATTTGAAAAAGTTTAATGAGTATGTGCAATACCAACATTTTAAAATGGATACTTTTGAAACAGCCCTTATGTTGGTTAGAAAAGATATGTACATGTGTACAGCTGACATAAGACATGCATATTACTCGTCACCTGTTGCTACTGAACATCAAAATTTTTTTAGATTGATCTGGCGAGACCAAATTTTTCAATATACAGCAATAACAAATGGGTATAGAGATGGGCCCAGATTGTTCACTAAGTTGTTAAAACCTGTTTATGGAAAACTGAGGACAGATGGTCATATATGCCCAGGGTTCATAGACGACAGCCTCTTGGGGGCTGACAATTACCACAAATGTTTGGAAACATTGCATGTGTTTCATAAGGTACTTAAAAGCTTGGGTTTCATCATGAATGAAGAGAAGTCGGTGATGGTACCTTCCCAAAAAATAGTGTATTTGGGGTTCATACTTGATTCTGTACGTATGATTGTCATTCTAACACAGGAAAAAATGGACCACATTGTTGAATTGTGCACAAAATTACAACAAAACAAAAATAAGAGATGTAGTTCAAGTAACGGGTCTGTTGGTGTCCTCATTCTCTGCAGTAGATTATGGAAAGTTGTTTTTATAGAAAACTAGAAAAAGAAAAATTAGTAGCTCTCAAAAGAAATTATGGAAATTTTGATGCAGAAATGATTGTTAGTTCTGGCATGAGAGAAGATTTAGACTGGTGGATTGGTTATGTACATTCCCAAGTTCGAGTCATTGACCGGGGAAACCCGGATGTAGAAATTCAAACAGACAGTAGTTTGAGTGGCTGGGGAGTAGTGTTTCAAAACCAGAAGTTTGGTGGTAGATGGACTGCCGAAGAGTGTGGATACCACATCAACATTCTAGAACTAATGGCTATATTTTTTGCATTAAAAGCTTTGGCAGACAAAATTACAAGCAAACGAGGTCAGCAAAAACATTTGGTTGTTTTGCATGGCTACAGATATATGGTTATCCTGTGCACATATACCAGGTACTCAAAACGAGGCTGACAAGCCCTCTCGGCAGTTTAAGGATAATATTGAGTGGGGTTTGAGAAAAGAGGATTTTGACAAAATATGTTGTATATGGCAAAAAACAGAGGTTGATCTTTTTGCATCACGGTTGAACAATAAATTGCCAGTTTATTGTTCATGGCAGCCAGACCCTTTTGCTTCATATATAGATGCATTTACCATAGATTGGGGAAAGTTTACATGTTCTTATATTTTCCCTCCTTTCAGTACTCTGGGTCGCTGCATTCGGAAGGTACAAACAGACGAGGCAAGAGCGATTCTGATAGCCCCGTTATGGCCAACACAGGGATGGTTTCCGTTGTTGTTGACAACACTAGTGGACAATCCAGTTATTTTACCGAGAGCAACACAGTCGCTGGTATCTCAGGGTCAACTCAAACATCCAATGTCACAAAAACTGGTTCTAATAGCATGCAAAGTGTCAGGAGTTCGTTCCAAAAACGAGGCTTTCTGAAACAGCAACCAGCATTATCATGTCATCATGGAGAAATTCGACAAAACGCGAGTATGAAGTGTATATTTCGCCATGGCTACAGTTATGTGATAGACTCAAGATTGATTCAATATCGGTTTCTGTACAAAATGTTATAGAGTTTTTAACTTCAGAGATTGAAAAAGGACTAAGTTATAGTTCAATAAATACAGCTAGAGCTGCATTATCATCTCTCGGTATCATGGTGTATTCATTCAATGCAGGAACGCACCCAGTGGTTATCAGATTCATGAGAGGAGTGTATAATACTCGGCTCCAGGACCGAAATATGGTTATACATGGGATATTGACTAAGTGTTAGTTTATTTGAGAAAATTATCACCAGTGAAACACTTGAGTTTGAAAGATTTAAGCTATCTTCTGCGTCTTCTGTCCATATTCCGGCTAAATTAAATACTTTCAAATACATGCAACCGTCAATTTGTTTATCTCCAATAAATTTATCTTCGGCTACTTCCGTCAATGTGACCGTTTGCAAAGTGCACAATGTACCCATTTATTTAAAAATAATTTAAAAATAAAATTGTCACCTATCAAATCTCATATTCTTAAAAAATATAACATTTCCACGCCTATAAAACTAAACGACGGAAGACGCAGATCGTATCCTTTTATATACAAGTGTAATTTAAAGAGGTGTAGGTGCTGTAGTTTTTTAAAATGTAGCTCGACTATAAAATCAACTGTTAATGGAAGAACTTTTTCAGTAAATATTAATTCAGATATTGATTGACAAACAGATAATATAATTTATGTTTTAACTTGAAACGCTTTAAATTGTGGCATTCAATATGTAGGACAGACGGGACGCCCTTTAAAAACACGTTTTAGTCAGCACTGTTCTAAAATACGAAACAATAATAAAATCAATACATATTTATATAAACATTTTAAACAATCAGGCCACACTTTAAAACACGTTAGTATTCAACCTGTGGAAAAAATTATATTTGATAACAGTGCTTCAAGAGCATTTAAAATTAGAGCAAGACTTGTTTCAGAAGATAATTGGATAAAAAAACTACAAACTCCTTATCCACTTGGTTTAAATGATAATATTTATCAAGAAGGCAACATTTCAAAAAACCCTGATTTTGACATTTTTGGATTGCTTCAAATACGAAAACGAAAATCGAGGTCACATGGGATAAGGACTAATGGTAACATCAAAAGAAAATCACGTGTTCATTGTTCTATTCATGACCTTCAAAATATTTTAAAACATTCTGGAAGACATGCTATGCTGTCGCGTTTAGCTTCTCTTTCTATTTCAAGTTTACAAAAAGTGGATAAGGAAGCCGATGATATTGTTATTAGAACTCATCCACTTTATGAGGTTGCAAGCCTTACTCAGTGTTACACTCGGCATGTTCTAAGACCACATATTGACTTGGAATCTGATCACCAAAGACATTTCCTTAAAATTTCATTTTTAAATAAAGGCATAGATTTTATTGACCTTCCAAGTATATTTAAAGATAAAACTGTTGAATCGACTATACCTAATTATTTCAAGAATACTGAAACACCCATCGTTTGTTATAAATATAACAAGCCTATTAGAAACACAATTTTCAATTACAACAAAATTACCTCGGATTTACAGATTGTTGAAAACACACCATTATCTTGAGACTGTTCTAATTCAAAATTTTGCTATCAACCTGCCGGTCATATCGTTACAGGGGATCTAAATGTTATCAAAGACTTTAGAATCCGCAATTTAATTTCAAAAGGTCCAAAATACAGAATTCCATCGGACATCGACTTTAATACCTGTCGTGCAGAAATTGCAGTCTTTAAACTCTTTTTGCAATAAATGGTGTAAACGAGAACATGCTGAGCCTAATGCTCTTTCAAACTGGAAAAAACAAATATTCAAAATAATTGACACTCGTATATCCTTCTATAAAAGAAACATAGCTTTACTACCACCTCGACCTCGTTTTAACTTTCGTCATTTGAAAAAAGTTATTCAAGATTTTCACAACAAATTTGTTTTAACACCTGCTGATAAGGCTTCAAATAATGTTATTATAGTGTGACGTATACACTATATAAATGTTCAAACTGAAGAGCTTAATAGCACTAATGCTTATACACTGACTTCTTCATCTGAGAGTGATATTGTTACTGCACACACTCTACAAATTACAAAATTTAGAATCAGTGTTGAGCCTAAACAAGACAAAGTACCTACTATGTATTGGTTGCCTAAAATGCACAAAACACCGTACAAAGCAAGAGTTATCGCTAACTCTAGTTCTTGTACTACAACAAAGTTATCCGTGCTCTTAACATCTTGTCTTACAGCTATAAAAGAACATGTAATTAGGTATTGCGAAAAAGTTTTTGAAACTACTGGCAAAAATTTATTTTGGTCTATAAAAAATTCAAATGACGTTTTGAAGAAACTTAAATCAAATAATTTTCAGGCGTTCTGTTTGTCTACATATGATTTTTCTACCTTGTATACTTCTCTCCCTCATAATTTAATAAGAGACAAGCTAACCAGTCTCATTGAAAAAACTTTTGCTAGAGAAAATAAAACATTTATTGCTTGTAATGAACATAGGGCATTCTTTACAGATGGTTCTTATGATAATTATACTTCATGGACCTGTCAAGACCTTATCCAGGCGCTCACATTTTTATTGGATAATATTTATTTGAGATTTGGTACCTCTATTTATAAACAAGTAATAGGCATTCCAATGGGTACTAATTGTGCACCCCTTGTTGCTGATCTGTTTTTATACTGTTATGAAAGAGATTTCATGTTATCTCTTTCTACCGAACATCAAGATGATATTATTACAGCTTTTAACAACACCTCGAGGTACCTTGATGATTTATTAAATATAGATAATAACCATTTTCCATCACTGGTTAATAAGATTTATCCTAAAGAACTACAGCTTAACAAAGCGAACACTTCAGAAAAGCAAGCAAACTTCCTTGATTTAAATCTATCCATCGAAAATGGTTACGTCACTACTAAAATTTATGATAAAAGAGATGATTTTAATTTTAATATAGTAAATTTTCCGTTTCTAGACGGCGATGTTCCTCGTGCAACTTCTTACGGGGTTTATATCTCACAGCTTGTTCGCTTTTCAAGAGCTTGCAACGATGTGAATGATTTCAATGAACGTAATCTTTGCATTACAGAAAAACTTTTAAAACAAGGTTATCGGTATCACAAATTAAGGAAAACCTTTTGCAAGTTTTATCGCCGATATCCAGATCTAATTCATAAATACAGCTGCAGTTTAAAATCACTATTGCAACAAGGAATTTCACAGCCAGTTTTTTATGGAGATTTAATTTATAAACTTAAGAAGATAAAAGGCGATGTTAATTTCTCCCGGTTATTCGTAAAAACCATCTGTAAATTTAAAAAGAAAGGTTACCAACATGATATTTTACAGCGCTCTGCAGGCCTGGTGATTAACCCATCTACAGTTGATCATTATGCTTACCTCTTTGGTTGCACGACGGTGGCAGGGGTGTAAGAGTTTATGAAAGTTTATGGGGAAATCTTTTCTTAAAAGAACCTAAAAGCTCGATTTGTTTCTTTTATCCCTGTCATCGTGTTCTTGCTGATTTTACTCCAGGTGCTCTGGTCTCGGAAAGATCATTGAGTACCCGCCCTTTGGCTTTGCAATGCTATTAAATTCTTATGTTTATATGTTTGTATGCTTTTGCATGCAACATTGTTGAGCTGATGGGTGGGTTGGAGTTATTTCACCAAGACAATTTGTACTTGTTTTGTGATACGAGAACCTGTTGGGGCAAGTGTGAGGTTGGTGCACCCTAGAACCTGGTTTAAACCCCCAGTGGCAATTTGTTTTGCCACTGACCGTTCCAAGGCGGTAACCCCAAAGGTTCTCTTGTTTATTAATTGTTTGTGGCGTCCTTTTTGAATTGACATACATATATAAAACATGCGCTCTCTCTATCTTCCTCTCTTCTTTTTCGCTGCGTGGGGAGGCTGTGTTTTTTGAGTGTGGCGATTCCTGATATGCATATGTTGCTTTTTTTTTTTAAGTTAACCATGCTTATGGTGCTTATGAATGCAGCCAGAGCCCAGACTGTTCATCTTCTGAGTGTACATAAAGTTAAAAAGTTTAGTTCAGAGTTTGTTTTTCAGTTCAAAGGTTTATTGAAACAAAGTCGGCCAGGTTTCGACTGTTCTTTGTTCCATTTAAAAGCTTACCCTCCAGACAGGAGGTTGTGTGTTTATACAGTTCTGAAAGAGTATTTGTCACGCACGAAAACCTTAAGAAATAAGGGTGATGATGCTCTATTAATCAGTTATGTTAAGCCGTTTAAGGCGGTGACCAGAGACACAGTATCCAGTTGGGTAAAAACAGTTATGATACGCGCAGGAATAAGTGAGTCCTTTGGATCCCATAGTGCTAGAGCAGCTGTCGTGTCCAAGGCAAACCTGAGTGGAGTGCCATTAAAGAACATTCTGGAGAGAGCTGGATGGAAAAAACAGTCTACATTCGCAAAGTTTTACAATAAGAAGGTCAAAGACAGCACATTTGATCACACAGTACTGAAGTGTTGAGGTTAGATTTTTGTAATTATTTTGCTTTAAAATCTCATTTAATACGAAGATTAAACGAAATAGAATTTAAAAATTAAACGAGACTTACCTTTGTTAAGTCGATGTTTGATTGTTATTCTATGAGTATATAGAATTACGGAGGGATTAAATGCCACCCTCCTTCCCTACATATGAAAACTTGGAAATAATGTGTTTTAAGTTATAAGGCATTCCATAAAAATGTGTTTACTGTTGAAAATAATGTCAAAAAAGCTTTAAATACTGATAGCGCATGCGCAACACACATCTCATTTAATCCCTCCGTAATTCTATATACTCACAGAATTACAATCAAACATCGACTTAACCAAGGTAAGTCTCGTTTAATTTTTAAATTATCATGAAGCGTCTAAAGTCCTAGACCGTTTTCGTTGCATCCATACATTTAAGTACAATTCAGAAACGCATTTCAATAGCTTTTAGTGCATGACTTGTTTCTAATTTGTAATAATATGGAAAATAATTAAATAGTAGACTATAAAGACACTGAATGACTTCAACTACACATAGTGAACAAAAGCAAACGCATTTTGATTTTGAGAATTTGTAAGTATATTAAAGTATATGCCCATCATCGTTGTACTGTTTATTGGTGCAAAATACTGAGTTGCACTCAACCCGGGGCATTTATATTACAGTAACTGCGAATGAACAGGCTCAATCAAACCGAGCCTACAATATTGTCATGTGATGTGTTCGGTAAATTTCAGTTCCCCTTTCATCTGGTCAGTATTTTATCAAATCTGCGAAATACTCCAAACAGCTTCAATTCGTAGATTGAAACATAGACAAAATACCACAAACGGAGGTTATATCCTTCCTTAAATTTTGTCGTAAATTATAATTGCATCTTTAAGGAAATTGTGGAGTAAAATAATTTTGAGAATAATGTGCAAAAAAAGTTTCATTCTTGCTCTCGTATATGTACATGTATATATTTTTATCGATCTAAATGTTAACAGTCATGACGTGGAGTGACGGCTATTAAGTGACATCAATTCGGAGCTCCCAGATAATTTTAACATATTTACTTTCACACAGGCATTTCGTGGTTTTCACTTACTGGGAAAATAACAAACACGTCTGACAATATTTAGGGAAGTAACTTAAACAAACATTCGATGTGTTCACCGCAGAAATATGAAAAACTATCTGTTTTTTACGATGTCTTTTGACAAATTGAATAGTCAAAAGTTAGTAGAAGGTAAAATATGCTATGATTGATCTTGGAATTGTTTTCGATGTTGTTTAAAATCTGCATACATACAAATTCAGTGCCAAACCAACTACCTTTTTTACTTCCTTGGCATCATATGCAATGTACCAGTATGGATATTTTCCGTTGAAATGCGTCTCAGGATCAAAACAATGGAATCTGCTCTTTCCAAATTTTTTCGTAGTACTTCCTTATTTTACACCCAGTTTTTCCATGCACATGCCAAATTTGGTATCTGGCAAGCTGCCATTTTGGCGACACGAGTCATCCGCTCTAGCACCAAAACGTCGCATTGTCTCTTTGCTTAAAACATAGACATCACAGCTCGAGGGCTGAGTGCGAAACTATTCTATGTGACATTTTTTCCGAAATTGACTTTTAAGCAAAAACCAATTTATCTTAACATGATACATATAATATAAAAAGAAGAAATTAATTTTCTGAAAAATAAGCAAAAAATGCATAATTGTCATAATATTCTATGTGCTCTTAAAGAAAGATTTGATTGCGATACTATTCTAAGTGCACATCAGCAAATAGAATAGTTTCGCACTGAAAATTATTTCTTTTGTTCAACACAATAATATTCTATCTGAAACAATTTAATTTTTATTTGTGATTATTATTTTATTCTTCATAATAATATTGTATATTTTGATAAATAACGTATTTCTCTTCAATAAAACAAAAAAATAAGGAATAAATGCAGATAGAATAGTTTCGCACGAAACCTAGATATAAAACTCTAAAGTTTTGGTAAGAAACTATTCTAAGTGCAATATAGGTGCACTTAAGTGCAGCATGATTGTACTCAAAGGTCAGGTCACAGAATGACCTTCAGGAATGTACATGAATATCTGGCACCTTTTTTAGACATCTTTAGAAAAGGAGATTTCATGCAGTTTAGCCATGTGTGACTTCACCAGTCTGTTTATCGGTATTTTTTCAACAAAGAAGCAAGACTTTTTACAAGAGGTAAGAATATAATCATTATATAAAGAGTTTTCTTAGTAAATTAAATTATGGAATTTTTACCCCACATCAATCGACCCTAGAATCTGATGTTAAAATAATGTTTATAAAATTATAGCATTGGCATCGCATAATTATGGACCGGCACAGGTCCTATGGCAGTGAATTTAAGCAAGAGAAATGCAAGCATTTTATAAATATACAAAGTGGTCTGTTTTCAGTTTTACTGCAAATTTCTAAAATTATTTGATAACATGATAAACTTTTAAAACTAATAAAAGTTTTAACCACCACATTGTCCCGAGATGATTTGCAAAATACCTACATACAGCAATTTTCTCTTTTTGGACTTCCATGGATAATTTAGCATGCAAGCTTCCTATGCTTACATATTTAAAGTAAAGCCAAATTGAAAGGTAAACCATGAAAACAAGAGTTGTTTCGCTTAAAAAGTCACCCCCTTTCAAAAAAGAGAGAGAAAAAACACATAATTTAACCCTTTACACTCCAAACATCAGTTATAAAATTATGTTAAACATGCATAATGTATGATAATAAGATCAGATAGCACATCATTCTGTGCCATCTGATCTGAATCAACATAGCTAGCTATTCTCAGAATGACTCAAGGAATGTAAAAGCAAACAGTGTAGATCCTGTCCAGATGTTTTGTGCTGGCTGATCAAGATCTACACTGTCTGCCCATGGATAGCAGCCATTTCCCATGAAGAGATTCTGATTCAAAATTCTGATGCTGGAGCCAAAATTTAAACTTAAAAAAATTAGGAAAATACTCTTGAGATGATGTCTGTTATGTTGGCTTCATCAGTCACAGAAACAGTTTATCCAAACTAATAAAGATTTTTAACAGGCAAATGGATGTTAACCTTTTACGCCATAAATACATCACATTGGCGAACAGTGCAGATCCAGATCTGCTGGCATATTCTGTGCTGTCTGATCAGGATCTGCTCTACCTTTTGATTCATTATGTTATTTCTGACCAAGATGGTTATCATGTAAACCAAGACTTAGTGTGAATCCAGATTAGCCTGCACATTTTGTGCTATCGGATTGGTTTTACACTAATTCTTTAAGTCATTTTGTTTTCGACCATGAAGCAACGTGTGTAGATCCAGATCAGATTTCACTGATATGCCTGCTGAGCTGGATCAAAATGGACTGCTCAGATTTAACCTTGAGAAAAGGGTAAGAGTTGAGTAGTGCATAACAATTTAAACCTAGAAAACAGTCTTAACCCTTTACACCATTACAGATTTATGTGAGACCAGTGTAGATCCAGATCAACTAGCACATCAGTGCTCTCTGGTCTGGATCTGCAATGGTCCCATCTTGGTCAGAAATAACATAATGAATCAAAAGGTAGAGCAGATCCTGATCAGACAGCACAGAATGTGCCAGCAGATCTGGATATTTTTTACTAGTGTAAGTCTTAGATTTCACGGCGTTTGCTCAGGAATTCGTATTTTCTCATTGAATACATTATTCCATTTAGTGGAATATATTTTATCTTTCACTCGTAAAAACAAATTTTCTTTGTGTTTTTATGCGTGAATTTGACAGAAAAATGGCATGGAATGGTGCCAAAAACATTTGTTAATGATGTTATTTCGTGACATCATTATTAATACCAATACTTGAACCTGTTTTCTAAACAATTACGTGATATTCAACTGTTAAAGACAGTGAAATACCACTTTAATTTCACTGAGAAAATTCTAGAATTCACTGAAAAGCATAAAAATAATTATACATTTAATATGATTCATGTAAAAATAATTATTATTTAACTGTTACTGTCTGCTTAATAATATAATGCAATAAAAATTACAGTAAAGATTTTTGAGGATGTGATCTAAAGAAATTAATTCCCCACAAAAATACTCGGAACTTTAAGATATAAACAAAACTATGTTGTTTAATAATTTTCACTCAAGGGCTTTCTTTGGTTATTTTAGAATGCTGGCAATCATTCTTTGGATCTGGAAAGCAATGCACATGCAACAGTTTTGCAGCAATACTGCTAGCTACCAGAAAACCCCCCAATAAATGGACTTCAAAAGAAATTGATGACATTTTGGATACAGGAGACAACATGTATAAGTCACTGGGCATAGATAGTAACCCTCTTATTTCAGATCTACCAGAATATTACGAAAATTCCAGAATAATCACAAAAGAATCCTATCATGGCACGGTGAACAGAAAAGTAACTGAAAAACCATTTTTTTTACTTTGTTTGATGCCCTTCTTACTATCAATAAAGCCTGTTACGTTACGATGAAACGTTATACTGTGGCTGTTCTTAAAGAAAGTGACAAATTCTTTGTTTTTGATTCCCACAGCAGGAATGAGTGCGGAATGTCATGCCCAGAAGGAACCGCCTTGCTTACTGTACACACCAGCTTAAACAATTTATGCTTGTTCCTTCAGCATCTCCATGCTAGTCTTACAACAGAGTCTCTTGTTTCTGTCTTTGAAGTCGAACATGTTAATACTGAACATGTTGAACAGCAATTTGAAGACACTTCATCATCAGAATTTGAAGGTTTTTCGGAAATAAGCGATGGTGAATATGCTTATAGACTGTACTTGATAGAAGATGAAATGAAGGCACGATTAGAATCTTGTGAGGAGAGTTCAACAGAGAATAACAGTAGTTTTATTGAAGATATTTTAAACGAACATAATACATCAGCTAGCCTGTTAGACTTTGTAAACATTGACACTAAGTCTTATGAAGATATAGATTCATGCATAAGTGAACTTGATACACAGATTGTCAGTGATGGATATGAAAGTGACACAACAGTAGAATATGTCATACCTGAATCTCTTGCAGTTGCTTCAAATGATGATGATGATGATGATGATGATGTGCCTCTTAGTTTAATTTCAAATAGAAATAAGAAGCAGAGGAAAACTGATGATGATGGTGATGGTGTTGATGATGATGGTAATGATGATAATGATGGTGATGTTGATGATGGTAATGGTGATGATGATGATGGTGTTGATGATGATGATGATGGTGATGATGATGATTATGATGTTGATGGTGATGATGATGTGCCACTCAGTTTTATTTCAAAAAGAAATAAGAAGCAGAAACAAAATGATAAGCATTTGACAAACATAAAACTGACCAGTATAGAAAATATTGTTGGGTCACAAGATGCCACTGTTGACAATGTTAATTCTCAAGAAACCAATTTAAGGGGTAGAAAGAGAAGCAGAAATGAATCGAGCTTGGTAAGGAACGTTACTAAAAAAAGGAGAAATGAGGGGAAAAGCTACACTAATAGATATGGAAAAGTTTGTCATGCAAGAGTTTTGAAAAAAGCTTGTGGTCTTAAATGCAAGTTTAACTGTTGTACAAAATTTACAGAGGGTGAAAGGGAAAACATGTTTCATTCATTTTGGGGATTAGGTGATATCACAAAGCAGAGGCAATTTCTCTTTAGATATGGAGTGAAGTCTGAAAAAAAAGAGGTCATGTAAGCTTTAGAAAAAGTACTCATTTAAATACCATCTCCCCTCTGACAAATTTACATCAGTTAGAGTTTGCAAATTGTTCTTCCTTAACACATTAGGTATTTCGCAGCAAATGATTACTACTGCCATGATAAAATACATACCCCTGGTGTTGTAAGTCCAGAGGGGAAGGGAAAATCTGAAAAAAGTGGGTCCAACAAAAAACCCGAACGGGCTCTAGATTACATAAGACAGCATATTAACTCCTTCAAAACAATAGACAGTCATTATTGTAGAAAAGACACTAGACGCAAATATTTGGAATCTAATTTAAATATTCAAAAAATATACTAATTGTATTGCGCAAAATGTAGCACAGAAGGTGTCATTCCTGAAAAAATTAAAATTTACAGAAAAGTAATTTAATATAACTTTTCACCAACCCCGTAATTAAGGATCAATGTGACCTATTTTCATCTTACAAACATGCTAGGCCATCCGAAAAAGAAAATATGGCATCAGAGTATGAAATTCACAAGAGAAATGTTGTGCTTGCCCATTCTAACAAGTTTGGTGATAAATCAGATGCTAAGGTCTCCAGTGATTTAATTGTGGCATGCTTTGATCTTGAAGAGGTCCTCCTTACACCTAAGGGATTTGAATCCAGCCTTTACTATACACGTAGGCTTAATACATATAATTTCACTATTTACAATTTAGGTAACAGTGAAGGACATTCATACATTTGGAACGAAACAATAGCTGGACGTGGTGCATCTGAAATCGCTTCAGCTGTTTACAATTTTATACAAGTACACAGTGATAAAGGCTACAAAAAGTTCATATTTTTCTCAGATAACTGTAGTTCTCAAAATAAAAACAGGCAATATTTCAGTATGCTCTGGTACAGTTTGCAAAAATTTGACTTAGCATCAATACAACACAAATATCTTGAAAAAGGCCACATGTATAATCAAAATGATAGTATACATGCTGCAGTTGAAACAGCAGCAAGCCACACTAGTGTTTACAGCACAACACAGTGGGCTGCAATAGTGAGAGTGGCAAGAAATAAACCGTATATGAGTTTGTAAAAATAATGTGGACTGTAACACAGTTAAATAAAATTAATCTATATGAATGGGCATTAATTTGTTTAAAGAGATGGTATTTGTCAGAAAGCTAGAAAATGGTTATTCTGATGTTTACACTACATAATTTTCCTTACTGTTTCAATTCTCTTTTGAAAGTGTAATTGTTGTTTACTGTGTGCTTTGACTAACACTGAAGTGAAAATGTCAAGTTATTTATGAATCTTATATTTTTATTGAATCAGAATAAGATGACAGATTAATTATCCTGATAATTGGTCTATTTAATATAATAAAAATGTTTATGAATATGGTTTGTTAAACATTTAACAAGAAAAAACTGTATTTTCTTGATGAAACATTTACTTTCTATCATAAACTCATAAACATTACACTAACCCAAACCTTGTATTGTGGTATCTTTTAATATTGCAGGGTCAAATTTTATGCATAAAACATAAAAAGATATATATTGTGGGTGCATGAATTTGTGAAACTGTATTATTCTTTGAAGACAAACATTTACTGTTAAATGGTTTAATTTTGCTTGTTTTGAATTGTATGCAATCACATTAGTGTGTAATATGCAAAAATTAATCCTGTGTGAAATTAAATGATACCACAGTATAAGATAGAAGGTCTTTTTTATTCACTTGCTGTAATGTTGACAGGACCTGGTTTCAAAGATAATCTTTTTCAAGCAGTATCTATCTGACTTAATGTTCTTCAATGTAGCAAGTATTTTATCTTTACTGTATAAGAGTATAAGTCACACAAGTCCTATATTTGTACCTGGTCATGTTAAATAAACATTACAGTAACTATAATCTGACTTCATAGATCATTAAACATTGATGATGTCTCAAAGGATGTCTGATGCTTTAGGTTACACAATGAGCTTCAAATTGTAACAGGATAGTTTTAAAGGTGACATCAGTATGATAAAAATGTATTTTCTATTAATTTCTTATTGTGTGGACATCGTATTATGAATTTTATGTTAGTTATTCAGACCCCTAATAAAAGTTTTCTTAAAGACTGTTTCTTTGTTATGATAAACAACAGATCCTCATAGAAATGTTATCCAAACTGGTTTCATTGGAAGACTCCCACTCCTTCATGCTCATTGGGCATTTTGATGTTCCAAAATTTAAAAGCTCAACAATTCAAATGAGATTTACACTTAAAACAAGTTCTTCATTTTTTAATTGTGTTAAAATGCGTTACTGTATTAGTACTAATATTGGCGGAGCTTTAATTTCGGCGATATTGGCAGTCAGGGTCAATATAAAACACCACCAATATAAATCCCCATCAATTTAAAACACCGCGAATTTAATATCTGGAAGGTAGATAAACATAATATACAATTAGATATTTTGTCGCAGTTTCCTCCCTTGATGAAGAAAGATTGTTGCATGTTTCTAAATTATGTATATTCTTTGAAACCTATATAAAAACTTAAACAACACGAAACAAGAGTACATGAATGTGTTATTTTCTTGTATTTTCTTAAACATAGCCAGTAGGAGTGTTATTTGGCACTTGTAGTCCATTCCTTTCAGCGGCATTTGAAAAAGGAGTTAAAGTTAGAGTTTTCGTTCATGTAGTATATTAAATCATTTTTTTTCAATATCTCATAGAAACCCGCTTAAAAATAATTAAATAATATTAAATCGATCAAGTAGGTAAATTAATAATGCGTCAACAAAAGGAATATAATTGGAAATTTCAAACAAAGCAATCAAGTACTGTATTAGGTAGCTGCGATAACGTTTTCACACTTAAAATTTAACAATGGAATAACTTCGACGTTTATCTTTCTCTTGCATTGTTCAATGTCCGCCATTTTTCATCAAGGGTTTTATTTTGGCGGTTTGGCTTGTAAGCGCCAATATATGACCCCGCCAATATAAAACACTTTAAAATATGCCAAAATTTGACACCGCCAATATTAAGCGCTATACAGTATTTTATGAAGCGTAGTCAGGTGGCCACTAATTGCCACTCAAATTGCTGAAAGCAGGGCTTGTGATTTGCTACAAAATGTATTTTCAAGAGACTTTACAGAGTATAACTTTTATGCAAGCTGTTTTCTGATTGGAAGGTATAATACACGTTTTAAGTTTTACCTAAATATGCAGGAATAAGTTTGAAAATTGACCAAAATATCTACTTTGGATTTTAAAAGACTGTTTTGTCTGAGATTTTTGGTATCCTTAAAGTGGGCGCTTTTCTTATAATTCCCTTTCAATTTACAGGGTGTAAGTATGAAGTAACTTGCAGCTAGTAAAACAGAAAGAAAGCTGGTGAACACACGGTTTGGCTGCTGTCACCAAATGCATCCTGGATTGCTTCATGCAGTTATAAACAATTCTCTTTAAAACATTATTGAAACAAATCTACAAATTATAGGTTAGACCTTAAAATGTTAGTCTATGGAAAATGATTTACAGGCTCTGGCCTAGTGAATGTCCTATTTTATCCCCATTTTGATAAAGTTTACTTCCCTGTAATGAACCTTTTCAATAAATATCACTATTTTAAAGCATTTTATACCATTTTATATGATATTCCCTTAAAAAACATTGTAACAACAGCATATGTTTGTTACATAGAATAGTTTTGCGTTTAAGATATCAATGGTTTGGCTTAAAATTTTAGTGCGAAACTATTCTATGTGACATTTTCCAAATTTTTGCATAAAAAACAAACAAAAAACAAAACTTTAATTCAAACATTTAGTATTTTTGATCAAACAAAGGTTTTTGTATTTTCACATAGAATAGTTTCGCACTAAGTTTTAAAGTCCGGTTTCCCTATTTTTCAGCGCGAAAGTATTCTGTCTGACATTTTTAGCCAAATCTCTTTATTATTTTATAATTTTTTTGAAAATTGTAACAAGACTCTATGTTAGTGACATATTTTAATAATGTTACTTAATTATTTGAATATTGATTCTGATTTAGCAAAATACGAGTTTTTTGCTTCTCCTGAAAACTTTTCAAAAACGCAGATAGAATAGTTTCGCACTAAGCCTAAATCTTGTTCTGATGATGTAGATGACTTTAATGATGATACCAACGAAGACGATGATGAACCCTGTTTGTATGCAAATGTCGGTCACCCACAGAACGAACTTAAGAACTGCCCATACTTTGTAATTGTCAAGTGGGCTAAATGTGACAATGGATTGTGCTGTCATTGGGTCTATCTCAAGTTTTGCTGTGACACAACAGTTGTAGGAAAACATACCAAATTTCCATGCCCCTATTGCCTTTAAGAGTGACTTTACAGCAAAAACTGAAGTAAACATTGTATCATTGCATACAAGTTAAAATTGTTTGTTTACCGTTCAGTGAACCTGTTTGTTAATTTGAATGTTAAAATTTGCCATAAAAGTTCAGCTTAAAGAGTTTGTGAATTTACATCACATAATTGTAGCCATAATTAATGGCCTAATTTATTAGCATGCATGACAAATATGACGGTTTATCTCTTCAAAAAATATAATGAAGAATACTAAGAATTGGCGAAAATAAATGTTTTCCTGGCGAATTTTTAATACTTTAGGGTCACAAGTCCGTAAATTGTGCTCGTGCCCAAAATAATTTGGCACAATCACGACCATGCTGCCATAAGCAATATTACTCGAAAGTTTAATAAAGGAATGTAAAACTATAGCCAACGTTTAGTTTTGATGACGAAAACTAAGCACAAAAAGCATAACTGTCCACTGAGACAGTGGCCTAAAGAATTTGGTATCATCACGACTGTGTAATTATAAGCTACAAAAGCTTGATGAAGAAGTATTAAGACATTGCAGAGTTATAGCCAACGTTTCGTGACGGACAGACGAACAAAGCGTTCCCTATGTATCACTTTTCTTCAAAAAGTTCACAAAATGGGTGACAAAACTCCGAGTACAAAATGTGACCTTGACATAAAGAATTTTGGCATCATTACGACCATGTTGTCATAAGCAATACAACTCGAAAGTTTGATGAAGAAATGGTTAAGCTTTAGCCAACGTTAAGTTTTCGTGACGGACAGACGTACAAAGCGATAACTATGCAAACTTTTTCTTCGAAAGGGCGACACAAAAATGACTGAACAATTTAATAACTATGTCTCGTTTAATGTAATGTTAATCTTCCCGGAATCATTAAAGTATCAACACAGCCGAACAGATTATTAGTTTAATAGCTGTTGAAAGGGTGATATAAGTGTTGTGATAAAAAGAACGTAACATATCAAATACGAGTAGCTAATTAAAACAAAACAACAGCAACTAAATACTGTTGTGATTAAGATCTTGATTTCCTGACTCAATTCCAAACGGTCGTAAATGATATATGTAGAACTCCAGACTGTACATGCTTCGGGGATTTATGTTGTGAAATGAGATTGCATAGTCACTGATACTCCCTTGGGTCTGAAAGTAAAAGAAAAAGTGTTTAAACATATTTAAACTATCGAACATCTCTAGTATTCTAGCATATTTTTACGAAAATGACAAATGATATGTTTTTATTCAATTCTCACTAATAATTATAATGAAGCGTCTAAAGTCCTAGACAGTTTTCGTTGCATCCATACATTTAAGTACAATTCAGTAACGCATTTCAATAGCTTAAAGTGCATGACTTGTTTCTAATTTGTAATAATATGAAATTATTTTCGTTTCGAATAATTCGTACTTTACGGTATTGGTCAGTGTGGAGGGAAAAAGTGCGTGCATTTCGTGCGATTAGGCTTCAGCGGCCAATATGTCGGTACCCGCCCACCCTCCCTTTATGTTGTTAATATATATATTTTTATAGATTAATGGAGTTTTCAGAGAGCATTCTAAGAATACAACGAGAAGTGGTGTTACAGTAAATAAATGATTTTTGTTTTGTTTCAGGTTTTCGTATGTTTCCAGTTGTTTTACGTTCTACAGTCTTAAATAATTTTTTAGTTTATGGTGTGAGAAATAGATATTTGAAAGCCATTCACTAGTTTCAGGTCTGAGTGTTTCAATTAGATGAAGCTCATTCCAGAAGTTACTACTTTTCGAGATCGTCTGCTGAACAGATTACAAAGCCAGAGCTACCGATGTCGGCTATTCATTGGGACGGTGCGCACATTACAGGCCCACGGACTGCTATTTCCACTTGGATAGACTTTACAAGACATGGACTTGGATTAGACAGACATTCAAATTTTATGTATAATACCGCTGATTATTAATTAACTAAAACAATATTGACACAATATGTACAATTCAGTCCACCTTATATGGGTTGCACTCAATCTCAACTCGGCCAATACGAGATAACCTGGGCCAATACGGGTTTTACTGAGCCAATATGAGATCGCATGATTCTGATTGGATAATGAACTGGTCCAATATGGATTGAATCACTTACTTTTAAAAACAAAAATGCCGCCATTTTGGAATTTCTAAGTCGAATTTTTATGAATAAAAATGATAATAGTGTGACTTTGGACACGAGGTTCATTAAAGCAAAGAGGCAGAGGATAAGTCTATGTTGCCGCTTTGGGTGGTTTCTTTCTGTGTAATGAATATCTTTGAGTTTATCTAACTCGTTAGTACAACAACAACGCGGATGTCTGAAGCAAGAATTCTTGAAACTAAAAAAGACAGTGAATTTTAGTGGATTATTCTACATTTGAGCAAGTCTATTGAGTGTTACATTGCTAAAAGGATCAAAACTTAGTTTGGATAGCTGACAGACATGTTAAATTCAGTAATTACATGTGGAAGTCGTGGATGGAATGTGCCATAAAGTAAGCTTATTTTGGATATATCTGGAGAAAAACTAAATTCAGACTGGATAAACAAGAGACTTGGCTGCCACAGTGTGTAGTAATGTTCAGGCTGTTTTTGTATTCAAAACAAAACAACCTTCATATCTGCATCTCCTTGGTAGCTTATACCAGCCAGGTCACTAGCGTAGATTGAAGACTGAACATTTAAATCAGAGCTGACACTTCATCTCTTCAGACCGGTAAATTAGTAATTTTAAAGTCTAGAACTATGGATATTTTGTTAATAAAATTGTCATTAATCAAGTGAATTCATATTGGCATTGTTATTGGGCCTCGGGCAGTCATATTAGCCCTCGGACTACCCTTGGCCCAATAACAACGCCAATATGAATTCACTTGATTAATAACATTATAATACAACGACCTAAACCTAGTTTGTGTTTGTGTTTTTACGTATTATGAGATATGAAAATAATTAATTTACTCACGTTAAAGTGAGTAAATGGAAAATAATTAAATAGTAGACTATAAGGACACTGAATGACTTCAACTACACGTAATGAACACAAGCAAACGCATTTTAATTTTGAGAGTTTGTAAGTATATTAAAGTATATGCCCATCATCGTTGTTCTGTTTATTGGTGCAAAATACTGAGTTGCACTCAACCCGGGGCATTTACATTACAGTAACTGCGAATGAACAGGCTCAATAAAACCGAGCCTACAATATTTTCATGTGTCGTGTTCGGTAAATTTCAGTTCCCCTTTCATCTGGTCAATATTTTATCAAATCTGCGAAATACTCCCAACAGCTTCAATTCGTAGATTGAAACATAGACAAAATACCACAAATGGAGGTTATATCCTTCCTTAAATTTTGTCGTAAATTGCATCTTCAAGGAAATTGTGGAGTAAAATAATTTTGAGAATAATGTGCAAAAAAGTTTCATTCTTGCTCTCGTATATGTACATGTATATATTTTTTATCGATCTAAATGTTAACAGTCATGACGTGGAGTGACGGCTATTCAGTGACATCAATTCGGAGCTCCCAGATAATTTTAACATATTTACTTTCACACAGGCATTTCGTGTTTTTCACTTACTGGAAAAATAACAAACACGTCTGTCAATATTAATGGAAGTAACTTAAATAAACATTCGATGTGTTCACCGCAGAAATATGAAAAACTGTCTGTTTTTACGATGTCTTTTGACAAATTGAATAGTCAAAAGTTAGTAGGAGGTAAAATAAGCTATGACTGATCTTGTTTTCGATGTTGTTTAAAATATGCATACATACAAATTCAATGCCGCACCAACTACCTTTTTTACTTCCTTGGCATCATATGCAATGTACCAGTATGGATATTTTCCGTTTAAATGCGTCTCAGGATCAAAACAATGGAATCTGCTCTTTCCAAATTTATCGGTAGTACTTCCTAGTTTTACATCCAGTTTTTCCATGCACATGCCAAATTTGGTATCTGGCAAGCTGCCATTTTGGCGACACGAGTCATCCGCTCTAGCACCAAAACGTCGCATCGTCTCTTTGCTTAAAACATACACAGCACAGCTACTGACAATTGCTGTAATGTGATGGCCGAAATAAACTGGATCGTCACTTTTTTGACTGGACAGAAAATATCGAAGATTTTCCATTATTACATATGATAAATCGTCTGCTATTATAAACCAATCGGCATCATGAAAGTGATTGTCATAAATATATCTGAACGCTCTCATTGTTTTGCCATCAAGATGATCCCTCCTTTCTGGAACACCTACATTGACCGAAGGAAAACTCGTGTTTGTTGTTGAACTTAAGAATACCACTGTGTTGCAACGGCGAGCCCATGTTTGTTTTACGTGTTTAGCCTTCTTCTCAAGGTTGGATGAACTGGTCATCACACAACACAGAACTCTTATCCGAGTTGCAAGCTCTTTTGCGACCTTGTCGTTATCTAAAATAATTAGTTGTCTTTATGACTGATGAATTACACTCTATTAAAACCTTAACTTAGGGTTACCTTTTGGAAGATATATAAGACTCTGTCTTACCAAAAGGCGAAATATGCATATCAGATATGGGCACATCTATAGGAACATCCTTACCAAATTGCAAAATAATCAGTAGAAAAACAGAGCGTGTATTTATAAAATGAATTTTTCGACCTGTAAAGGGGCGACCATAGAGGTTAATCATTACTTGCCACAAGCTGAACGCCCATGTCGTAATCGCTAGCCAGCAAACTACCAAGAGGATTTATCGGCACGTTAACATAAATTTTCTAGCAATGGAAGCAAATGGCGGACAGCAGCACCAGGGTTGGTAAGTTAGAGGGAAGTCATGTTCACCACAATGAGCAAATTTTCTTATCACATTCATGTCATTGTGTTGGTTAATTGTATAATAGAGAATAATAAAATACAAATACTGATTTTACCTTGATAACATTTCACTTACTATTATAAAATTTCTAACAATTTCTTACCATTATGAGTATGGGCGTCTCTGAAATGAATCGGCCGGACAAGATCGTCTAGTTCAACTTCCGACAAAACTCGTTGATCAACGAAGAAAGATTCTAAAATTGATATCAGAAAAACAAAGAAATATTGTGTCAGGATAAACTACACGGAAGTAGAAAATCATCTGTTGGATAGGTATAGCTTTCATGTCCATAACCCAGAGATACATTGTCCGTTCATACTTCATTTTTTATTAACAATTTGCTTAAAGCTTTTCCATTTTTACCTAATATGTACGAGTTAGAGATGAAGGATACCACTAGACCGACCGATAACCCAATCACAAAATGGATTCCTGACAGCCGCATAGCAACTGTAATTAAAAATAATACTAAAATGTTATAATGATATATTATTTGTTTGAGTATAGCATAACGGTTGACCAGGTTCGTTCAAGGTCCGTACATTCTAGTTTTGTTTAATGACATACTTTTCATTCCGTCCTTAGCAGAAAAACACATGTATATTGACAAGCAAACATTTAGCGCGTTACTAATGAGCAGAAAGTTGGTTTACTTTTAAAAAAGTTTCAATAAATGTTTACAAGTTTTCTTTGTTGTCGTTTTAAGTTATTGGCAAATTTTAAAATAGATAAAAAAAGAAATATGAAAGCCAACGAACGCAAAAACACAAAAAACTTCGTATTTTACAAATTTGAAGCCTACGACAAATAAAAATGACAGGTCTGTCAAGAATAATCTTAACGGTATAGCCAAATTAATTCAAGTCCAAAGATACGCCCCTGAAGTCTTTTATAAATGTCATAGGCTAACTAGGTAAGGTCATAGGCTATCTAGGTAGTTGATATATATTAGGGTAACAGGGTACGAGTCTATTTCTTTTATTAAACATTACTAACCCTAGTTATCTAAATTGACCCCTTATACAGTAAAATAACCGCCATTGTGATTGTTGTGATTAGGCGAATTATAGAAATATATTTATTTATTTGATATATTTCAGGTATGTTTCTGTATGTTTTTCCATTCTTAACCATTCCATTTTATCTATTTGTAATCCGTTTGAAATGTGCATTTTGCCTATTTGTTTATTTGGTTGTTTTAGCCACCGTTATCTAACTTGACCCCTTATACTGTAAAATAATCGCCAGTGTGATTGTTGTGATTAGGCGAATTATAGAAATATATTATTTGATATATTTCAGAGTTCAGTGTCGTATTTGCATTTGATCAATTAGAACCCACGGTGGAACAAGGGTAGATAGACACCCGGTCCCGTGACATAAAGTTATATTTTCTTTTTACATAAAAAAGAAATTTAAACTAAATGGCAGACTTTTTTAGAATAGTCTCCAGGACAGTTCTATTGATACGCAGCAAAGGATGTGAATTTCTCACAGAAAAAAATGAGCAAAAATAAATAAATATATTGCCGTATAAAGGATTCGTCATCACAAAGGTATCTTAAAGCAGCAACTAACTTTACGGAATATCGATTCGAGCTTGATTAATAAAAAAAAAAGATTTTCAAAAAACATTATTTTAAACTGTAAAGAGAGATTTAATGATTTACCTTACTATTCCCTTCAGATAATGTAATAGTTTAAAATCAGTTACTTAAATAGATTATTGCTGAAATACCTTCTTTAAAAAATAAGAACAAGTTAAACATAAACAATTAACATCCATTCATATGCGAGGTCTAGGAAATTTACTTTAAACATGTCTCTACGACTATAGAGAATGCCTGGCACACATGCGTCATTAATTGAATTTGCCAACGATATTATTTGTAGCGAGCTGTGAAGAATATGTTCTTTATAAAAGTAATTACTGACTGAATGGGCAAGTATTTCCAACAGCCGGAATGCACTATTGAGATTAATTAAACTCTTACATGAATAGAACCCGTTCAGTCTGAAATATCTGATTAGTTAACAGCAAGTTCAACCTCCTAACTGAACAACTCACATATCGGAGTTTGAGACTCCATGCTTCCCTTCTTATGTAAAAGGTATTATGTTAGGGTTCCTCCTATGCTTGAAAAGTAAGCATTTCCTGACTGTTTACACATGCCAGATTACATAACATAACATTATGATTGAATCGAACTTCTGGAACTGCATCTCAGTCAGTCAAGCTAAGTTGTGAGTTTTTAAATAAAACTGGTCGAACCATTTGTGTGCAAAGTATGTCCCGGACTACGTCAATAGTTCTACCAATCAGAACGCTCCGACCAAAAGCGTCTGGGATTTCCGGAAGTCGCACGGGGGTGAAGAATCTATGAAAAAATAACCTTCATTTCGGAGGCCGTTTTTTGTTGAATATTACGCGTATTTCGAGCTTTTGGTGAGACTTTTTGACATTTACTGTTAGATCATACCCTCTTGCGTTGAACCAAACAGCTGTCAGGCTGGAACCCACAGTATTGTAGGAGAAACAGCCTCTCGAACGGGGCTAGGGTCTGAAGCCGTTCCTGACCATTAATCAATTATATACATAGAAATATAAAATTTTTTAGAATACGATTTTGACGGTGTATTTTCGCATATTTTAATAGAATGGAATAATATTAGTGACTTGACACCATTTTTACAAAAAGGCGTATAAGTAAGGGTTGGCAGGGGGTGGGGCGGCTGGTCAAGCGCCAGTGGGCTGTGTCTTCTGAATGTGACAATTCCTGATATGCGTATTTTACTTTTCCTAAATTTCGATGTTACCATACGTAAATTCTCTGAATAGAACAGCTAACAACGGATATTAATTAGACCAGTCAGAGACTCTTAAATAGCCACAATATCAATGTAAACCAATAATTTATATTTACAAATTCTATTTATAGAAAAACTACCTCGGAAACAACGCTGATTTTTTGAAAACATTCGATTTTTTTAGTTATGTAAGAAGACATTGCTATGCGATACTGTATCAGAAATGAATACATTTTAAATATATATACTGATTACCAGAATTTAACATGTAATTGTTGTGACAGTATATAGTCATCAAGTAGGGTAACTTGGGGTAACTGGGACACTTAAGGAAAACTTGTTGTATAGTCGTATACATAGCACTAATTCAAACTTACTCTATTGTCACGTTGCTATGACAAACCAAAACACTATATACGTACAATAACTTATTATAAAAAAAACTTGACAGTGTGTGCTTCTCATTCAATTATAAAACGTTGGTCAAGTGTCCCAAGTTACCCCACCTATTCTAGTAACTTGGGACATTTTCTGGACGAATTATGGGTCATGTAGATCTATTATATTTATTATTTAACTATTAATAGATGATGTTTAATACGTACATCTAGTTTGACCCAAGAGAGATAAGAGGGTTACTAAAAAAGTTCAGAAATGTTGTTTTGGTTAAATACGTGATTTTTGTTACTTATACATTCAAAACTATTGTTTTAGAAATAAAATGTATTGTTATGAACTTTTTTTTGGGTAGAAACCTTAGTTTTTGAAGTGAAATTGTTGAGTGATTTTGACGGGGTAGAAGAACTTTTTGAACATCCCTTTCAATAACGAAAGTTATGTTTGATAAGGGAAAATTTCAAAGTAATTTATTTGCATTTGGTAAATTGCGTGGATTTTTTTATTTTTGTTAAATATGTTTTAGGTGTTCTTTGATAAAACTTTATTTTTATTTGCGGGGAAATTTTATTCGGATGTGCGAATATATATCTCGTGAGGATTCGGCGTAATACGTCATTGTGCGTTATATCTTTCAGCTGGCCCCTCTGGATTTTCAAGATGGCGTGTGACATGTGAATGCTTTAGAAATAAATTCGTTATTTTTACTGTGAATGCATTGTGGATTGTATGAGGTAAGTGCCAGAGATATTTATTTATTGTTTTATATCGATATTCAGTACATAACTAGGTCAAAATATGTTATCTCAAAGGTCGAGAGCATTCTATAAATAGCGGTCACGTGCTAACATATACCTCGTCAGTTGGGTCAAGCGTGATGCATCTTAAGGGGCAGGGGATAGTTTCGCACTTTGGTCCCGGTCGATTTTCTAAGTATTTGGGGTAGCCGTGAATAAAATGCATTAAAATCATTGTTTGAATTAAAGATGACATATTCTTTTATAATATTGTATAGTATGTGAAATCTGATCAGAGTGACTCAAATGCATTGATGCTAGCTTTGTATGTTCTGAGTTGAACAGTTGCCGGATGAAAACGCATTCGGCCGGGCTGAATTTGAAAATAATTTGGGGGTGAGGTATTTCAATGTCAAATGCTGAAAAATCGAAACGGATGGGAGACACTTTCCAGCTGCTTGGGAGATTAGGGACACATAAAATATTAGCATGAAAGGGGTTTTATTTGAAAAGTCATTGCAGGAAATATTTTGCAGGTTCTCAAATATGTAGAATTTCGGCCAAATTTGCATTGGAAAATCAGGACTTGGGGTGACTTTAAATGCCTGTGTAGATCAAATGACTGGTTCTGCGGAACAGTTAGTTGTGGTTTGTAAAAAGCTAGACCTCTGCAACACAGAAAGTAGAACAACACAATTTTAGCTGTGCAAAGTTTTTATTTTTGGTCAATGTAAGTTTGCACGGGGTCCCAGACTCTGACGGAAGCCTCGGAAACTGTCCCCTGCGCCCTTACGTACGCAACAATGTTACTTTTTATCAGGAATGTAGTTCTAGATACCTGTTTTTATATACCCTTCTCGCTCATAATAAATTTGAATACGCTGGGAAAAAAATCGACATCATGGTTTACTAAAAACAAAAGCAACATTAGTTTCATGCTATGGCGTAAGAATATCGTTATGATTATAAAAATAACAGCGATCGGATTTTCCAAAACTATTTCGGAGTTCGGTATGTGCCGTAGAGTAACGGAACATCACGATCAGAATACACATTCTCACAATACATGTAATGCACACGCTGTAGAGATATTTTGATCATGCTGGTCTAGTGACAGCACAGGACATATAGAAATAACTTCTACGTTTGCTAAGTAGAGGGAGAAGTTTAGACAATTTTGGGAGACTATTTCTGCCAAGTCTCTAAGCCATTCCCTGGCAATTATTAAGCTCTTGGTTGATTTTCATGTATTTCTTTATTTTTTGTTGTGTGCTTCTGGTGTTGATGGTTTTGACCAATTACATATGTGTTGCATGGCTGATCCCAAACCTATTGACAAGCAGATAAGCATAACATAATGTGTATTTGTAATGGAAAATAACTTACTTTTTGTAGGTGTGGTTTGGAATAGCCAAGACTACCCATTTTGTGGAAGTGTGGCAGATTTAGGAATCATTATTGGACATGTGGACTGGTAGACTGATGCCGTGATGGTGTGGTGGCTTGATCATAGGTCAAACAACTATTCACTTCATATCTACAATCAAATGGATCCAACCACAACTTGGCTCAGGGACATTACATCATTAGCATAAATGTCGTCCACATATAACACGTGTGTGTTATACTTTTCTTGTTAATTATATAAATTTATATATTTTTAAGTTGTGTTTTGAGTAAAATGAAACTAGTTTTTTCTAATTAATTAAAAAACAAATTTAAAATGACAGTATAATTCACTTTATTAATACTTCAGACTTTCGCTGTTAAGCTGAACTCAATAATGTGTGCACTGAATCATTTATTAACAGAAATATCATTTTTCTGAAAGATATTTTGATTTTATTCATATTATCTTTTTTATAAATGAGGGTATTTTATAAAAAAAAATAGTTATTTAAAATACGCGAGTAACTTACTAAGTCATTATACTTATTTTAGCAAACATACAATTAACTGTTAACATGCTAAAATATCGGAATCTTCATCAAAATAATATCTATTACAGTACTCGCAGTAGTTCTCTGATGAGTTTGTTTCATTTGCACCTTTTGCTTGGCTTGAAGTTTTAGTTGAGCATTTTCCTACTTTAGATTTGCCTTTTGTACTTGGTTTGTTCATTTTATTTAGTTCACGTAGTTTAAGCCTATTTTCTTTTTGTTTTTTTTCTCATTTTCTTTTGCTTCAATTTCTTCAACAAACTCTGCTTCTGTAAGGCAACGGGCATCTACTTTTGCGGGGTTATGGTCGGTGGCATCATGTTCGGGCGCCAATTCATCATAAAGTAAAAGTACCACTTTTTTATCCATTATCAGATATATAAATTCATAGCACAGTTTATACTTGTCAATTCAAACAAAAACATTATATGTGTGTTTGTGTATCACCACTCCAAAACTCAAAGTAGTTAAATATAAAATACTGGATCTGCCCCTGATATCGATGTCCCACTTACCCAAAGACATTGGGGTAACTGGGACACTTTTTGAAAAGCTCATTTGTATATAGTATGTTGTATTTTCAGAACAAATGTTTGTTGATTTATATAATTTTACAGCTTTAGCAACATTTTTTTTGCAAATCTTGAGACAATAATAAGAGGTATTAACACATCAGAGATGCAAAATTTAAACCACAATTATATACCAATTTCACAACATCGTTCATGACGTCACAACAACTCATGACGCAAGTCAATGTCAGATCATATAGTTATTTATATATCCAAAATAAACACTTTAACAATACAACAGTATGACAATTTTTAAAATATATTAAAAGAATAATGTCTTGTGCTTGATATGCATTGAAAATTTATACACATCGTCATTTATCATGAAGTAAAATCCGGCATTACATATATAAACAAAACTGCCCACGTCACACATTATTATGACGTAACGTTCATGATCACGCAGTATCGATTTCCTATCCTTTAGTAAATCAACTTACCTGAGAAACAAATAAGCAATTACAAAAATAAACCGCCGTAAAATTTGCTTAAATGTTTAAGACAACCCAAACATCGAGCAATTGTTTACATACCAAGCTAAGGATATTATTCATAATTATAAATGTTGTGAAATCTATGTTTTCTTATAATTTAGTAAGTAATATTACCTTAATCACGTTGCAAACACGATCCGCCATCTACAAATGTCCTCTATTTTTAGTACCGTTTACCAACTTGTAACCACCGGTACCAGGATGTGTTATTTGTTGTGCGGGGATACTTTTCGGTACCAGGGTGTGTTATTTGTTGTGCGGGGATACTATTTCCGGTACCAGGGTGTGTTAATTGTTGTGCGGGGATACTTTCCGGTACCAGGGTGTGCTATTTGTTGTGCGGGGATACTTTCCGGTACCAGGATGTGTTATTTGTTGTGCGGGGATACTTTCATTAATTTGAATTCTGTTTTCTTTATTATTTTCCGACACCTCTAAGGACACTTGAAACATCTTTTGTATTATCATTATTATTTGTTATCATTTTCTCCATCAGGAAACGTAACTGTTGGTATGATATATTAGGCAACGTCTTGTTGCTTTAATGACGGAATGCAAAATTCATTAAAAATTTGAAGGTTTTCCCATCCTGCTAAAAACCATGTTGGTGTGGGGCTATCCAGCTTCTATTACAGTTGTTGCAAAGGTTTTTCTTGTGGAATGATTTGACTTGCGCCCATTGATTTGTCCTTTTTTAGCCAAACGTTTATCTTTTTTTTTTCAAGTTTCTGATTTGCCAACAGGTTCATGCAAATATAAATCTCCCTTCCAAAGCGGTAACCCCAAGGGTTCTCATTTTCATGTGTTGTGGTGTCTAATTAGAATTTGACATACTTATAAACACACGCTCTCTGTTCCACTCCTTTTCGCTGCAAGGGGAGGCTGTGTTTGTTGCGACTTTTCACAAATTTTTTTACCGCATTTTCAATCAAAAACGGTTACATCTCTGGCATTAGCAGTCAAAATGTCGTCAATCTCCTGTTTGTTATTCGCCATGTTTTATTGGTTTCCAGTACGTTTTTTTCAGAATTCTGTTAATATTTATATGAACAAATATTGTCAATGTTGATATTTGCTTAAAATGTTTAAAATTGGGGAAATAATTTGCACAAGCACGAATATATTTATTCCAACGTTTCGATTCAGTAGAATCTTCATCGGGGAATGATAACAACAGTAATGAATTTGATTTTTTTTCTTAAAAAGTGTAAGAATTTAATACCATTAAATTCCAAGTACTCACTTGCATTTTCTCCATCACTGGTTTTATGAGCTCTGTATCGACCCAAAGCAAATTAACATGGTCTTGATGCCCTCTGAGCCCAAAGTACATGGCATTGTTAAGCCAAACTGAGCACATGAGTCCAGGCATTGTATGTAAGATATTGAAGTATGCTGCATATTTTCCCAGTTAAATATATGTTTAAATACGCATTCCTTCGAATGTCTCGAGTAGATTTTAACAGACTGAGTAAAATACTAACAAATAGAGATAAAAGTAAAACTTGTGTGGCCAAATAACAATACCAATATGAAATCCCTTGATAAATGACAGTTCATTAAAGGCAGTCGTAGAGTTTGTATAAAAGAAATAATATTTTAAAAATTAATGTTAGCAAAAATACTTTTGAAATATAAACTACACAAAGAGATAAGATTATTAAATTAAAAGCAATTCATTTACCACATCCAAAGAGTCGTCTTTTAAAATTGGTATTTTCTTGAAACATGTGATCTGGTTATCTCTACAACTATGGGGTAAATGTATTAAATCTTCACCTAAACACTCCCCGGAGATTAAAAAGTTTCATGTATTCCATATGTGAAGACTGAGAATATCTATTGTTACTCAGAAAATGCCGCCATTTCATTGGACACGTTCGTTTTCCTCGTTTCTCCAGCATCTTGTAGAACACCCTCTTCCATCAGTGATATGGCTGATGCTAATATAGGTTTTTTTTATCTGTAATGAATAATATGTATTATTTTACAAATATTTTGTGCCTATATATTTTATTTATTATGAAATAAATTAATCGTTTAAAATTATAGAATATTATAAATAATTATCCTATTTTACATAAATCTTAAAAATTACTGACTCACTTTCATCTTATGTTCAGACTGACTGAAGGACACCTTAATTTTGACAAGCCAACAAGTTTGACAATTTGATGTTGAACATTATTGTTCTTATATATTTTTGTATTATGTTTTTTTGCCGAAGAATACAATTTATATATGTATAGACCTCATCGATTCGATCCAAATTCCTACATAGTCTGCGCCATCTATCGTTAGTTGGTTTTCCTGATGGCATCCATCTTTTAATACGTCTGTTCTGTGCTTCCAAAATGAAATCACTTGATTCGCACTAATTATATGGCATTTTCATCCAAAAAATTGTCAGGCTCATGTATTCCAAAGTATTTTACCCTAGTCAATGAACTGCATCCGTAGTGGTTCATGCAAACAGCATTACCAGAATATATAATAACTTTCTTCATTTCAGCCTACAAAAGGAGTGGAAACAAAGGGAATAATGGTTTTGAATACATAAAACAATGAAAATAAAACAAACGCATTTTAAGTTTTACATTCGTATTATTACAACATTTGAAAACTTAATTCAGCCAATCAGATGTTTGATATTTAAGACTGGTCTCAGCTTTATAACCTTGGGCACAGTAGTGCAGTCATTTTGCTTTGTTTCTTATGTTTGAGGTACTAAGTCATTTCCTCAAGTTTGCTCATTTGTTGATCTATAATAGCATCTAATGGGATTACAACCATAACGAGACAACCTTTATTCACAAATAGTTACATCTCATAAAGAGGGAATTGCCATAACCAGTAGGTAATGATTGCAGTTTGGAATGTTAGTAGATTATTCAAAACTTCAAGCTGAAATTCTTTCCGGCTGTAAACGGCAATGGAAGTTGGAAAATTTACCTGAAACAAAAAAAAGTTGTTGCTAACCTGACCCCCCCCCCCCCCCCCCGATCCTCCTGTACTTCAGTTGTCATGTTAATGGCGGGCGGCATCCATGATTTTACATCCATGTTCATGTTCTCAAGGATGAACTCTTCTAATCTCCTTCATCGCCTTAATTTTTTCTCTAGACTTTGACAAAGCCATGGTTGATGTTATAAAACGTTTCACTTCTTCTGGTGCATTTTTCAATATACAATCAAATCTATAATTTAATTCCATATATCCTGTCATGTTAAGTCCGTAATAAAGATGGGATATTTTTCTAAGCACAATATAAAACATCAAAATTTCCACATCGAACACCCGCTCTTTATGTAATTAATCCAAATAGGTATGTAAAAACAACTTTAAACATAAATGTATAAAGTGCTCCAACAGACTTACTGGTTCATTCATTGATATCAACCTGCGACAAATGGTTGATCTTTCATACATGTACTTGCACATTTCTTACGAATGGCTTAAGTAGTTAACAAATAATTGCAGTATTTGCAAAGCTTTATGATGTTCAGTACAGGATTGACCTGCTGCAAGCGCCTTTAAAGATCGCCGTCAGAGCATTATTGCCAAACTATGTCCCATAGTAGTTTAAACATACCTTTCGTTAATTTTATTTCAACATGTCCCAGACCAGGAATCACTACTATATTTTTTTTATATATTTTACACTTTTGTTTGTCATCAAAATGATGTATTTGACAATGTTGAGTAACAGATATTTCAGTGTAAACTGTCCGTTACGCGTAGAGCATATATAAGTTCTGTCAATGTCTACAACACGAATTGAACGGCAAGCCGTCACATCCTATTATAATACAGTCTGTTTTAGATTTTGAAATATTATCGTCAGGTAAAGCCTGTAAAGTTCCAAAGGAATACGGATTGACAAGAAATGGGTCCAAAAGGACAACGTCCGTTTTGCCTGTTATTTCGAACTGTACAGTCATACCTATGATCGATTGGATTAGATTTGGAAAATATAGGAAACCTAATTTTGGTTCTTCTTTGGATGCTGTGTTTATCTTTCAGCGCCGAACATTCAGAATATCAAAACATTACACAAAAAGTTGGTCAGGGCAGATATATATTAATTAGATCTATCTCGACAAAACTGAGTGACATCTTTTTAGCTCACCTGTCACGTAGTGACAAGGTGAGCTTTTGTGATCGCAATTTGTCCGGCGTCCGTCCGTAAACTTTTACTTTAAACAACATCTCTTAAACCCCTGGGCCAAAATTGATGAATCTTGCCACGGATGTTCCTTGCATGAAGCTCTTCCAAAGTTGTTCAAAGAAATCAATTCCATGCAGAACTGGTTGCCATGGCAACCTAAAGGAAAAACTTAAAAAATCTTCTTGTCTGAAACCACAAGGCATAGAGCTTAGATATTTTGCATTTAGTTCCCTCTAGTGGAATTCTACAAAGATTGTTCAAATTATTTCCCTGGGGTCAAAATTGGCCCCGCCCCAGGGGTCACTTCATTTTACATAGACTTATTTAGGAAATCTTTAAAAAAATCTTCTTCTCACAAACCACAAGCTTAGATATTTGGTAAGTAGCATTGTCTAACTAATGTCTACTAAATTTGTTCAAATTATGTCCCCTGGGCTAAAATCGGCCACGCCCTAGGGTTCTCTTGGTTAACATATAGTTATATAGGAAAAAACATGAAAATCTTCTTCTTTAAAACCACAAGGCCTAGAGCCTTAATATTTGATATATTGCATCTAGTGGTCCTCTACCAAAATTGTTCAAACTATCCCCCTGAGGTCAAAAAATGGCCCCGCCCCAGGGTTCACTTGTTTTACATAGACTTATATAGGGAAAACTTAAAAAAATCTTCTCATCTAAAACCACAAGGCCTAGAACCTTGGTATTTGGTATGTGTAATCATGTAGTGGTCCTCTACAAAAGTTGTTCAAATTATTCTCCTGGGTCGAAAATGGCTCCGCCCCGGGGGTCTCTAGTTTTATTACATAGTGTTATATAGTAAATCTTTAAAAATCTTCTTCTCTGAAACCGTAAGGCCTAGAGCTTAGATATTTGGTATAGAGCATCATCTAGTTAAATTTTCTCCACAATAGCAGCTTAATTTTTTTTTAAATTTTGACTTGATTTTACCAAACTTACACACAACTCTTGCAATGATTGAGCAGTTGTTGACAGGTGAGCGACCCAGGGTCCTATGGACCCTCTTGTTTTAATTTCTTTGAACTTAAATACTCATTATGTTATTTCCAACATTTGTGTCTGTAAAAGGATCATGTGAGACACACCCACATTTTCTTGCTGGTGGTATCTTTATAGCTAAAAGGCAAACAGCGTCTCGCAGGTTCCGTCGACGGATCATGCGAGTCGCACCCGTGTTTTTTTCTTGCTGGTGGTATCTTCATAGGAGAAAAGCAAACAGCGTCTCGCAGGTCCCGTCGACGGATCATGTGAGTCGCGCCCATGTTTTTCTTGCTGGTAGTATCTTCATTGGCGAATGGCAAACAGCTTCTCGCAGGTCTCGACGTTACCACCTCATATTCCATCAACATGTCATTCCTCACTGACTCACTAAGCATGCAGAACACTGTAGATCATTGCACAATGACATACTTGTTATTTTGACCTTGTTATTTGATATCTGTCTTTCTCTCTTCATAATGTAAAGTTATTTAAAAAGACCTTATATAAACAGAACGCCTGAACATGATTTTAGTTTCCTATAACTTAATGGGCAAAAAAGATTTTTGCCAGTGCAGTGGTTTCAACACCTCTAGGACATTTAAACGCATCGCTCAGATAATCCATTGGTATTTTTATGCCCCCGAAGGGAGGCATATAGTAATCGGACCGTCCGTCCGTCCGTCCGAAATAATCTTGTCCTCGCTTCTTCTCCAATACCGCTTGAGGGATTTCTTTGAAACTTCACAGGAGTGTTTGTCACTAAGCCTAGTTGTGCATATCGTCAGGAATTTCTGCTCGGATTATTTTTGGCTGAGTTATGGCCCTTTTTAGCAAAATCTTGTCCTCGCTTCTTCTCTAAAACCGCTTGAGGGATTTCATTGAAACTTCACAGGAGTGTTTGTCACCGAGCCTAGTTGTGCATATCCTAAGGAATTTCTGATCGGATTATTTTTGGCGGAGTTATGGGCCTTTTTACCTAACCCTAACCCTAAACCCCTAAGGTAAATTTTGTTAAAGCAATGGAGGTTACATTTTTTATCCGATTGTCATGAAATTTGGTCAGGATGTTTGTCCCAATGATTTCTCGGACGATTTCCAATATGGGTCATCAGGGTCCAAAAACTAGGTCACTGTTACTAAAAATAGAATTTTCTTGTTAACACTAGCGGTCACATTTTTGCTCTGATTGTCATTTCACTTGGTCAGGATGTTTGTCCCAATGATTTGTCGGAAGAGTTCGAATACGGGTCATCTGGGTCCAAAAACTAGGTCACTGTTACTAAAAATAGAATTTTCTTATTAACACTAGCGGTCACATTTTTGCTCCAATTGTCATGAAACTAGGTCAGGATGTTTGTCCCAATGATTTCTAGGACGAGTTTGAATATGGGTCATCTGGGTCCAAAAACTAGGTCACTGAAACTAAAAATAGAATTTTCTTGTTAACACTGTAGCGGTCACATTTTTGTTCTGATTGTCATGACACTTGGTCAGGATGTTTGTCCCAATGATTTCTTGGACGAGTTTGAATATGGGTCATCTGGGTCCAAAAACTAGGTCACTGTTACTAAAAATACAATTTTCTTGTTAACACTCTAGAGGTCACATTTTTGCTCCGATTGTCATGAAACTTGGTCAGGATGTTTGTCAAAATGATTTCTCGGACAAGTTCGAATATGGGTCATCTGGGTCCAAAAACTAGGTCACTGTTACTAAAAATAGAATTTTCTTGTTAACACTATAGTGGTCACATTTTTACTCTGATTATCAGACTGTAAAGAAACTTGGTCAGGACATATGTCCCAGTTATTAATTGGACGAGTTTGAATATGGGTCACCTGGGGTCAAAAACTAGGTCACTGTTACTAAAAATAGAAAAATCTTGTCCAGGCTGTAAATTTGTTATTTCTCATTGGATTATAAAATAACTTGGCTCAAATGTTTACCATGACAAGGTGTACTTTCGCGTACAATACCCATGCCTGTTGGTCTAAGGTCAAGGTCACTGTTACTAAAATAAAATTTTCTTGTCTGGGCTGTTTATTCCTAATGAATGGAGTGATTTCAAAATAACTTAACATAAATGTTCACCATGACAAGGGGATGTGTTGCTTACAATACCCATGCCGGTAGGTCAAAGATCAAGGTCACTGTTAATAAAAATAGCATTTTTTTTCCCAGCTGTAGATTTGTTGTTTCTTATTGGATTTTAAAATAACTTGGTGTAAATGTTTACCATATCGAGACGTTGGGTCTCGTACAACACAACTTTGTTGTACTCAAGTGAGTGATAAAGGGCCATGATGGCCCTCTTGTTCATATTACCCACATCATATGTAGTAAGGTCCATAACTCTAATAATCATTTTCCAGGATAATTTCCCCAATAATCTTCGAATTTCCTAAAAAAATGTATAATTTAACTTTATTTAACTATATATTTACTACAGACTTGAAACATATGATCCTTTCATCTTTCACATTATATGCATGCAGTATGCTTTGTCTTCCACAAGCATATTTTTCATTACATATGTTTATTTATTACATATGTATACCTATTCGATTTCAAAGCTGCATTTCGGGGGCATATGTCAATTTCAAGTGACAGCTCTTGTTTCTCATCTTGTTTGCAGTGCTCTAGTACCAATATCGAGATGTTCAGAGAAAATATTTTTACCTCTCTCCATCTCAGTTCTGTTTGATGGAAAACGTTCAATCAAAGTTGTGCGATTTTGCCATTTAGCGTTTATCGCTGCACCTTGGTGCTGCTCCAAGCGCCTCCGGCACCAAAAATTGCAAACGTCTTTTTTTGCGCGTGATATGTGCCCAAGGTTATTAAACTGAGCATAGAAACCAGTCTCAGTTCTCAAGCATCTGATTGGCTGAAATGGCGACTGGACTGGTCATAGGAAAGACCCTGTTATCATGGTTCGTAGAATGAGCAGTTGTAAAACGTAAATAGTTGCTAAAGACCAAGGGTTGCCACAAAACAATGATCTTTTTTCTGAATAGGTCAGGTAGCACGCCGTTTATACATTTGTGCATTGATGAAAAGAATATCCTAATTTTGAAGCAATGGAAATAATTTTTGTCGCTACCAGAAAAAAACAAGCAAATTAGTTGAATTTTGACCCCCACCCCCCACCAAGTACTTAATACTTACACAACAACTGGAGACATAAAGTTTTATTTATATACTTATCATGGCATAAACAGTAGAATATGGTCTCAGAAGTTACCGAAACATTGGCGAATTTACGATGACCATCGTTCGTTTTTGATATAGGAGATCAGCATAGGCTATATCTTTATGTGATAGATGCATTTTTAAAGAAATGCGAGACGATTTACTTATCACAGTACCCAAATCCCTTCTGAAAAAGCGGTCTATCCGTGCGTTCTCCTGGGACCTATTGGAACGATTGAACGATTGGACTCGGTAATGTCTGCTTGTTTTTTATTCATTCTAGTCCCTGTAAAGCCTACTATAGCCATCTGCCGAAGAGATTATCACTGATGATGTCAAAATAATATTTGCATCACATACTGCCTGTACATTAAGGGCATGGAACCCCTTACGGCACACATATGCTTCTTCATGCTCAGCTGGAGCTATTATGGGGATCAGCGTCCCATCAACTGCACCTGAGTTAACAATTGCAAATAAACAATGATGGTAAGTTCATAAAAGTATAATACATAAAATCCAGAATAAAATTAGCTTATGTTTGATGTAATGGTTTAAAGACATGAGAACATAATGAAAGTGGTCTATTTGAAGTTGGAGACATATCATTATGGCTCATTTCATTATGTTATGTAACTACAAACCTCACAGTATAGGTAATATAAAATAAATGATCCAACATCTTTAAAGAAATAAATGATGACATGATTCATGAAATAACTGTCTTGAGTGTGATTGTTTTAAAGGTGATTCTAAAGTTCTAAATACAACAATTATTGTGTGTATGCTCAGCGTACTTACCAACTACATTTGGTATCCGACAAGTATTGTAAAATTTGTGTTTTATGGCATTAATCTCATCCCTACTGGTAGGAAATCTGTAAAAGGTGAGTCTCAATCAGATATATGTACATTACATAAAGTTACATAATTATTGCAATTATTTTGAGGAGAATTCGTGGTATAAATGCCTTTCATAACAGACTCACTGACAATAAGTAAATTGTATATTGCTTTTTCACAGTAACGTGGTAAAATGTATATACTTGTCAGCGTCAAAAACAACAACAGTAGTATATATCAGACGTTTCGTGTAGCCAAGCCCCGGACAAATGGCTATCTAATGCAAAATGGAAAGATTCTGAAGAATTTTATCCTAGAAAAGTGCAAGATGTATGTAAATATTGTAAGGTAACTCTGGTACAGGCTCTTTATATCTATAGTCGACAGTGATGTCTTGACATTAAATTTCTCTATTTTATGTCAGAAAAGCTGTTGGGATAAAGCATGTATTTCCCTATTTAATTATTTGTGGCACTCTGGGAAAAATGGTCCAAAATGCAATTTTTGGCTAAAATGAGTTATTATCATTTTCAGGTACCTTGTTGACTTTGGAGTACACCTATTCATTTTTTTTCCAAAAACGAGTTATTTTAACTGAAAAACAGCATTTTTAGGAAACCACCGTGAATGTGAAAAAGCCTACTTTTGTCAAAATATTGTCCAAATAAATAGGTGCATTTATGTGACAACTATAAGAAATACAGTATTTCAGTCTGTTTAATACCCATGAATAGTATTTATATATAAATCAAGTATCTTATTTTTACAAAATGAAATACTCAAATTTTGGTTACCATGGCAACGGAACTGAAAAAAACATATTTGACACGTTTTTTTTTCAGGTAACTGGCACCTAAATGATAACATGTTAATGTTTTAAGTACAATCTATCATTTTGGTCTGTTTATTGATAAACCATACACAGAAATGTTGATTTTTGAAAATAAAGATACTTTTTGTTATAACTATACAGTAAACAAAATAACAAAAGCTTCATTAAAAGTGACAAAATCATTTAGGTGAAAGTTGTTGTACCCAAAAATGGTTACCGTGGCAATACTACCTGAATATTATGTACATATTCATAACATTTGATCTTCTGAGTAATATCACAGTATGTTATATAATTAGTACTAGTTCTATAGTTGCCATGGTAATATTTGTGTATTATTTTCTTCAAAGTGGTATGAGGTCATTACACCAATAACTACACAACTAAGAGTCCAAATTAAATTGAATTTTGTATGATAAAATTGTGATATAACAATATATGACACAGTTTTACTAAATGTTGCAAGATTTTTTTCTAGGCAGGGTGGAGGGAGGAACTGAGTTTCATGATGTGGATAAAGTTTCATAATAAAGTAACTTACATTTATATAGTTGACAACAGTTTACATACACTGCACACAAAAAAACTTAACTACATGTTAATGTTGGGTAAAGGTTCTAAATGTTTGAAAGACAAATTTTGCAACACTTGTTCAATAACAAATAATATATTGGTAGAAAAATCCATATAAACTGATATGTCTACGTTAATATCTTATTAGTTATATAACAACATTATATTATGATTCAGTTACCATGGCAACAAATTGACTGACAAATGAAATAATTTCAATTTATTCAGAAGATTATCCATAATGCTTGCATAAATTAACTTTTTATTATACACCTGTTTTGCAGATCATTTCAGATTATAATACATATTGTTCAGCTAAACAAACAGTTATCACTTCTCCTTTTTGGGATATGACGCACTGAATCCAACAGACTTTTGCAGATGGATGAACATAAACTTTTTTAACCACAGTTCACACACAATAAGCCTGCTTCTTCATTCTTCATACTGGTACCACATCATTTGAGGATCAAGCCCAGAATAGGAAGCCTGTCAGGAAGCAGGTGTTCAGATTTGGCACTTTCTCATGACACTGTTCCACTTCTGAGTTAGTTTCATTCCTGCAAACGGAAAGCACATCTGTCCTCATCATGTCTGATGTCATTCTAAAAATAAATAAAAATTAATGCAAAATATATAAACTATGCAGATGACTGTAAACATTTGTTCAGCCATGATATCCTTTTTATTATGCATTTAATATTAGTGTTAAGTGTAAATTATCAAGTCCAAAGCCAGTTGAATCAAAATTATATTAAAATATTTTAGTAAGACTATACAAGGAAATGCTGCCCAGAAAATTCAAAATTGAAGTTCCGGAACTGATTCCTCTTAAAGATTCATTTCTGAACATTACCTATCTGTTCATAAATATATTCTTCAAGATAATTAAAACTACAAGCAAATGTGTAAAATACCAGATTTCTATCATAATATCATACTATAGGAGTTGTTACTTTGTTTGTTTGTTTGCAATTAGCATATACCGGTGTTGATAACATGATTTCATATTTAGCAATTAAATAACAAGATAATTAAAGCATAACCTTAGAATGACTATGACCTCAAGGAAAAAAACACATGTGAATAAAATTAAAACTTTATTTTTTCCATTGTTACATACCTTATGACAGTGTTGCTGATGTTCTGCCGTGCACAGTTCTCCATGTGTAAACTGCATTTTTCTTGCCATATCCAGGAAACTAATTGGTGGTGGAGTTATGTCAAGCTGTATTGCAACTTAACCAACACTATGGAATTTCTCATCTATGAGATTTAATATCCGAGTCCCTGTAATAATTATTGCAAATATAAGTTCATTATCTTAATATAACATTAATAATTTCATTATAATTTATAAATTTGTCTATTCATACAAAAGAACCAGATTGCTTTCCATACAGTCTCGGTACAGCAGCACCCAAGGCAATGTTTTGAATTTATTTTCAGCTTTTTTTCATAATCAATACTATCTGAACATACATTTTCCATTTAATTAAATATTCATTTTTTTAAATCGTTATCATGGTTATTGCTGCCTCCTTTATCAGTAATATATTGGGCTTTCAAACTCACTGTCCGAAAATTCGACAATCTTTGACAATTTGAAAATGTCACGATTTAAAAGTTCCTTTATTAAATTCAGGATTACAGTGTAAAAGTAACTCATCTGGCACCTAATTAAAAAAAGACGATCTGTTGTCAATGTTTACGACGAAGATGCATAAATCAGATTGTTTCTATATCAAAAAATATTTGTCAGTTTTATAAACAATCAACTGTTTTACAAAGTCACGACCGCCATTTTCACTTCCGGAAAATGCAATTGCACCAATTTCATACATGATTTTACATAATTTTGCACAAACAAGCAATACAATAGACTATAAGAAGACTAACCTTTTCAAATCCATCACTTTACCGACATTTTAGGTCTCAAAATTCTGGTTTTGTAGTTCAAATATCACAACTGTTTCGTACATGTGTGAATCACAATGTGTGGCGTAAAATAAGGGACGTAATAATTGAATAGAAAGATAGTAAACGAGATTATTTTAAATAAAGATTTCGGTAACAGGTTCAAACGTACATTTTGTCTTACGCACTTGGATTATAACACTATATCTATTTCTATAAGTATCATTTAATACTGGCAATTAGGAAAAGTTAATTCGATTTGTGCGTGCCGCGAAGTTGACGTCATTTTACTCGAAATGACGTTTGCCGAATTTGGTCCAAAAGTCTCAGAGAGTGACACATTTGACAATACATCTAAAACATCACATTTTATTAGAAATTACCGATGTTTTGTTGAGTATTTTCGCATGTCTGTTTCAAAAAGTTTTCATGCTGGAGGCTGCCATTACAGTTGTTGTTGCTGGTACATTGTAAACTAATGACCATTTCTCAGTGATTACCCGGTATAAGACTAAAATACCTATGCAACATATGAGCCGGCATCCTAAGCTAGCCCAGCATATATAACATTGTGTATGGAACAAGCAATGTTCAACTTATTTTAGTGTTTTTCTGCAGTGACCTTGCAAATCATTTACCGTTCACTCTGAGCGTCTGCAGATCCGTCCACCAGTTTTTCGTGTCGGGATTATAGAGCCAAACAAACAGATCAAGTTCTATATTTTATGTCAAAAAGTCAGAATTTTATCTTCTTTTCAATGGTAGCCTTCATATTCGCTAATGTTGTGAAATAGCACAAGAGCTAAACCGGCGGATCCGTGAAGCTAGATTAGTCTCAAATATGGCCGCTCTGCGGATCTGCAATTCCATCGGATAACGGCAGAATTGGCCATTTCCATTGGACAGTTGCAACACAACTTCTTCAGGATCCCCTCTGCCATTGCCTCTTGTGCGTCACATGGTCACAGGTCTATATATTGGACGGTGCACAAAATTATGTCGTCATTCTGAATTCTTGTCTGGGTTATTTAAAACAGAATAACATAAGCGTAAGCTAAGTAAGTTTAGACCATCCGTCCGTTCCGTCCGCCTGTATATTTTCGTATAGTCTACTTTGGGCTGTGTCACAAAGATAATAACAGGCATTACTTATTGAATATTAATGTCCGTTATATTTTATATAGTTATACATCTGAACATTATTTGAACTTTATTATTATATTGGAGTTATCATTATAATGGAGAACATTAAACCATTATAACTGTTTATTGCACTTTTACTTGATCGGCGTCAGTTGTTGAAATTAAATCAAAGTGTCACATCTTACAAGTATTTAAAGAACAATTTATTCGTACTGACACCAGATACTAGGCAATCCTTACTATTTGGAGTCAGAAGTGGGATGCATTAAAGCCAAAAAGAGAAGTAGATTTTTTGTTTTTCTATTATTGTTGAATAATGGTAGAATGCTATACTCTATAGTATGCACTATACTTTAAAAAGTGTAATAAATTTTCATTGCAATTATAATTATCAAATGCCAGTTTAACTATACTATACGATTTTAAACGTGTTTAGGTGCATAGCATGACATATTTCGGGTGAAGGAATACTGTGGATCTGGTTAAAGTCTATTGATGTTATCCTGTACTATATACGCATGGATATAGCAGTATTCAAATTAAAAATGTTTTAATATTTTTTGTACTGTATCAAGTAAGTTAAAGTTATTTCTTTAAAAAATATCATCTGTATCACAAATGGATTAATTAGGCTAGGCGGGACTTGTGAAACTTCGTGTATTTCCACTTTAATAACTGTTCGCAAATAAATTGTAAAAATCCTTTTTATTGCACCATCAAATCGATCAACTTAAAACAAATGGCTAGAATTTTCACATTTTTCTACAAAAACTTTTTCAGACTGACATGGGAAATGGATGGAGATGGTATGATGATGGATGCGATGGTTACACTCCTCCGGTCTCCAAGGGCAGGGTACCCCAGATTAACCACTAAACTATTTTATGACTAATATTTTTAAAATAGCATCAATGAATGTACAAGGTATAGGGGACAAATCTAAACGTAAAGATGTACTAAATTATTTGAGAAACAAAAACTAAAACATATACTGTCTACAAGATACACACTTTACTGATAATGAAATCAAAACAATTCGAAGTCAGTGGGGCTATGAATGTTTCTTTAGTAATTTTAATAGCCAGTCTAGAGGGGTTGCGATTTTTATTAATAACAATTTTGTCTAAGTTTATCAAAATGGAAAAAGACGATAATGGTAATCTTTTGTGTATTGGGTGCCAGACTCATAATAAAACGTTAACATTGATTTGTCTTTATGGGCCAAATAAGGATGATCCTCATTTTTTGTCAAACTAAAAGAAAAGTTGTCTCAGATACAACATGATTACATTATTGTTGGGGATTTCAATTTGGTTTTACAGCCAGACAAAGATTATTTTAACTATAAAAATGTCAATAATGCTAAAGCAAGGGATACCGTACTTGAGAGGATTTTAGAATATGATTTAATAGACCCCTGGCGAGAACAAAATCTTGAAAAATTGCATTATACATGGTTTAAGAAAAATCCTGTAAAGAAAGCCAGACTTGACTTCTTTCTTATTTCTAGTAATCTATTTACGGATGTAGAAAACTCCGCTATATTACCTGGTTACAGAACAGACCATTCATTAATTATTTTAGAGATTAATATAGGTAAATTTAAGAAAGGGACATCATATTGGAAATTTAATAACTCACTTTTGAAAGATATTAATTATATAACACAAATTAAAAGGCTTATAAATGATACAAAAAATGATTATAAAGTGGATTTGCATAATGATTTATCAACAGTTGAGGAAATTCATGATAAATAGTTTTCAGTATTGATGATCAATTATTTTTTGAGACCCTTATGATGCTTATTAGAGGAAAAACCATAGCTTATGCTTCGGAAAAGAAAAAGCAAAATATTCAAAGAGAGGAACTGTTAATAAAAGAAATCGAAAACTTGCAAACCATCGGAATAAATAACTTGGTATTATTGGAAGAAAAAAATAATGAATTATTGAGACTAAGAAAAGACAAGCCAGAAGGTTCATTAATAAGATCAAGAGCTAAATGGCTACTAGGGTAGAAAAACCAACTAAATACTTTTGTAATCTAGAAAATAGACACTTTACGTCAAAACTTATGAATTGTTTATACTCGCATGATGGTAAACTTTTGAATACTCAAAAACAGTTATTGCAAGAAACAGAAAGACATTATAAACATTTATATGCATTTAACGATGTAAAACAGGTTGAATTAAAGAATATAATTAGTAATGATAGTTACAAAAAGTTGTCAGTTGAAGAAAAAATATCTTTAGAAGGAAAAATTACTTATGAAGAAATGTTATTTAGTCTTAAAAAAATGACAAATACATCATCACCCGGTAGCTCCGGTTTTACAGCAGCATTCTTTAAATTTTTTGATCAGATTTGGGTCATTTCTTAGTTAGATCTATTAATCATGGTTTTGAAACTGGAGAGTTGTCAGTTACACAAAAACAAGTAATTATCACGTGTATTCCAAAGGGTGACAAAGACAAAATGTACTTAAAAAACTGGAGACCCATATCTCTTTTAAATGTATCATATAAGATAGCATCAGCTTGTATTGCAAACCGATTAAAGACTGTTTTACATAAAATAATAAGTGAAGATCAGACTGGCTTTCTTTCGGGGCGTTTTATGAGAGAGAATATACGACTTTTATACGATATTATGTTTTACACAGAGAAATACAATAAGCCAGGTATGTTATTTTTATTAGATTTTGCTACTGCTTTCTATTCCTTATCGTGGAAATTTATGAACAATGTTTTAGACTTTTTTAATTTTGGTACGTCGTTCAAAAAAATGGATAGAATTGTTCTATAAAAATATCCAGGCATGCGTTGTTGTGAATGGTCATATGTCAGATTGGTTTTACATCTATCGAGGTTGTCGTCAAGGCGATCCTCTGTCCCCTTATCTGTTCATTCTGTGATCTGAAATTCTAGCATTATTAATCAAAACCAATGAAATTTATCGAGCATTAAAGTAGACAAAAATGAATTCGTTATTTCACAGCATGCAGATGATACTACTCTAATGTTGGATGGTTCAGATAAATCTCTTAGAAATACTATGCAAGTGTTGAAATTTTATGCTGATTTATCGGGGCTTAATGTCAATATGGACATTAAACAAAGGCAGTTTGGATCGGTTCCAAAAGAGAAAATGAAAATAGGATCTGTAGAGATTTAAATTTAAATTGGGATACAGAATTTAAACTTTTAGGGGTACTTTTTTCTGTGAACTTAAACTCTATTGTAGAACTTAATTATACATCAAAAATATAAGAAATTAAACATTTATTTCTAAACTGGTCAAAAAGGATATTATCACCCATTGGCAAAAATGTGGTTATTAAAAACCTTAGCTTTGTCTACGCTAAATCATCTTATTATTGGACTGCCTAATCCAAAACAAGAAATAATTAAAACCATACAAACTATGTTTTTTGAGTTTTTATGGAATGGTTCACCAGACAAAATCAAGAGAAACGTAATTACTAATAAGTATGATTGTGGTGGTTTGCGTGTGGTAGATTTAGCAAAATTTATGGATGCTCTTAAAGTAACTTGGATAAAAAGATGTGCCAATAATTGTACCAACTACACAGAATTAGTTAAATTTATTTGTCCATTTATGTCTGACTTTTGGAAATTTGGCTGTGACTATATCAAGAATAATGTTAATCATCTGACCAATGATTTCTGGAAAGATGTCTGGAATGGTTTTATATCTCTGTCGCACACAGCATCACCTAAATCATGGGAAGAGTTTCTTTCACTGCCTATTTGGTTTAATCAAATGTTCAAGATTGCAGGGAGATCTTTCTGTGACAAAAAATATCTGGAAATGGGAATTGTATTTATAAACGATTTGATGCACAGAAATGGCAGATTCCTTACTTTTGAAGATTTTAAGAGTAAATATCCAGTTCCAACCAACTTTTTACAATTTCACACATTATCCATTCCTTAAGAAGTGTTTTAGAAAGTTTAAATATTGTACACAAAGCTGTCAAGCTAGCAGATCCAATCCAACCTTTTCTTGCGAAGTTATTAAATAAAACAAAAAGGGATGCAGAAATATTTATGATTCAATGCTTTTAAATTCAATCTCAGTCCCGGTATCTCAAAGAAAATGGAGTTTAGAATTTAATTTTAATGAACAAGATTGGAAAAATATTTACAAACTTCCCTTTGTATGCACTAAAGATCCTAAATTACAGTGGTTCCAGTATAGAGTAAATCATAGAATTATTGGCACAAATCACCTTCTTTCAAAAATGAGTCTTAGAGATAATAGTAACTGCAGTTTCTGTGCAATGAATCCTGAAACAATAACTCACTTATTTTGGGAATGTGAGTTTAGCCAGAACTTGTAACAGAATGTTAAAACTTTTACAAAAGAAAAGTGTAATCTTGATAATCTTGATTGGACAAAGGCAGATGTTATTTTTGGACAGAGACTCGCAAAAAGCGTTAAATAATATTATGTTGACAATTAAGCTCCACATATATCAGTCTAAAATGAAATCTTCACTTCCAAATTTATAGGTATTCAAAAAACAGCTTGTTTCTTTAATGAATACTGAAAGGTTTAATGCCCAAAAAACTATGACTTTAGAAAATTTTGACAAAATCTGGGGAACTTACAAGCCCTTATGTGCTGATAATGGAGAATAGTGCTATTGATGAAATATTACTAATATAATATTATATTCATGCTTGAAGAGTATGACCCGAATACTTGATGACAAGCCGTCGCCTTCACCGCCCATCCAAGCTCCATCTCGGTTTTCCTGTCTGTCCTTTTTATCTTTGTTTTTTTGTGTGTATTTGTTTCTTTCTATTATCCTACTGATAATGTGCATATTTGGACTTAATGCATAATATAGCTTCTTTTGTATGTATTTTTTGAGTTTTAGCAAAACGGAAGAAGTATTGTTATGTTAAAACTAAAAGATACTTGGTTAATTATTTTTACTTCTATAAGAGCATAGTATACCTAAAGCTATTTTTGTTTGAATGTTTTTGAATTTCAGTAAAACAGTAGAATTAGTGATATGTAAAATAAATAATACTCTGTTGGAATGTTTCTCTTAGGAAATAGACTTCCATGGTGTAACATTTGGTAAATTTAAAAATATTGTCATAAACAGGTTACTTATAAAGCATTCTCAAAATTACATAATAGCTTAAATATTACTTTTATTATTTTTACAATGAATATTATTTCTATTACTTTGTGCCGAAAACTCTCATGTTACTCTATTACTCATATTGTCAGAATTTAAAAAAAAAATAGAAAATTTTAATGTTGAAAATGTATCATTGTTTAAAGATGAAGAACGACACTACCGACTTGAATGCAACTTTATGATTTATTCTATATAAAGATTTGTGTTAATTTGATAATACTATTGCTTTGTCAGAAACATGTCCAGAATTGTACTTTTATTTCTTGAAAATGTAAAAATAATGTTATGTTGTATCTTCTGTCAACAAACTTTACCTGAAATAAAAAATAATTATTAAAAAAAAAAACCAAAAAGACATCTCGAACTCGGAACCTTAATCATTGTATAGTCATCTGTGTATTACTAGGGTTTCATTTATCCAAAGGACAAGGGACGATCTTGGCCGAAATTTGCCCATTATAAAAAATCATTGAGATTTATATCTCAGTACAGTTCAATGTCTTGCCGACATTTTCCTATATTTGTTTTAATTTTATTGAATTCGTAAGGCCGTTAGAATATTTTAGACTGAGCATATACCTTTTGAAAAACGCGACGTTCAGTCGTTGTAAATGACGCCGTGATACATGTATATTTCCGTATATACTACCGTACAAAAATAGTGTTCAAAATTCTATTTATTGTTATTTATTCAATTTAATTTATTCATTTTAATTGTTTGGTAAAAAAAATATTTTTTACAACATTCTTCAAATTTTAAGACGTTTATGAATTGTAAATGCAATGATAAATAAAAGTAAAAAAAATCCTATCGGTTTTTCATTTTCTTTGCAAAAGTGCCATGACACATTTTAAAGGGATGTAATTCATTCATTCACTCTTCTTTTGCATTAATGAAATGCGCTCTCCAATGTTGCACTCTACGTTGTTGGCTGCCTAGATGCCTTTTGTAAGCTAAGGTACCATATTACGCTGGTTAGGTGTGCGCACATGCCTACAACTCTACTGCCTGGCCTACATTTGCAGTACCAGGCAACAACAACGCCTTCGCGATATAGGATCCAACATTAACACTGCTTGTATCGACATGTCTTCTTTGAATGTTGACACAGACTATGTTCTCGAGTTCTTCGCGAACAAGCATTTCCTCTCATATGTGTTCCTGGAAATATGATGAGGCAAGTTTGAGCTGGTAAGCTCCTAGAATAAGGCTTCTCAATTATTCTTCTCCATACACCGGGAAGTATGTCGCAAACGTTGTCGTCATCAATGCGCTTCCAATGATAGGGCCTTCCAATGATAGGGCCTGTCCAATATCTCCTCTTTCACTTGTTTTTGAAGAGGATTGTTCAACCCCGAAAGGTGTAACCTCCGGGCAGAGGACTCTCCAATTCCTTGGTTCATTTAAGAGCCCGTTGTTTACATGTAGCACCACTATGTACAGTGAAACTCTGTTTAAAGTCTCATCCGAAAAACTCTTAATAATTTTAGCTGGAGGAGTGGGGGATCAAACCAGTGGTCTCTGGACTCGGAGGCTAACCCCTAAACCAATGAGCCGCTCTGAATATCAGTTCATTAGAGAGAAAACAATATATATTTATATAGGAATGTAACCGATTAATCGCATTTTAAATGGTTAACCGGTTACAATTTTAAGGTAAGGTTAACCAAAATATAGTTAAAGAAATGAAAAAGTCCAGTAAAAGATTGGTTACTACTTGCACACTTTTGCATTGTGATAATTGCAGTATTTTACATGTGATTTTTTACACCGAATATCTGGGATTTTTTTCCACTAATCTCCGGATGAAAGGAGTGATATATTGTCGCTGAGAGGTGAAAATGATGAAATAAACATTGACCAAATATTATCAATTAGGAACATTACTAATACAAAAGTTAGTGACATCGTTAAAGAACTTCTGCAGTCATTAAAATATTAAATTATTCAAGCGTTCGTTTTCTTGCATTGATTTAAAACTAATAAGCTTTTAACAATAATCCAATCGTTTCCTTGCAGTAATTATAAACTTATACGCTTTTTACAACAATCTAACAGAATCCAAAATTATCAGCGCGCTATTCTACAACAATCGAACATTTTACGCCCATGCGAATTTCTCTCATTGAAGTAAATAATTATTAACACTATGGTTTAATTTGAATTTTTATTAAATCTATATTTGTTATACAAACAGTCAATGCCCCATACGTCATTTCGTTATTTTTTTCGTTTGTTGAAATGCCATAAAGCAAAACCGCCAATCAATTGCCGGTGTAGATTATAGATTCGACATGCAGAAATAGATAGAAAGAAGAGAGTCCAAAGTAGCTTGTTGCCAACAGCAGTTCGCAGTTAAATACAGTGATCCGTAACCACAAACTTCTTTTTTTACTCTCCCTTTACCGCAATTGACGATGGTTCGATAGTGAAATCACGATGGGACGATGGTATAATGAAGAAAAACGCGAAGACACGATGGTGAAACGTTGATGGCACGATGTGAAAACACGAAGGCACGATGGTGAAAACGCGATGTAATATCGCGGTTGTATCATTGTACTATCGTTGTGTCACCATCGTGTCATCGTACAAATGGTTGTGTCATCATCATACCATCGTTGTTTCATCATCGTACCATCTTGATTTCACCAGCGTACGATCGTTCATTGCGGTAAAGAAAGAGAAAAACATTTAAGTTTGTCCATACCGAACACCGTAGTTTAACCATCAAATTTGCGACAGAAGTTCTTGTTGTTCTGACTGCTGTCAATAATATCTCGGCAAGCATATTAAGTACACAGATAATCAACCTGGATTTTGGTTAGGCCTGTTAAGATTTAATTAAGCAGTCAGACTCGCTTAGCATGTCGGGTGTGTCAAAGTCAAGTCTGACTTTCCCTTGGCGACGAATGTTTTCAATTAATTTTGAGTTGGTTTTACTTAGTCGGTGCTAAAAGCTTCTTAGAGCGTATGCTATTTGTTATATATCCGACTGTATTTAAATAAAATTTACTTGACTTGACTCGGGTTTTGCTTATTACTGTTTTGACATTTTTCTTTCCTAAGACAGTAAATTTACCAGAGAACATGCCGTCTTTCAAATGATTTGAGCCTTTGAATCCAGCAATACACCTATTTCAGCAAAATGTTGCAATCTCCGTCACATTAAATCCAAACCTCAATCAAGTGCTAAAAAACTTGACTCGCGTCTTAAAAAGCTCGAGGCCATGGCACTTGCAAAGAGCGCGGGCCCTAATGCTACGAAGCAACAAAGACGGTGCTTTATCTGTCAATCACCTTATCATCTTTCCCGTGAATGTCCTTTAAGAGCTCAACCTAACACAAGCACTTCTGATCCAGTTCGTACCGTATCCAATTCGGAAAACGTGTCACAGGTGGCTCAGTAGGCCGCGAGTCTACCAGTCAGAACATTAGGCTTGAATTTGAGAAAATAAATTGCGAAAATTTTGACGACTTGACAGTAATAAATCTGATATTTTAAGAACTGGCCACATTTTAGAGAAGAAATACAATAATGGGTTTTACACCGAAGGTTATATTCATAGTCTAAAAACAGAGTTGTTGATTGACAATCGTTCAGCCGTGACAATTATTTCATTAGAAACTTACAATAGTATCCCTGAAAATTTAAAACCAAAATTGGATTCTTTTAGCACACCAGTTCGTGATGCAAGTGGTGGTAAAATAAAAACTTTAGGAAGGGTAGATCTCCTTATAAAACGGGGTAACCACTCATTTGTGGTATCATTGTTAATTTGTGAAATTGGTCTAGACGGTATAATAGGCCAGGATTTTCTTCTTAAATTTGCAAAGAACATTTATTATCAGAAAGGTTAAATAACAACCGAGTTTACAAACATCAAATGTTGGATTGGTTGTGAAAAAGATATTAGTTGCAGAGTTCTTGTACGGCGTACAGCCGTCGTTCTTCCAAATTCTATATTAAGATTGCGTGTTCATATTGAAAATTCAGACAAATTGACAACATTTGGTCTTGCGGAGCCTAGTTCTTTTCGTGTTAATCTTTATGGGGTTCTAACAGGCGTTATTAAAACTGACAGTGACACTGTTCATGTTAATTTCGTCAATGCGTCGTCTAAAGAAAAAACACTTTTCCCGAAACAGGAAATAGCCACTTGTGAAGAATGAATGATTGAATGTCTTTATTTATTTATAGAGGGTAACCCAGTTAGTCAAAATAACTAATCTCCCTTGGGGCCCTCTTAATAAGTACATACATATATTCAGTAAGTAACAAAACATAGAAACAACAATGATATGCAAAATACAAACAGAGACATGAAAAATTATTAAATCAATATACATATATAATGCAATTGATAAAAGTTAAGAACATTATCAATCAAGTTTAACTTAAATCATCTAAATAATCATAATCAAAATGTTTTACAGTCAATGTATTAGAGTTTTATTGATTATTATCAAAAAAGGTGTGCTGGTTTTGGAAGTATGTATCATAGTTAGTTCTGCTTTATCCAATTTGTAAGGTTAATGGTAAACTGATTAAGTGTTTTACTTAATCTTGTGCTTTCCGGTATACTATTCCAAATCCTGGATCCAGAGTAAGACATACTTTCCTTGAATAATTCTATTCTTGGTCGCGGTACTTAAAAATCTGTAGAGCTGGAATTTCTTATATTGAAACCGGATGACTCCCTATATTGGTACATATCTTGTATGTATTCAGGTACAAGTTTATTATGCACTTTAAACATAAATTTGGCTTTCTGAAGTACAATTCTCTGGTGAATAGTAAGAGAATTAATTTTGTTCATTGCATCCTTATTCTGGTCCAAATATTGTTTTGCATGCTCTTTTTTTGTAACGAGAGTAGTTTATTGAAGTTATTTCCTCCAGTGCCTCCCCAAATAACATTACAAGTCTAAATGCGGTTGTATATAAGCTTTATAATAAATTATTCTACTGTTTATATGTATAAAGTATTTTATTTTAGATAAAAGCCATATATTTGAGGCTATTTTTCTTTTTATACTTTTAACATGGACATCCCATTTAAGATTATCTAGTATATGTACGCCTAACAGTTTATCTCCTGTTGTTAGTTTTAAACAGCAAAGTTTTAAACTTCTGTTTTTAGTTAGTGACCCATTTGTTGACTGATGCTGTAACTGGATACATTAGGGAAATAAAACAGTCTGAAAATTTAAAAACATTAAACATAAGGTTTTACCAGAACATTTGCAAGATGTATTTCAAAGAAGTTCTGTTCACCTAAACCAGTCTGAAAAGACGAACTCAAAAATCTTCTAATACAGTATCAAAATGTTTTTGCAACGTCATTAGATTCTGATGATCGCGGAAAGTGTGAAAGGGTTCAACATAAAATTCACACTGGAAATGCTATTCCAGTAAGACAACCAGCCAGGCGTCAACCTTTAGGTAAAAGAGAAGCTGAAAGAGCAGAGATTCATTAAATGTTAGATAAAGGCGTTATAGAACCATCAAACAGTCCCTGGAGTTCTCCCGTTGTACTAAAAAAGATGGTACTATCCGTTTTGGTGTTGATTATAGGGTTTTAAATGAACTCACTGTAAAAGACGCATTTCCTTTTCCCAGAGATGACGAGTGTCTTGATGCACTTGCCAATTCAAAGTGGCACAGCTCCATGAATTTTAATTCTGTATTCTGGCAAGTTACATGGCACCCAAAGATCGTTGTAAAACCGTATTTGCTACAAATTTAGGTCTTTTTTAATGGACTGTACTTCCGTTTTGTTTGGTGAACTGTCCGTCAACATTTCAACGCTTAATGGAGGATGTTCTCCGTGGTCTTCAGTCGGTCGAGCTTTTGGTCGAGCTTTTGTTATACATTGACGATATAATTTCACCATGTAATAATATTTCTGAAGGTCTACAACGCCTTAGAAACATATCTGACAGACTCCTTGATGCCAATTTAAAATTAAAACCGTCAAAGTGTGTTTTATTTCAAAAGCAAACTAGGTTTTTAGGTCACCTCGTGTCCGAAGAAGGTGTCTCGAATGACCCAGAAAAGGTTGCTGCATTAAAAACTGGCCTATTCCTCGATCAGCTAAGGAGACCAGAAGTTTCCTTGGTTTGTGTTCTTGTTATCGCCGTTATGTGCCCGGGTTTGCGGAAATAGCAAAACCTCTCCACAAGCTTTGCGACATCGGTGCTAAATTTCTCTGGACAAATGAAGCACAAGAAGCAAACATAAAGATGCACTAACCTCTGCACCAGTACTGGCATATCCAATGCCGATTTTGCCATTCATAGTTGACACTGATGCAAGCGATAAATGTGTCGGCGCTGTTCTCTCCCAGAAGCAAAATGACCAAGAACAAGTTATTGCTTATATGAGTAAATCTCTTAACAAACATGAACAAACATTGTACAACTCGTAAGGAATTGCTTGCAGTTATTGTTGCATTGCGAACATTTCAGGCTTATTTATATGGACAGCCCGTCATTATTAGTACCGATAAAGCACATGTCAGTCGGTTAAAACAACTTAAACGACCATCAGGACAAATTGCAAGATGGGTTCAAGAACTTGAAACATATAACTTAACTGTTATCCATAGACCAGGTCTTCGTCATTCTAATGCAGACGCGCTTTCCCGTAAACATGTAAGGTCTGCGAAAGACAGGAAGCCCTAAATGCGGAACAAGCTGATACTGCTGGTTTATCCGAGGTTGTTCCTAAACAACAAGTTGCAGATATTAACTTAGTGGTACGCGCTTACTCCCAAGGGCCAACTACCACAGTTCATCAACCTTTTCTTGACGGTTGGCGTCCTCAAGATTTAAGGCAAGAGCAGCTTGCTGATGATAATATATTTTGCTTCCAAAGGAGAATAGTGGCCAAAGACCGGCTTGGGACGAAGTCTCTGCTGGCAGTTCGATCATCAAAACCTTCTGGAGACAATGGGATCGCCTCTTAGTTGAAGATGGGTTATTGTATTGCTCGTTTCATGATAAGGAAACTGGTCAAGGTCATAACCGCTTGGTAGTCCCTGCATCTAAGCAAAACACCATAATTCACTATATTCATGACATTCCATCAGCAGGTCGTTTAGGTGCTGATAAAACATTATACAGGTTAAAACAATCGTTCTATTTGCCTGCAATGAAGAATGTCCAAATATTGTACTTATTGCGATAAGTGTGTCGCCCGCAAAACTGCATTAACAGTCAAGGCGCCCCTAAAACTGTATGTCATTGGTGAGCCCATGGAGGTTTGCTTAGATATCATGGGACCTTTTTCTGTGACAGAAAAGGGCAACAGGTATATTCTTGTACTTGTTGACTGCTTTACCAAATGGACTGAAGCATATGCCATACCTAACCAAGAAGCTAAGACTATTGAAGAAGTGATAGTCAATGAATTCACCTGCAGATTTGGTTCGCCGCTCCAGATTCTGACAGACCAGGGTACAAACTTTACCTCCACATTGTTCCAGGAGGTATGCGACCTTTTCCAAATAGATAAGATCGAGACAAGCAGTCTTCGACCACAATCAAACGGTGCAGTTTAGCGATTTAACCGAACATTACATGCAATGCTCAACACGTTTTGTGAAGATAATCAAAGAAACTGGGATAGGTACCTCCCACTGTCTTATGGAATACCACGCATCATGTAATTCAAGTACAGGTATCAGTCCAAACAAAATGGTCTATGAGGGAGAGGTCATTTTACCAGTACAAGCTTTTACAGTAATACCTCCTTCTGGCGAACCAACCCCTCAAGTTTCTGAATCATATGTAAGCAACCTGCAGAATGTTTTTGCTTGTGCACATTCAAACGCAAGAAAAACACTTAAAGTAAATGCTAGCTATCAGAAGCGTCATTATGATTTACCTGCCAAAAACCGATCACTTCGCATAGGTCAACCGTTCTAGCTTTACAACACTACAAGTAGGGTATAATCACATAAAAAGCAAATGAACCCTAGTAATTGTTTTACAAGTAGGGTATAATCACATAAAAAGCAAATGAACCCTAGTAATTGTTTTGAAATAAACACTAATTTTCATAACTGTTCAGTTAAATGTTTACTTGTTATAAACTTCTCTTAAAACACCGAATGACAAAAATAAGCATATTAAACTGCAACTGTTAGTCAAACAGTATTTTAACTGTGTGGAAAAAAGCGTGTTGTGTTCGTTACATGGTCAGTGATGGCCGTTCTCTGGACGCTTGATGTTTTATGATGACGGTGAATGATGATTTTTGATTCATGAATTTTGAAGACATGTTTTATATTGGGCCCGTATAAAATGTTTCTCTGAAGAGTCAACAGATTTCCTGATCCACAGGGTTGTATACAGTGTAGAATACTACTAAAGCGAGTTATACATCAGTGCGTGTTATACATAATGTTTATTGGTAACAACACTGTGAAGACTATTAAATATGTGAAACAGAAATGAAAGTCCAAGCAGATTAATTAGTTGTATTAAACAAACAAATAACAATGAACATATTATACTTTGACACAGCACAGACATTTTCGTTATTGACAATGGCTTAAATATGAAATTACACTATTTGCTGAATTTCTGAAATTTAATTTGGAACTGTGTCTGACATTTAAACTATCTTTCCATATATGGAGCTCTGCTTTAAATGTGTTAAGAAATTTTAAACGAGAAAGGAGTGGAAGTCCGATCTCCAAAGATCTCACTAATTGTCCTTGCTGTGTCAAGAAGGAAAATGTCTTCAAGAGATTTATGACATGAAGGTCAACATGAGCAAGTCACATCCTGACGAGTATAAAGAGATATCACAAGATTCTTTCGCCGAAGCGCACAGTTTTTACCTGGCTATGCAGCCAGGTAGTGTTAAAAGCAGATCGGCTCGATTCCGGATCTGTAAAGCTTCGGACACTCATGCTTTCATGGGTAAGACAGCATCAAGAACCAGGGAAGAGATTCTCGAGGGATGGGAAGTAGACGAGCCACAGCTACCCTCAGAGTTCACTCTAATTTCCGATGACATTGTCATCAACCAAATCTCGCTGAAGCCAAGGAGCCCTTTTGTCGACTTAATACGAGGTTATGATCGCGTACGTTGTCTGCTAACGACGGATCTATCTGATGATAAAATGGCAATGCGGGCGTTGGCCAGGCGGATGGCGGAGTTAAAGGAGCCTAAACAGCACGAAGGGTTTGACTGCTCGATGGCCGACAAGGCTCCCTAACTGAAATCACAGTGTGCTGCAAAGCTCGGAATTCGTCGAAGCCTTGTGTCCAGCGTGTTTCTCATACCAGCATTCTCGACTCATTCATCTGGTCCGAAGAGAGCAAGGACCGCTGGACCAAATCACGACATGCCAAATCCAGGGACAGCAAGTCTTGTCGCCATCCCATCTGTTGAATCACTATCCACTACTGATGTCACTCCAACACCTCTCCAACATGCCATACCTCCTACTTCTATCTCGAGTTCATCAAACATCCCTCCACTGAGTATAATAGAGTCTCATATAGCTACCTCCTCAGAGTCTGCACCATCTTGCACTCCTTCTCAATGTACTATGTCTGAAATAATCATGATGTCACCACCAGCGAAAGTAAGATCCACCATTGTCCCAACATTTAAGGTGCCCATGGCTCCACGTCCCATTCTGACTACACCCATATCACAAAGCAATAAAGTCTCAAGTTCTCAGGACACTGAGGTACCCAGTTGCTCACCATCGCTGTCAAACAGAGCCCATAAGCTATTAAGACTCGGTGCATTGCCTATGGTGGCGCCTGCCAGGCGGGAATGATCAACAGTCACCGATGAATCCATCACACTGACTGAAGGAACCTTCACCTTCAAGTGGCATCAAGAGGTTGGACACAGCTGTCCCCAGACAGGAAACTCCTTCAAGCAGAGTTCTGTGCGGGTCTGATACTCCATCAGAGGCACGTTCCAATTACCAATCTGTCCAGGGCTGACGTTTTGGATTCGTTCAACTCTTTGGTTCTTCCAGGCTCTGCCCTTATCTCTAACCAGACGTCATAAGAAAAACAGAGCCAGATTCTACAACTACGAACACTTTAGTCATTTCTATCAGCAAGGCAACAAAACACCCTGTTGTTGAAAAGTGTATGTCAATGCTCGAGTGTATTTCCATGATGAGGGACACCAGTAATGACAGACTCATCAAGCTGTGTGACAAAGTTCCATTAAGACTTGAATTTGAATATATTCAGAAGTAAAATCAGTTCTGTGCATCATCAACTTAAGTACTTGTGCAATTTACCTGCAACGATAAATAACAATTTCTCTGATATTCAATGCACAGCTTTACATCAAATAGTCATAATATGTATTTAAATAAGAGGATTTTCAATTCCTATAATTATCAAAATTCAGGAGAATTTTCCTTTTTGAAAGTTGGGGGGAGTGTAAGGTAACTCTGGTACAGGCTCTTTTTATCTACAGATTTGACAGTGATTTCTTGACATTATATTTCTCTATTTTAGGTCGGACAAGCTGTTGGCATAAAGCATGTATTTCCCTATTCAGAATATTTGACAATACATCTAAAACATCACAATTTATTAGTAATTTCTAATGTTTTGCTGAGTATTTTCGCATTATATCTTTTTCAAACAGTTTTCATGCTGGAGGCTGCTATTACAGTTGTTGTTAAGCATCCTAAGCTAGCCCAGCATATATAACATTGTGTATGAAATAAGACATGTTCAACTTATGTGTTTTTCTGCAATGACTTTTAGTGGCTGCAGTGACCTTTCAGATTTTATTCAAGAAACTGTTTCAAAGCTGGATGATTCAGCAGTGTTTAAGACTCAATTGATGCCAATGCTTTCAAAAGTACCTGTGAATATACAGGTTTTTATACAGAATCTCTGCCAATGTTACTGAAAATTCAACTAAAACAGATTTAAACCATAACTGTACTTCTAATACTAAAAAACTGTATGAAAATGTAAAACGGTCAAGAAAACGTCTAAGGAATGAAGAAAATTGGAAACGGAATTTACTTAAACGTAAGAAAACACAGGACAGGAATAGGTAACAAATACTGGAAAAAAAATAAACAGAGCTAAAATAATGAAAAATGGCGGTGGAATTATACATGTTTGATGTAAAAGAAAATGTCATACGAAAGTATGTCAAGAAGATAGAGAAAATATATTCCATAGTGTTTGGGGAACAGGGAACTACGCAAAAGCACAGAAATTTTACCTTGATACTCTTGACATAACACGAGCTACTACCATTTCTGCTCTTAAAACGAAAAACATCCCTAGTGGAATCACATCTAATGACAAAAGAGGAAAACATTTAAATCGGGGAAACACAACTTCTGAAGAAATTTTGTCAGATGTAACAGATCACATCGAAATCTTTCCAAGAAAAAAAATACTTGCAAAGTGACCTTTAATTTAAGGTAAGACCTGTGTAATGAATACCTATATCAAGAAGAGTATCCAAGGGAGGTAACTATAGTAGTAAATTAGAGTAGATGTCTGTCATGCAAGAGGACCAGGGTTCAAATCCCACTGGAAGCTATTTTTTTTGTAAGCCTAGAGCTTAAATAATTGGCATATTTCTTTTTTTCCTGTGTAATTCTGTCATTGAATATAAAATTCTCATGATTTTAACTAAAATAAGCAAAATAATCAAGATTTAAGTGGTTTTCGCTATCAGAATAGTGTTTATTCAAGTCATCAATTTGAAAATTTCTAAAACTGGACGGTAAACTTCTCTGAAATTTTGTTTAAATTTTGTTTAAGGTATATAGTTAAAAAATGGTAAAGTTTGGTATATTCCACCAATCAGGATTTTGCACAATTTTCATTAATTTAGTCTCGTGAAATAAAAAAATGCATTTTTTAAATTTATTTGGTCAAAAAATGTCATTTTAAGATAAATTCTGTATTTATATATTAAATCTTAAATTGGTTTAGTAAAATATAACATATTTTGGATAAACTGTAAAAAAATTAAGGTTGAATTTATCAATAAAAAATTTTTGTCACCGATTAAAGAATTTGGATACTTTCACGTTTTTTTCTCACTTTTTTAAATAAAAAAAGCTAAAAATCTCAAAAACTACACGGTGAAATCATTAAAATTTTGCATACAAGTCAATGGTATGAAGCAGTTGATGAAAATATAATCAGATGTTGGATTCTTAATAGTGCCTATTACACAGGTCTCACCTTAACGAAAATGTACAATGTACCAAAAACATTCCGAAGACAATCATCTTATTCCAGTGTCCCTCTCGATGTATAGATATACATTCGTTACAAAATACAATATTTCATTTAATAAGCTTTTAAAAGATCAAATTTGTGACTGAAGAAGAAAGGCAGAGAAGTGATATAGATTTTTATCATCATTTCCAAAATAAAGTTTTGTCCAGGAAAGAGAAAGAAGCTGATAAACTTAGCGGACGATTGCCACATTACAGCATGTTTTGATTTGCAACAAGATTCCACTTTACCGAAATCATTTTAGTCTCTCCTTTATTATTCTAGGAAATTAAACAATTTTACTTGCACTAGTATTAGTCTTGGAGATAGTGAAGGATATTGCTATGCATGGAACGAAACTGTCGCAAACAGAGGTGCTTGTGAAATCTCCTCGTGTAGTTTTGATTTCTTAAAAAGAAATGCTTCAAGAGGTAAAAAGATCTATCACAACATATTCAGATAATTGTGTTCAATTTTAAAATTCTAACACAAGTTTTTAGAACGGGGCCATACTCAAAACGAAAATGACTCTATCCATTCATGTATTGAAGCTGCCTGTATATCAGTATAAACAACACCTTAGTTTGCTCAAACAATTCAGATGGCCAGAAGAAACAGCCATACATTGTTATTGAAATGACATCCAATGACTTTATTGATTTCAAATATATCGAGTCTAAAAAATGCAAATCTTGATATTGACAAAAGTGGCAAAAAAGTGGAAAGAAATAAGGTGGGTAGAATTTTACGCAGAGAATCCAGATTGTGCTTTGATTGAGTACGATTATGACTGAATCATGTTTTGTTTGTTTTCAGCCAAATTTGAGGAACAAGCTGTTAAAACAACCAAAACTAAAAGGTTTGTTTAGAAAAGAAAAAAGATCCTGTCTTATCTGTCAGCAAATATTCGGACTTGATGAATCTGCGCAAGAAAAAAAACATTATTCCTCTAGCTTATCATCAGTTTTATGAACAGCTTCCACATGAGGATTCTGATAACTGAGTATAATTGCTAAACCCTAGACTGTGCAAACTAATTTGTAAAACCAAATTGAGAAGTAATCACAAGCAGTTTAATACAGTATCGACAGTTATTGACCGATAACTATAGAATAAGTCCAAAAACCATAGTATTTGATGATATTAACTAGAGTTACCGGCCAATAACCATTGTCATTGGTGAAAACTCAAGTTCTGGGCAAATAACTATGGTTATTGGCGGAGAACTAGGGTTTTCACCAATAACTATGATTACTGGCCAGAAACCTAGTTTTATCTTCACTAACTATGGTTTTAGACTGATATTCTATAGTTATTGGTTGAATTAAGTGTGCAAACTGCTTATCAAATAGTTAATACGGCAATACAATGTCCTATGATTTATATCTAGTTTGTTACTAATAACACAATAATTATCGTGTTGTTTAAAGATGATGTATGTTGCTAAATTCTATTGATATATTATTCTATTTATTACAAATTTTTTTTGCAAAATAAATGGAATTGTTATTGTCATTCTTTAAATTGTTGTTTCAAAATCCGGTCCTCATTCAATGTTGTACAAAATTTTCATGCCTGTTTAAGGAAGTCTTCCCCTAATGAGATTCGGCCGATATCGACACATTCGGGTTACACTAAATAAATTGTAAAGGTTTAGGTTAAATATTTAAATGGTTCAAAAAAATGTTATAGAGGACAAATATTTCGACCTATACCACATTTAGATAAAAAATATTTTTAAAAAATGCGATGTTCCTGTCACGTAACGTTTTAGGAATTGACTGCTTGCAAACCAAAACAACAAAATCCAGTATGCCGCAAGAACGTGATTTTCGAGGAAGATTTAAGGCACGTAACCGTCCCACAACGGAAACATCGCAGTACAACTTTATTGAGTGAACACAATTATGCACACGTGTATTTGTGCGATGGAGATACCTCTACAAACCCGAATTGCGGAAGTAGTCTTCACATACCCTTCCATCAGTTGTAAACGGACATCGATCTAGTTGGAAAAAAGGTCGAAGACTAGTGGAATTTAGTGTATTGTTATCGATTTTGAAGACTTGTCAGTCATGTAGACTGGGTCCAGTTCCTCTAATGTACACCAACATCGTTGGTGAATACCAAAAAGGACTGTCTGGCTATCTATATGTTGTATGTCAGAACCCAGATTTCAGTTTTGTAAACAGAGTTCCATATGGAAAGACACATCACATCAAGTAAAGATGAATGCCCTGTTTTGTCATCAATACAAAACTTGGGGCACGTAAATAAGATACTTTCACTATTAGCCTTTCAAACAACGGTTAACATAAATTTATAAAATAAAATATTAGCTCAAAGCCTATTGTAAACCAAACAGCAACCAATCTACAATGTACCTTCCGTAGTTTCATCCTGAGATTTCCTTTTCAATAACTGCCGAACATGTTGCCTAGCAGCAACATTTTGAATGATTTTGGTTTGTCATGGTTGAAATGTAACCTATTATCCCTAGCACTGCAAGTGGGCTCTGTCAAGAATTTATGAAGTCAGTTAACCAATGCTGGCTGAAACAATTTTTTTACGAAATTGATGTTTAAAAACTTCTCATTTGTCCAAACTAAAATACACTGCAATATAATATGTATTAACTCAAGTTAAAATAATTCATGTTTTCCTGGGTTGACCGGACAGCCTGGGTGGACCGGACCAAGTCAATAATCTCGCTGTCCTCAATTTAAAGACGATCAACGGGAAAAATCTGAAGAAAATGGAAACTCGGGCCGGGGAAGCCATAGAGGCAGTGTCTAAAGAGTCATTCCAAAAAGCTGCAAAGGAGACATCTGAGAAAGAAATAAGGTAAAAATCAATAATAAAGCAAACATGAATAACTACAGTGTTTTCTTGTTTCATTGTTCAGCATATGTAGTGATAATAGTAATAAACTTCAGTGCTTTATTCCTTTTAGAAATTCCTCCTCAAAAAGAAGGAAGATCAAGCACTGTCTTTATATTCGCTGGAAAAGGAGCTATTACGGGCAGAAATAAGGAGAGGTTTTACGATGAGGGAAAATGAAAGTGGAAAAGAACTGCACATATAAAATATTGAACTTAAAAAACCAGCTTCATTAAGAAACACAATTATTTAAGAAATATAATTAACGCAAGTATCTTATTTAAGGTTCGTCTGCAGTCTTCATTTTACAGCTATACATAAACAGCATAATTAGAGTCTGTTCATGAGCAGTAATGACAAACGCAGCACTGCTTTCGCCCCTATCAACGGCGTAAGCGAGATTCGATTTTCACAATTGAATGTAATGCAATCAATGATCCAGATGGACAAGAAAAACAACAATTAATGAAGTAGATTACGGGGAGGGTTGGAAGGCCGCCACACAGCAACTGACACCTTTAAATAATCTGTCAAGTTGTCTTTTTGAATTACCGACCCATGAACACGACAATGTTGCTTGGAAAAGAACGTAATCAAATAAAATACAAGAAGCAAATAGCTTCAAATCCCAATGTCTGCATGCAAAAGAACATAAATGCATAAAATACAAAAAGCTAATAACATTATCAAACAAAGTCGGTAGATACCCGATGGCCTTACTGAAACCAGAGCCACTGAAGTCAATCAGCAAGAAAACGATGACATGGATAAGAAAGTTACACAAACCTCTACACCACAACATCTTCAAACAGATTAAATGTCAATGCAGTGTGTAATTATTAAGTAATGCAATTTCATTCTTCAGATCTAACAATATATATTTTTTGTCTTTTATAGTTTTTTATATATGTTGTCTTGTGGAATATTAGCAATGATTGTTGTCACATGGTCATTGTGGCCGTTACACCTTCTTGGACGATACGAATCCCCCTCAAGTAGTGACACTAGCAGTAAAGGCAGACAGTGAGCTTAAAGTATTATCTAAAGAAGTTACCGAGGAACACATGGAAGAGGTAACTAAAAGTCTAGAGAGAACAGTCTTTGCGAAAGGCAACGGACGACCGGTCATGTCCGGTAAATTTGCTATAGTCTGGCAGTTTTGTGAAGTCATCGGTCCGGTCGACCGGTAATTTTTTTGTCATTTTGGGTACGAAAAATCTCGGTGCAAACATAATTTCCGTTATAATAACTGTACGACGTGTCGACGAATTCGATTGGTTGAGCAGCGTCATATTAACGAACCGAATTGCTGTGTCTGCTGGATGTCGCCATCCCTGATATACATATTCCACTTTTTTTTTAAACACAACTGAATGGTCTCTTCTGTTTACAAAGTTCTCGTATTATCAACCTTGAAATCTGTGACTTTAAGAAAGTAAATGTTTCTCTTTTATGGATTTTAACATCATTGAAACTAATTGGGACGTTAATAATAGGTTACAATGTCATTCCTCATTTAAAGAAAATGCAAAACCTGGCCAGAAACGGAAACAAACTCAGACTGAAAGTGATAAAAAGTGAAGGCCAAAGAATACGAAACGAAAAGACCGCCGGGATCGTTTCAGGAAAGTTGGGAGGCCGGTCGAAACTGAACCTTATGTTGAAGTTACAGTGAATTTGAGTTTTGAGGCACAAATAGAAAGTTTGTGTGATGGAGATGACAGTTTTGATGATGACTCTGAATGTATAGACTTTCAAAATGAAATGATGAATTTCGAAAATCTAATGGCCTGTGCAAGGGAATAAGCACCTGCTGTTTACAAAGGAATAAATACAATTTCTTAGGTTTTTTTCTAAGTATGAATAAAGTCCTGTTCTAAATTTCTAGATTAAAAGTGGTTGTTAAGCATAAATATAGTGAATTATGAAAGTTTAACGATTAATATTATAGGTGTTTTTTCGGTCTGACAAATTCTTTTACGGTCTGGCAGAAAATTGTTTTAACCAGACCGAATTACTGGCAGTTCTTCATCTCTTTTGCGAAGACTGAGAGAAAGGTGGTAAGGTAGTACGCTGGATTTTGTGCAAATGGGCATGATTCTGTTAAATCTTTTACTCGTAAAATACAAATTAGTTTGGATTCGTCATAAAATAAATCACAAATATTATGTAATTATCGATTAAATAAGGATTATAAATTCAATTTTACGATATTTCGTATTTGCGTGCGTCTGAGTTTTTGTTATTAAATAAACAAACAGACGTCACATTTATTGTGAAGTCTTATCTTACATCAGATAATATCGTTAATCTATTCAGTGTAAAATGTAAAAGAAATAAGAAAGGATTTTTTTTGTTTCTAGTAAATGAAGTGTTAATTCTGAAAATAAGTAACGTCAGTTTAATAAATCCCCAGGTTCTTCCAGCAGTGATATTTTAAACCCATCCGACGAACTACTACTAAACAAATTAGATCATGATTATTGTGCACACTGATGCTCCCCACCGCTGCAACAGATTTGTAAGAAAATTGTGTATCAGGTAAATGACAGGTATTGACAATATGTGGTGATAATGACTAGTAAATGAGGAATAAGTGTCACACAATTTTATTCCAAACATAAAGAGCCATAACTCTGGTGAAAAATGTTTGCAAGACAATGTCCTTCCTACATATCTAATCATCTGTGCAAGTTTGAAAGAAATCAGTGCTAAAGCACTGGTAAAATGGTTGCAGGAACAAATCTTTCTCTACGATCAACTAAACAACCCGCTTGATTATCTTTGCAAGTTTGAAAGAAATCCGCCTGAAAGTGTATAAGGAGTTGATGCCACAAGATTTGGGGACGTACGGACGGACGAGTGCAACTCAATATGCCTCCCACTTCATGGGGGCATAAAAATACTGACAGACTAGTGTTTGATCCCAGCTGGAGTTCAGGATGCAGGGTTGTTCAGTGAGTTTTTTTTAGCTGATTGCATTATTTGTTTACAAGAATTTCAATTAAAGCAATAAAATATTGAATCGAATCAATCGATTGTTCATTATGTCGTTTGTAAACAGCAAATCCAAAATCGTTTTTTTTTTCTCTAATATTTACATCAACAACTTTATTTATATTAAAACAATGAGTTTGGTGGTATGACCTGATTTTAACCCAATTCCCCATGGAAGATGGCAGATATCTATAGGTCAATGGTATAGATCCATTTTATGCCATGAATTTTAAAGAAAAACTAGAACTTGATGATCAAGTAAATTATTTGTATTTGTGGCACTGTTGTCTTCTCATTACGGAAATGTCTGTGAAGAAGTTGGTGGTAATGCAATGCAATGTCATAGTGAACATTTGTGCCAAGTTATTTTGAAATCCCTTCCTTCATAAAGAAGTTATAGCCCGAACAAGTAAATTCAAGTTTTAGTAACTGTGACCTTGACCTTGGACTTACAGGCATGGGTAATGTACGCAACACACCGCCTTGTCATGGTGAACATTTGTGCCAAGTTATTTTGAAAACCCTCCATTCAAAACAGTTATAGCCCGGACAAGGAAATTCTATTTTTAGTAACAGTGACCTTGACCTTGGACCTACAGGCATGGACATGGTACACGACTCACCACCTTGTCATGGTGAACATTTCTGCCAAGTTATTTTGAAATTACTCTATTCCTAACATAGTTACAACCCTGACAAGAAAATTCTATTTTAGTAACAGTGACCTTGAACTTGGACCTACAGGCATGGGCATGGTACGGGACACACCATCTTGATGAACATTTGTGTCGTTATTATGAAATCAATATATTCCTAACAAAGTTACAGCCTGGACAAGAGAATTCTATTTTTAGTAACAGTGACCTTGACCTACAGGCATGGGCATGGTACGCGATACACCGCCCTGTCATGGTGAACATTTGTTTTTTTAAATCCCTCCATTTATAATGAAGTTACAGCCCAGACAAGAAAATTCTATTTAAGAAACAGTGACCTTGACCTTGGACCTTCAGGCTTGGGTATTGTGCGGACACACTGCCTTGTCATATTGAACATTTGTGCAAAGTTATTTTGCAATCCCTCCATTCATAACAAAGTAACAGCCCGGACAAGAGAATTCTATTTTTAGTAACAGTGACCTTGACCTTTGACCGACAGGCATGGTACGCGACACATCGCCCTGTCATGGTAAACATTTGTGCCAAGTTATTTTGAAATCCCTCCATTCATAACAAAGTAACAGCCCGGACAAGAAAATTCTATTTTTAGTAACAGTGACCTTGACCTTCCACCTAAAGGCTTGGGCATGTACGTGACATACCGTCTTGATATGGTGAACAATTATACCAAGTTATTCAAAAATCCAATAAGAAATAACAAAGTTACAGAGCGGACAAGATCTTGCAAGAAAATTCTATTTTTAGTAACAGTGACCTTGACCTTGGACCTACTGGCATGGGTATTGTCACGACACACCGCCTTGTTATGGTGAACATTTGTGCCAAGTTATTTTGAAATCCTTCCATTCCAAACAAAGTTAAGGGCAAAGTGTATATTTTTCTTAACACAAAATGTAAGTGAAAAAGGGGCATAATTTGAAAAATATTGGAAGCAAGGTTATGGGTCTTGTTGGTTATGATGTAGACTTTGATGGTGAAAATATATTTCAAGTTTCAAAGCAGTATCTCAAGTAGTTTTAAAGTTATGGGCAAAATGCATATTTTGCTTAACACAAATATAAGAAACAAGATATATTCCTATTAAAACTAATGTAAATGGAAGTATCAAAGGGCCATAACTTCTGAACGGAACATGTGAGAGCAAAACCCCACCTTCATGCACAACAACATACCAGGCCAAGCATTGCGGTCAAGTTTCATCAAATTCCCAGCAGAGGTGTAGGAGGAGTTGTGTTCACGAGATATACCCCTATTAAAACTTATGTAAATGGAAGTATCAAAGGGCCATAACTTCTGAACGGAACATGTAAGAGCGAAACCCCACCTTCATGCACAACAACATATCAGGCTCAGCATTGTGGTCAAGTTTAATTAAATTCCCACAAGAAGTGTAGGAGGAGTTGCGTTCACGAGATATACTCCTATTAAAACTAATGTAAATGGAAGTATCAAAGGGCCATAACTTCTGAACGGAACATGTAAGAGCGAAACCCCACCTTTATGCACAACAACATATCAGGCCAAGCATTGTGGTCAAGTTTCATTAAATTCCCACCAGTAGTGTAGGAGGAGTTGCGTTCACGAGATATACTCCTATTAAAACTTATGTAAATGGAAGTATCAAAGGGCCATAACTTCTGAACGGAACAAGTAAGAGCGAAACCCCACCTTCATGCACAACAACATATCAGGCCAAGCATTGTGGTCAAGTTTCATTAAATTCCCACCAGTAGTGTAGGAGTTGCGTTCACGAGAATATCGGACGGACGGACGGACGGAGGGACGGACGGACAGGAGCAACTCTTATTGCCCGTCGCCATTTCATGGCGGGGGCATAAAAATTACTAAAGCTTTTTCGAAGTAAGAGATATTTTATATTATTTAAAGAGTAAACTGCACATGTTATCTCAGACATTTCACCTCACCGCCAATGAATACAAGAGGCTTGTGATTTATTATTGCATTAATAAGTCACTACAAGTGATTTTAACTTGACCGTCAAGATTTTTTACAGAAATTACATTGAAGCATTGTGTAATAAAGCGCTCAAGTCATTATAATTTTATGAACATTATATTTTATGCTATTGTTCGATTTTTGCTGAGAAATCTGGCAAAGTTTTAGCGTTTGCTGCGAGATCGAAACAGTATCGGGTCTGCTCGGCGAAGTCTATGAAACCCGTTATGGTAGAAGAAATGGTTCGTAATGTCCAGAAAATAGGAGATAACAGGTAATGATGACTCGTCACCATGTGCCAATTTAGAGTCCATATAAACAAAAACGTAAGTTTCTGACAAAAATCATGAGAAAAAAACTTCAGCAATACATTGTTCACTCTTCAAAAATGCACCCTTCTTTGTCCTCAAGGCTTATAAAAGTAATTTTAAGAAGTTTCTCAAACATGTTAGCTCAGAACAAGGGAGTCTCAAGGCCAATGTAAAGGGCTTTCTGCACAGAACAAATACTCATTCCTGTTGTTAGGATTCATGGTGCAAAATGGAAAGTGGAAAAAGAAACCAGCATAACTCATTGCCTTGGGGAATGCCTCTTTATAATCCATAATTTCAAATTCTTTGGAACAACTTTTTGAAGGTTGTCATAAACATGCTGAAAAACTGAGTTTATTAAGAAGTTTACAATCCAATGACAGCATGCACATGACTATCGCTTCCAAATCACGCCAATATGCTGTCTCTGCAAGTCTCAATTATAGGGTGCCAGCTAATGCTGCACAAAAGAATAGAGGCCACCGATATATACTAGATGTAAGGAATAAGTTTTTGTCTTTGATACATTGTTTGCATGTTTATCAGCTTATTTGTGCCTTAAGCTTAAGCTGTGCGTTGGTTAAGAAATAACAAATATTCGCTGATAATAAATTACACGGTCAGAGACGGAGGCTTGCTGCTGCCAGCCTGGATTTCACTGCTTGTTTTAAGAAAGATTAAAAAAACTAAAAAAAAATGGAATAATTATGAAAAATTACCCATGTGTTGAAAGTACTTCGACACGATATCTAGTATACTTCTTTAAGAACCAGTTAAGTATTAAGCACAGATTTCTGGGCCAGATTCAATCTCAATGACAGAGATCCCTCACAAAAAGTTCATCTTGCGTTTCTTTACAACAACTGAACCTCACGAGCTCTGCCAGGAAGCAAACAATTATCAACTAATAAAGCTAGTGGAAACCATGGACTTGAAAATCAAAAAATTTGAGGTACACGGGTCAGACAGTAGTTTTAATCAGAGATCCCAGTCATAGTGGTTAAACTCAGACGGTAGTTCATGGTAACTCTTCCTTGTAGTCTACCCTGTATTAACAGATACAGTACTGCTTATTCTATAGTTAGTTAAAATAATTACAGTTTGTGATATTTAGCAGACAATCTGTGTCTGGATTGATGATGTTGCTATTTACTACATCCTAGATGTTAACACACTGTTTGAAATTTTCAATATTTAAAGTGGAAACCAATAACCGGTCTAACCACATTTACATTGGGCTGTTGATTTCAGTTAGATCTGTTTTAAGTTGGACTTTTAGTATTGCAATTTAACTTGAATTACATCTTTTATCATTTAGTAGACAACATAAGTCCATTCTTCATTTTTTTGCAAGCAGGCCACACATTTGTTCTGTGGAACACTCGATTCTAGTTTGACCTTGAGCTATGTTAATTTACATGCTAGAAGGATGAGACGTGTTTTATTTTGAGATAAGAGATACAATTCATACACAGTACCACACTTGCTTCAAATGTATATTCGTCTGGTGTTCTAATTGTTGTACATTTAAAAACATTATATCATAGTTTTAATTTTTCTACTTGCAAGAAATATTTCATATTTATTTTGACACCTCAACTTTTAACCCAATACGACTTCCTTATTTTAGTGTACATAAAATAAACATCTACATAAGAAAATGGACCGTAGACAGTAAACATTTGAAAATCTGTTAGCGACATGAAACCATACATCGCCTTATCGCCGTTGAGATACACGAGGTCGTTCCAAAATGAAATAATCTTTCTTTTCAACAGATCGTGAATTTTTGTGTCCCAGATACTTGATGAAATTACTTACTACCGGTTTTCAAAATTTCTCTAACTTTTCGCGCCAGTTTTGGAATGTTGTTAAGCTTAAAATATGGTTGAACTTTCCATGTCAACCGCCATATGCAAACCATAGTATGGGATAGATCAAAATCGTAATTTTATCCGGTATGGGCAGTAATATGCATTTATAGTAATTGTATGGTTTCATGATCACATTAAGCTTGTCATTTTTCTAAAGTCTGAGATGGTAAAAATATTTTGAACTTCACCCTTTGTTAGGATCAATCTTACCAACACGCCGTTACAATTTGTTATATCAACTCAGTAAATGTTAATTCGGTATCTACTCTTAAAAAATACGAGAGTCCGAAAATTTGAATTTAAGAGAGGATATTTGCATAGAATATATTAATTATTGATCTTGTTGATACTGAATAGTTCTTGAAAAATGACCAGAGTCCAAGTAATTAAATTTAAAAGTGGTTAATTATGTGGAGGTTTTTGGAAGAAGTTATGCATTAAAAATTATTTTTTAGCTTATGAAACTATCCTCAAGATCTTTTGTGTTAACCACAATTTAAGCCCAAACTTTTTAACATTCTGCACTTCAACAATCTCCTTAAGTAAACGGGGCGAATTGATCGAGTTTTTTTTTAAATTTCAGCTAATAATCACGAAATACTACATACTTTACTATTCAAAGAAACACATTTGTATAGTTTCGAGCGATTATAGTCTTGGCCAGGGCAAAATAAAATAATCGGCCCGCGGAAAAGGAGCGCGCGATGTCACAATATTTCGTTTTCAATCAGTATCTAAACTGCTGCGGTCTGCTCTTTAGGTTAATATAAAATTACTATGGACAGAAAACTGGCAACTCAGAATTGCTGTCCGCTATATAGATCTACACATAATGCCATTTGTGTAACCCCAAATTTTATAAATACGTAGCGTCTCGACGAATCTATATGAGTTATGTATTATATACTTTAATATGGCGGTAAAATCGGCACTCTGTCGCAAACGGTCCTTGGTTTCCTTAAGGGCCGATCATCAGGCCCCAGCCCCGCTCAGACGTGTATAGATCTAATCCTCTTAATAACTTTGCTACAGTTTGACAATACTAAATGCCTGTTTGAAATATGTCGATCACGCTTTCACGCCAAATATGAACTAGACGTTTGTTCTGGTGAATACTTGTGTCGCCCTCTGTCGGAACAAAACATAAACAAGTAAAAAGGGGCATAATTCAATGTGACATTTACCTTAGGAATTTGGCATCTTCATGACCGTCGAATTTACATAGACAAAGTTAACTTAAGATAACGTGACAGACGGGACGACGAAGGACAAATCGATTGCTCAATGCCTGTTGGGTTGGGTAAATCCGGACGGACGCACGCACACATGCACAGGCTAACGTAAGCACATGCACCTAACCCAATGTGACAACTATAGACCGCTCACAACAAGCAGGCAGATATGACGTCATAGCTTTTGGCATATTCGGTACTTAAAATAATTGTGTAACGCAAAATGTGGCTTGAAAATTTGTTCTTTAAATTTTATTATCAGTCGGAAATTGTGCCCAGTATGCTAAATATTACTCGCAACGTGACCCACAAAAATATGAATTCAAATATCATTGTAGATAAACCACAAGATGTAAAATGATAAACAGAGGAACTGTTGTGTTATTTTCGGTATGTATAGAATTTATTTGTTCTGCACCTTAGTGAAAACGAAGTTTATGGGACCGTAAAGCATGTGTTTAGAACGATCGAACTTCGAAATCAAATATGAAAATTTACAATTTGCCTGAACTGCATATTTGCTTTTTACTTGCTCGGCATTTCTCTATAAATAGAATTCTATAGATGTGATTGCGATCTTTTTATAGAAAACAAATGGGGAATATCAGGAATGGCGACATCAGGAAGACGTAGCCTCCCCACACAGCCAAAAAGGAGATTAAAAAATAGATCATCGGTTATAAAATGAAAGACACCACAATCAATTAACAAAAGTGAGAATCCGAGGGGGGATAACCACTCTGAAAATGTCAGTGACAACTTGCAACTTGTAGTTTAAACCAAGGTCTAGCCTAGATAGCGGCAAATTGTTTTGGTCACTGACCTTTCAGGGTGGTTACCCCCTTGGGTTCTCATTTTACCAAAGGGGCGAGTACTCGATGATCTTACCGAGACCAGAGCCCCTTGAGTAAAATTAGCAAGAACACGATGACAGGGAGAACACGATGACAAGGATAAAAGAAACAAATCGAGCTTCTAGGTTATTTAAAGAAAAAAAAATGAAATATGCATATCAGGAATGGCCACATCCAGCATACACAGCCTCCCCACACAGCCAAAAAGTAGAGAGGAAAAGAGAGCATGGTATTATAATAATTAGTTTCAAAATGGACGCCACAAACAAATAACAAAAGTGAGAACCAGAGGGGTTACCGCCTTGGAACGGTCAGTGGCAAAACAAAATGCCACTGGGGGTTTAAACCAGGTTCTAGGGTGCACCAACCTCACACTTGCCCCAACAGGTTCTCGTATTACAAAACAAGTACAAATTGTCTTGGTGAAATAACTCCAACCCATCCATCAGCTCAACAATGTTGCATGCAAAAGCATACAAACATATAAACATAAGAATTTAATAGCATTGCAAAGCCAAAGGGCGGGTACTCAATGATCTTACCGAGACCAGAGCATCTGGAGTAAAATCAGCAAGAACACGATGACAGGGATAAAAGAAACAAATCGAGCTTCTAGGTTCTTTTAAGAAAAGATTTCCCCATAAACCTTCATAAACTCTTAAACCCCTGCCACCGTCGTGCAACCAAAGAGGTAAGCAAAATGATCAACTGTAGATGGGTTAATCACCAGGCCTGCAGAGCGCTGTAAAATATCATGTTGGTAACCTTTCTTTTTAAATTTACAGATGGTTTTTACGAATAACCGGGAGAAATTAACATCGCCTTTTATCTTCTTAAGTTTATAAATTAAATCTCCATAAAAAACTGGCTGTGAAATTCCTTGTTGCAAAAGTGATTTTAAACTGCACCTGTATTTATGAATTAAATCTGGATATCGGCGATAAAACTTGCAAAAGGTTTTCCTTAATTTGTGATACCGATAACCTTGTTTTAAAAGTTTTTCTGTAATGCAAAGATTACGTTCATTGAAATCATTAACATCGTTGCAAGCTCTTGAAAAGCGAACAAGTTGTGAGATATAAACCCCGTAAGATGTAGCACGAGGAACATCGCCGTCTAAAAACGGAAAATTTACTATATTAAAATTAAAATCATCTCTTTTATCATAAATTTTAGTAGTGACGTAACCATTTTCAATGGACAGATTTAAATCAAGGAAGTTTGCTTGCTTTTCTGTAGTGTTCGCTTTATTAAGCTGTAGTTCTTTAGGATAAATCTTATTAACTAGTGATGGAAAATGGTTATTATCTATATTTAATAAATCATCAAGGTACCTCGAGGTGTTGTTAAAAGCTGTAATAATATCATCTTGATGTTCTGTAGAAAGAGATAACATAAAATCTCTTTCATAACAGTATAAAAACAGATCAGCAACAAGGGGTGCACAATTAGTACCCATTGGAATGCCTATTACTTGTTTATAAATAGAGGTACCAAATCTCAAATAAATATTATCCAATAAAAATGTGAGCGCCTGGATAAGGTCTTGACAGGTCCATGAAGTATAATTATCATAAGAACCATCTGTAAAGAATGCCCTGTGTTCATTACAGGCGATAAATATTTTATTTTCTCTAGCAAAAGTTTTTTCAATGAGACTGGTTAGCTTGTCTCTTATTAAATTATGAGGGAGAGAAGTATACAAGGTAGAAAAATCATATGTAGACAAACAAAACGCCTGAAAATTATTTGATTTAAGTTTCTTCAAAACGTCATATGAATTTTTTATAGACCAAAATAAATTTTTGCCAGTAGTTTCAAAAACTTTATCGCAATACCTAATTACATGTTCTTTTATAGCTGTAAGACAAGATGTTAAGAGCACGGATAACTTTGTTGTTGTACAAGAACTAGAGTTAGCGATAAATCTTGCTTTGTACGGTGTTTTGTGCATTTTAGGCAACCAATACATAGTAGGTACTTTGTCTTGTTTCGGCTCAACACTGATTCTAAATTTTGTAATTTGTAGAGTGTGTGCAGTAACAATATCACTCTCAGATGAAGAAGTCAGTGTATAAGCATTAGTGCTATTAAGCTCTTCAGTTTGAACATTTATGTAGTGTATACGTCACACTATAATTACATTATTTGAAGCCTTATCAGCAGGTGTTAAAACAAATTTGTTGTGAAAATCTTGAATACCCTTTTTCAAATGACGAAAGTTAAAACGAGGTCGAGGTGGTAGTAAAGCAATGTTTCTTTTATAGAAGGATATACGAGTGTCAATTATTTTGAATATTTGTTTTTTCCAGTTTGAAAGAGCATTAGGCTCAGCATGTTCTCGCTTACACCATTTATTGCAAAAAGAGTTTAAAGACTCTGCAATTTCCGCACGACAGGTATTAAAGTCGATGTTTGATGGAATTCTATACTTTGGACCTTTTGAAATTAAATTGCGGATTCTAAAGTCTTTGATAACATTTAGATCCCCTGTAACGATATGACCGGCAGGTTGATAGCAAAATTTTGAATTAGAACAGTCTCAAGATAATGGTGTGTTTTCAACAATCTGTAAATCTGAGGTAATTTTGTTATAATTAAAAATAGTGTTTCTAATAGGCTTGTTATATTTATAACAAACGATGGGTGTTTCAGTATTCTTGAAATAATTAGGTATTGCCGATTCAACAGTTTTATCTTTAAATATACTTGGAAGGTCAATAAAATCTATGCCTTTATTTAAAAATGAAATTTTAAGGAAATGTCTTTGGTGATCAGATTCCAAGTCAATGTGTGGTCTTAGAACATGCCGAGTGTAACACTGAGTTAGGCTTGCAACTTCATAAAGTGGATGAGTTCTAATAACAATATCATCAGCTTCCTTATCAACTTTTTGTAAACTTGAAATAGAAAGAGAAGCTAGACGCGACAGCATAGCATGTCTACCAGAATGTTTTAAAATATTTTGAAGGTCATGAATAGAACAATGTGCACGTGATTTTCTTTTGATGTTACCATTAGTCCTTATTCCGTGTGACCTCGATTTTCGTTTTCGTAATTCAAGCAAATCAAAAATGTCAAAATCAGGATTTTTTGAAATGTTGCCTTCTTGATAAATATTATCATTTAGTCCAAGTGGATAGGGTGTTTGGAGTTTTTGTATCCATTTTTGCTCCGATACAAGTCTTGCTCTTATTTTAAAGGCTCTAGAAGCACTGTTATCAAATATAACTTTTTCAACAGGTTGAATATTAACATGTTTTAATGTGTGGCCTGATCGTTTGAAATGTTTATATAAAAATGTATTGATTTTATGATTGTTTCTTATTTTAGAACAGTGCTGACGATTTCCCCATAAACCTTCATAAACTCTTAAACCACCGCCACCATCGTGCAACCAAAGAGGTATGCATAGTGATCAGCTGTAGATGGGGTAATTACCAGGCAGGCCTGCAGAGCGATGTTTAACCCCATGTTGGTAACCTTTTTTTTAATTTACAAATGGTTTTTACGAATAACCGGGAGAAATTAATATTGTCTTTTATTTTAATAAGTTTATGAATTAAATTTCCATTAAAAAAACTGGCTGTTACTACCTTGTTGCGATAGTGATTTTTAACTGCACTTGTTAACCAGGTTTTCTTTAGAAAAATCCTGGTTATTAGATTGGGGTATGTCGTTGGGCGGGCGGGCGGGCGTTAACATTTTGTTAAGTTTTTGTGAAAGTTGTGTTTTTCTCAGTAACCGTTCAAGGTACAACTTTGAAACTTAACATAGTTGTCTGACATATCAATACCAATTATCAGGACAAGTTTCATATCCCCTGACTGTATTTTGACAAAGTTATGCCCCTTTTTCACTTAGAAATTTTGTTAAGTTTTTTGTGAAAGTTGTGTTTTTCCCAGTAACCGTTTAAGGTACAACTTTGGAACTTAACATAGTTGTCTGACATCTCAATACCAATTATCGGGACAAGTTTCATAATCCCTGACTGTATTTTGATAAATTTATGCCCCTTTTTCACTTAGAAATTTTGTTGTTTTTTTTTGTGAAAGTTGTCTTTTTCTCAGTAACCGTTTAAGATACAACTTTGAAACTTAACATAGTTGTCTGACATCTCAATTCCATTTATCAGGACAAGTTTCATTATCCCTGACTGTATTTTGACAAAGTTATGCCCCTTTTTCACTTAGAAATTTTGTTAAGTTTTTTGTGAAAGTTGTCTTTTCTCAGTTACCATTCAAGGTATAGCTTTGAAACTTTACATAATTGTTTGACATCACAGTACTAATTATCAGGTCAAGTTTCATAACCCCTGACTTTTTGCCAAAGTTATGCTCCTTTTTGACTTAGATTTTTTGTTAAGTATTTTGTGAATGTTATCTGTTGATGCCAAAATGCCCTTTGACGCTTAGCTTGGTTTGTGGGTAGCTTATATCAACAGCCAGCTTGAGATTGCTACCCAGGTGTCTGTGATAAAGGTCAAGGTCACTTGCTAAATATAGAAATTCAGCTTACCCTCAATAACTTTAGTTTGCTTTTACCTCTGGATGCCAAACTTAGTATATGAGTAGCTAATATCAAAAGGCAGCTTGGGACTGCCACAGGTATCTGTGATCAAGGTCAAGGTCACTGTTGCTTAAAATAGAAATTCAGTTTTTCCTCAATAACTTGAGTTTGCTTTGGTATATTTACGCCGAACTTAGTGTTGGTATCTAATATCAAGATGCAGCTTGAGATTGCTACCCAGGCGCCTGTAAAGCTCAAGGTCACTGTAGCTAAAATTAGAAATTCAGTTCCTGCTCAATAGCTTGAGTTTTCTTTGGCCTATTGACACCAAACTTGGTTTGTGGGTAGCTTATATTGAGACACTACTTAGGATTGATACCCAGGTGTCTGTGATAAAGGTCTATGTCACTTTTGCTTAAAATAGAAATTTAGGTTTCTCCTTATTACTTGGGTTAGCTGTGATCTATTGACACCAAACTGTCTTTGGGTAGCCGATACCAAGACGCAACTCGGGATTTCTACTCAGAAGTCTGTGATCAAGATCAAGGTCACTGTTGCTAAAAATAGTAGTTCAGTTTCTTCATATCAGATATTTTCTTTACAAAAGTATAAGTATTAAATGAAAACCTAGTTTTCGGCGCGTGGCGACGTTTTTTTCTTGTATTTTAAAATTAAATCTGGGCATTGGCGCTAAAACTTGCAAAAGGTTGTCTTGAATTTATGATACAGATAACCTTGTTTTAAATGTTTTTTCTGTATGTTAAGATTACCTTCATTGAGACAAATTGTCAACCGTTCAAAATGAATAGTTGAACAGTTATTTTATGCACAACCAAGTCGCTTTTTCCACGTTTTCCAATCAAAATAGTTGTGTTACCGACGAAAGCTATGTACTTAATGAACATTTGTATCAGTGTGTTATGTCAAACTATACTATTTACAATACTGTATTGAACTATACCATACCATATTATACGTGTACTAAACCATAACATACCATTCCGTACCATACCACACTTTACCATACAATTCTTTAATATACCATACCACCATACCATACTATACTTTTTTAACACACCATATATAATACCATACCACACCACACACCCACTACATAATATACCATAACATACTATACTATACAGAACCATACCATAACACATAGTATACCATACTATACTATACCATTCCATACCCTATTATACCATACTTTACTATACCATTCCACATACTATACCATACTATACTATATACTATACCATACCATATTATACCATAACATACTATACCATACCATTACTATACTATACCCGACCATAACATACCGTACCATACCACACCATATAATTCTATTCTTTAATATACCAGACCACACAACACACCACCAGACCTCACGCAACACACCACCACATACCATACACTATACATGTATCAAAGAATCATTTGAGTGGGTAATGGCCTTTTGGCCTTCTTGTGTTTATTTTTCGTTTAAATTATTAAAAAGCCATAGCAAGAGGGATAAAAAATGAAATAATTGGGTGTTGAGTATTTATGGGGTTGGGGGGTTGGAGGTGAGTAGGGCTAGTGGGTAGATGGGTATGGGATCAGGGGTGTATGGGCTGGGTTGTGTAATTCGAATAGTCGAGCGTGCAGTCTTTTCCGACTGGCTCTTTTTCATATATTAAATACAATTTACTGTTTCAGCAAAGTAACGTTTGTATTAAACAAGTTCCTTATTTATTCTGTTTAAGCTTAAAGTGAATGTGTAAGTTGGTTAAAATACTTAATTTTGACACACTTATAAAAGTCTATTTCAGCTCTTCTATTTCAAGTAACAAATAATAAAAATATCTGAATACCATTGTGTATTTCAGATTGCGGATTTTTCACTTATTTATGAGTTTAGCACTGATCTTTTCAACTTTCTCTGTAAAATATTTTTGGCTCACCAGAGCCAAAGGCTCCGAGTGAGCTATTGTGATCAGAGAGGGACCAGATGTCCGGCGTCCGGCAACATTTTGTTTGTTAACGCGATAGAGGCCAAAATTTTTAACCGATTGTCATCAAACTTGGTCAGAATGTTTCTCTTGCTGGTGTGGCGATCCCTTTCGAAACTGGGTCATCTTGGGTCAAAATTAGGTCACTTGGTCAGATTAAAGCAAAAATGTTGTTAAAGCAATAGAGGTCACATTTTTTATCCGATTGTCATCAAATTTGGTATGAATATTGATATTGATGATCTCTACTCAAATTATTAAAATCATGTTCTTGAATTGCTGGGGTTTTAAAAAAATTCTTTTAAAATCTGATTTTACCTTTGATTTTCTACAGTTATCAACCAGATTTTGGCACAAACTTTAAACCATCTTAAAATTCAATCTTTGCTGAACATTCATTCACTAATTGTTCAGTAATAAAAAAATTTGAAACAAACATTTTTGTAGCAGTGTGAAAATTTCAAGTGTCAAAATTCCAATAGTTTTACCTGTCTTCAGCTATATTTAGATTCAATCTTAATATGTTAAGATGTATTAGTTCATTCCTCCTGTTGCTGCAATGACCTACTGAACTTTCCTGCTTAGATCTGTGTTAATATTAAGAGCTTTGCTCTGGAAGTTTTTATAAGGTAAATTTTGTCAATTTCTATGGATACTGACCAAATAAACATTCTTACTTCATAGCACTTTGAAAATCAGGCCTTTCTTAATATTTTATTCACTGTTTGTAAGTAAAACAACAACTACAACAAATTTGAAGCACATTCTAAAATGTTCAGACTATATAAACCCTTTCCTTAAAAGACACAACTTGATTACGTGGACGAACAGTGAAGATCCAGATCAGCCGGCACATCCGTGCCATCTTGTTATTATCTACACTGTTCGCGTTTTGATTCATTAGGTTATTTCTGACCAAAATGGGACCGGTGCAGATCCTGATCAGACGGCACGAATGTGCCGGCTGATCTGGATCTACACTTGTCGCAGATGCGTAAAAATGGGTATATATGGAGGAAAGGGTTAAAGAGAGGTCTCAGCTGTATACAGTGTATGTACACACACTGGCAAATTAATAGAAGGTCTCAGAACTCATGCATTTGATTTTTTTCTAAGACTAGTATCAATTTTCGGCTGTCAGATTTCTTGAGAATTGAGTATGGTCTCTAGTCTCAGTTTTTATCTCCCGCCGCATAGCGGCTGGGAGATATTGGAATGGTCTTCGTCCGTCCGTCCGTCTGTCCGTCCGTTCGTCCGCCTGTCCGTCCATCCTTCCGTGCGCGCACATTTCGTGTCCGGTCCATAACTTTTCAACCCCTAGAAGGAATTTCATGAAACTTAAGGCAAATGTTCTCCCCATCAAGACGACGTGCAGAACCATTCTATAAATAGCGGTCACGTCATCAGGCCAACATAGACCTCTATCATAAGAACGCATAACAATCCTAGTCAGGATTTTTGTCTTCATACGCGGAGTTAACAGTCCGCAATGAAGTTACGTCAATTAACCGTAGACAAATGAATATATAGGTATTTTTTGTCGATTTAGATTAGAAACGTATCAGATAACCCGTAATATTGAGTTGTATATCCCTTATTTTAAGTCTAATGTGACTTTTGAACACTGTCTTATATCTGTATGTAAGAGCGGATCTAGAGGCATTCTATAAATAGCGGTCACGTCATCAAGCTAACTAGTCCCAATCCCAGTGTACTTTGAGCGAAAGTACACAGGTCAATGTGATGATCACGTGACCGGTGTGTACACAATGCGTGCAGAACCCATGTTCCAACTTGGCCGCCGCAATGTCAAGGTCACTAGGTCAGATTAAAGCAAAAATATTGTTGACGCAATAGAGGTCACATTTTTGTCCAATCGTCATCAAATTTGGTATGAATATTGATATTGATGATCTCTACTCAAATTATTAAAATCATGTTCTGGAAGTGCCCAGGGACCCCGCCCTGGGGATTTAAAAAAATTCTTTTAAATTCTGTTTTTAACCTTTGATTTTCTACAGTTATCAACCAGATTTTGACACAAACTTTATACCATCTTAAAATTCAATCTTTCCTTACAATTCATTCTCTGGTTGTTCAGTGATAAAATTTGAAACAAAAATTTTAGAAGCAGAGTGAAAATTTCAAGTATCAAAATTCCAATATTTCTACCCGTCTTCAGCTATATTGAGATTCAATCTTAATATGTTGTTAGGTTGCTGGTCAATGACCTAGTGAACTTTGCTGCTTAGATCTGTGTTATGCAATATTAAGAACTTTGCTCTGGAAGATTTTATAGTGTAAATTTTGTCATTTTCTATGGATACTGACCAACTAAACTTTTTTTTACTTTATAGCACTTTGAAAATCAGGCATTTCTGATTATTTTATTTACTGTTTGTATGTAAAACAACAACAACACAATTGTAGCACATTTTCAAAATGTTAAGACTAAATTTAAGAGAGGTCTCAGCTGTATACAGTGTATGTACAGTGAAACCTGCCTTAGCAGCCACCTGCGAATAGCAACCACCTGTCTTAAACAGCCAGTTTGAATATGTCCTTAACTGACATTTTGTTCTCATTTTAACCTGTCTTAAACAGCCACCTGTATAGAGCAGCCACTTTTTGTCACTCCCTTGGGTGGCTGCTAAAGACATGTTTGATTGTACACAAACGGGCAAGTTAATTGGTGGTCTCTGAACCTCTGGAATGAATATCATGAAACTTAAGTGAAATGTTCAGTTCATGAACATGATGTGCTGAACCCATGTTATAACCTGGCTGACTCGAGGTCAAGGCTGAGCATATTTCGTGTCCGGTCCATAACTTTTCAACCCTTAGAAGGAATTTTATGAAACTTTAGTCAAACATTCTCCGCATAAAGACGACATGCAGAACCCATGTTCCAACTTGGCCGCCTCAATGTCAAGGTCAACAGTGGTGTTTGAAGATTTGAACCATGCATTTCGTGTCCAGTTCATATCTTCTGAACCCCTGGAATTAATATCATGAAACTTAAGTGAAATGTTCAGTTCATAAACCTGATGTGCAGAACCCATGTTCCAACCTGGCTGGCTCAGGGTCAAGGCCGCCTCTGGTGTTTGAGCAGGCCAATACTCTGAAACTTATCTGAACACGACCTACCCTTACACTTGAATTGGCTTCAACCTGCCTGCCCGTTGCCCAGAGCTATTGTTTAATTTGCTCTTAACAATCCATAACCTTTCCCACATTCACGTCTGCGGTAAAGGTATATATATGGAGGAAAGGGTTAAGCATTTTTGTAGGAAAATGTATATTCTATCAATTTCAAACAAACTACTGCCTCAAAAAAAAACCCAGATTATTTGCATTTATGTAATGGATTGAAGACTAGAGGCTTCTTGGAATTAAACACAAGTGTGACAGTATGAAATGCTATAATTCACCAGCAAATGAAGTAGAATTGTCATCTCATGAAATGTGAAAACACATCTTTGTAAGATGCTATAAGGCCCGTTATTTAAATTGTTGCAAAGTCAGCTGTGTATTTATTTTCTTGAATATTTTTATACCTTTCATTTCATGAATCCACGAATCTGGTGAGCGATAGGGCTATTGGCCCTCTTGTTTTCAAGTCTATTGGATTTCCCAATCGGCTCAAAGAAGTACACTTTACTTAATGGCTTTTTGCATCTAACCAGATCCTTTTTCAGTTTGAGGCCGACTGAACAGCTGTTTAGCATTCTATATGAATGTTACTTCCCATCATTGTTCTTCTTCATCATATTGCTTAAATCTTTCAAAGTACCACTTGCTGTCCTACACTGCGACAACAAAGTCATCCTCGTGTATTTTATCAAATGTATTCTTACTTGTACCTGCAGCTGCAGTTACTTCTTTAACAAGACTTTCGAAGTGAACAATTTCATTATAATCTGTGACCAAGGTTATAAAACTGAGCATGGAAACTTGTCTCAAATCTCAAGCATCTGATTGGCTGAAATGGCGACCAGTTAATCTGATTGGCTGAAATGGCGACCAGTAGCCATTTCAGCCAATCAGATGCTTGAGATTTGAGACTGGTTTCCAATCTCAGCTACCTGCAGCCCAGTTCTGTCCGTGTTTGCTCTTGTTCAGGAATCGTGACACATTTCAAGTCAAACTGAGTCCATGTATCACAAAATGACCTAGTTAGACATATAGAGCAGAAACATAATGTATATCATGATTCCTTATAATCATGCTCTCTTCTTTCTTCTTTGAGTTGTGTTGGGAGGCTCAGTCTGCTGGATGTGGCTATTTCTGATATGCATATTTTTGCATATTTTTGAATTTATAGATGATTTGTTTACGAATATTATGGGTAAAAATATCTGTTTTGGTCTTAATTTTGTTGGCATCCTCTTTAAACTTGGTCAGAATGTTAATCTCAATGATATCTAGGCAAGATGCTAAACTCGGTCATGTTAAATTGAAATCTAGGTCACTAGGTCAAATTATAGAAAAAGTTTGTCCGCACTCTAGCGGTCTTAATTTTAGTCAGATCTTCTTTAAACTTGGTAAAAATGTTTATCTCAATGATATCTAGGTCACTGGGTCATGTGACCTTAAAAACTAGGTCACAAGGACAAATTATAGAAAAAGCTCCTCTGTACTCTAACAGTCTTAATTTTGGTGGGATCTTCTTCAAACTTGGTAAGAATGTTTATCTCAAATATATCTAGTTCATGTTTGTTACTGGGTCATGTGACCTTAAAACTAGGTCACTAGGTAAGATTAAAGAAAAAGCTTGTCTGCACTCTAGCGGTCTTAGTTATGGGCTGATCTTCTTCAAGCTTGGTCAGAATGTTTATCTCAATGATATCTAGTTCAAGTTGGAAACTGGGTCATGTGACCTTTAAAACTAGGCCACTAGGTCAAATTATAAAAAAAGCTTATCAGCACTCTAAAGGTCTTAATTTTGGTCCTCTTTTTCAAGCTTGGTCAGAATGTTTATCTCAATGATATCTATGTCAAGTTCTAGACTGGGTCATGTGACCTTGAAAACAAGGTGACTACGTCAAGTTATAATAAAAGCTTGTCTGCACAATAGTGGTCTTAATTTTGATCTGATCTTCACTTTCATTACTATAAGATCTTGGTTCCTTTCTTGAAAATGCAAAATTGCATTACTATTACGGCTTCCAGAGTTATGGCCCTTGAAATTGCAGAAATATATTTAGACCTTGTCTGCACATTATCAGCTTCATTTTTGATTTGAATTTAATTAGACTTGTACAATATTTGAGTTACTATAAGACTTAGGTTCCTTTTTGAACCAGCTACATTCCATTATGGGTTCCAGAGTTATGGTCCTTGAAAGAGCCAAAGTAAGCTATTTTGAACTTTTCTCCATAATAGCGGCTTTATTTTTATCCCCCGCCGATGAAATCGGGAGGGGGATATTGTGTTGGCATTGTCCGTCCGTCACGGTGTCACGTCGTCACGGTGTCCGTCCGAATTTCGTTTCCGGGCTATTTCTCTGCAACCACTGGATGGATTTCAACGAAACTCTGTGGGAAGTATCAGTACCAAGAGGAGATGCGCATATCGTCGTCTTGTTCCGGTCAGACGATTTAACACAGAGTTATGGCCCTTTGATAACTTATGCATTATGTATATAGGGCAGTATTCGTTTCCGGGCTATTTCTCTGCAACCACTGGATGGATTTCAACGAAACTCTGTGGGAAGTATCAGTACTGAGAGGAGATGCGCATATCATCGTCTTGTTCTGGTCAGACCATAACACAGAGTTATGGCCCTTTGATAACTTATGCATTATGTATATAGGGCAGTATTCATTTCTGCGCTATTTCTCTGCAACTACTGAATGGATTTCAACGAAACTCTGTAGGAAGTATCAGTACCAAGAGGAGATGCGCATATCGTCGTCTTGTTCCGGTCAGACCATTTAACACAGAGTTATGGCCCTTTGATAACCTATGCATTATGTATATAGGGCAATATTCGTTTCCACGTTATTTCTCTGCAACTACTGAATGGATTTCAATGAAACTTGCTGCAAACTATCTATACCAAGAGGAGATGCGCATATCGTTGTCTTGTTTCGGTCAGACCATTTAACACAGAGTTATGGCCCTTTGATAACTTATGCATTATGTATATAGCGCAGTATTCGTTTCCGAGCTATTTCTCTGCAACCACTGGATGGATTTCAACGAATCTTTCTGAGAACCATCAATACTAAGAGGAGATGCGCATGTCGTTGTCTTGTTCCAGTCAGACCATATAACACAGAGTTATTGCCGTTTGATAACTTATGCATTATGCATATAGAGCAGTGTTCGTTTCCGCGCTATTTCTCTGCAACTACTGAATGGATTTCAATGAAACTTGCTGAAAACCATCTATACAAAGAGGAGTTGCGCATATCTTTATCTTGTTTCGGTCAGACCATTTAACACAGAGTTATTGCCCTTCATTAACTTATGCATTATGCATATAGAGCAGTATTTGTTCCGCGCTATTTCTCTGTAACTAGCCGATGGGTTTCAATGAAACTTGCTGAAAACCATCTATACCAAGAGGAGATGCGCATATCATTGTCTTGTTTCGGTCAGATCATTTAACACAGAGTTATTGCCCTTTGATTACTTATGCATTATGCATATAGAGCAGTATTCGTTTCCGCGCCATTTCTCTGTAACTAGCGGATGGGTTTCAATAAATCTTTCTGAGAACCATTAATACCAAGAGGAGATGCGCATATTGTCGTTTTGTTCCAGTCAGACTGTTGAACAAAGAGTTATGGCCCTTTGATAACTTATGCATTATGCATATATAGCAGTATTCATTTCCATGCTATTGCTCTGCAACTACTGAATGGATTTCAATGAAACTTTCTGGAAAACATCAATACCAAGAAGAGATGCGCATGTCATGGTCTTGTTCCAGTCAGACTGTTTAACACAGAGTTATTGCCCTTTGATAACATATGCATTATGAATATATAGCAGTATTTATTTCCGCGCTATTTCTCTGCAACTTTTGGATGGATTTCAATGAAACTTTCTTGAAACCATCTATACCAAGAGGAAATGTGCATATCATCCTGTTGTTCCTGTCAGACTATTTAACACAGTTATGGCCCTTTGATAACTTATGCATTATGCATATTATAGAACAGTATTCTTTTCCTCTATTTCTCTGCAACTACTGGATGGATTTCAATTAATCTTTCTGAGAACCATCAATACCAAGAAGAGATGTGTATATTGTTGTCTTGTTCCAGTCAGACTGTTTAACACAGAGTTATTGCCCTTTGATGACTTATGCATAATAGAGCAGTATTTGTTTCCGCTCTATTTCTTTTCAACTTCTCGATGGATTGAAATGAAACTTTCTGGGAAACATCAATACTGAGACGAGATGCCCATTTTGTCATCTTGTTCCGGTCAGACTGTTTAACACAGAGTTATTGCCCTTTGATAACTTATACCTTATGCAAATAGAGCAGAATTTGTTTCCACGCTATTTCTCTGCAACTACTGGATGGATTTTAATGAAACTTTCTGGGAACCATCAATACCAAGAGGAGACGCACATATTGTCATCTTGATTCAGTCAGATCCTTTAACACAGAGTTATAGCCCTTTGATAAGTTATGCATTTTGCTTGTAGAGCAGTATTTGTTTCCTTGCTATTTCTCAGCAGGAATCTATGGAAACCATCAATACCAAGACAAGATGCCCATATTGTTGTCCTGTTCTGGTCTGACCGTTTAACACAGAGTTATGGCCCTTTGATAAGTTATGCACTATGCATATAGAGTAGTATTCGTTTATATGCTACTTCTATGCAACTTCTGCATAGATTTCTTTTAAATACAGCACTATATTTTTACTACTGCATTCTTCATTTCAACAACTTGAAGACTTTATGTCTCATTTTTATATTCTGGTGAGCTGCCCAACCCTTTTCACCATCTGAAGTTTTTTTTTCACCTTTTTTGCCATCCATAATAAATATCTAAATAAAGCCCTATGACTTCAGCTGTTGTGTTAGTAATAACCAGTACTCGGCGGGGGATATAAATTCAACGAATTTGCTTGTTTCACTTGATTTTACCAAACTTGCACACAACTTTTACAACCATTGAACAGTTATTTACATGTGAGCGACCCAAGGGTTATGGGCCCTTACTCTTTACTATTTAACTTCCTCAGGCAAATTTTTACTACATATGTATACCAATTCAATTTCAAAGCTGCATATCGGGGGCATATGTCAATTTCAAGTGACAGCTCTTGTTTATTTTATGATGTCTTGTCAAACAAATCTGAAATATTTGAAAGGGAGGTAATAAATTAAACAAGTAGTTGTGCAAAACAGTCAATATAAAAATGGTATTCCAAAGTTTCAAAACATTGATTTACAAGAATAATCCCCAATTCACATGAAAACATAAATTAAAACAAACAACTACTCCGTGTAGAATATTTGCATTTATTTTATTATTCACTTGATTCCAACTTTTAATTCATGCTTTGCTTTCAGGTTATTATATTGAAAGCCTGCCTAGCATTTGCTGGAGGTAAGTCGTAATTGTTTGTCAACAGTGTTTAATATTCTAAACCTAGTCTGCACGAAGAACGGTGACAAAAAAACTTTTAAGGGCTTACCACACTCCTCCCCATCACGTTAAAAAGAAAATTACCAAAATCTCAATAACGGCAAAATGCTGTTCAATGAAACTTGGTAAAAATGAGTTTTACTTATGTATATTTATTTTGCATATGGTAAGAAACGTTAGAACAGTAAAGGAAAATAGATCTAAAATTCCCTAAACTTCTATTTACATAAAGGGGTAGATTCACGAAGGCTCAAAATTGGCCTAAAGTTATCTCAAATTTTCAAATTGCATTTACATCACTGAAAGTGTGCTTTTTATAATCTATAATGGTTGTTTTCTTGAAAAGATAAAAAGTGAAGATGAACCCATAAACCAAAATAAAAAATTAAGTATGTCAAATGTGTCTGAAATTTGAAAATAATTGCTAAAATGCAATTTTTTGTTAAATTTTCGTCATATTTTGGTGATTTTCATATTGGGCACAGGCTTCGACCAAACTAATTTAAAGAATTTTGTTTGTATTACTGTGTGCTGAATTCATGGTCAAAATTTGATTTTGGTCGAGAAGTGTGCCCATATCAAAAACCACTAAAATCTGCTGTAAAAATGGACAAAAATATGAATTTTTGCACATTTTTAGCAATTTTGATGGCCCCTTGTCAGACTCCTTTAGCAGTAATCAACATAAAATTTTAAGATATGAAAAGTATAACTATTTATGTATTCAATGGCAATAAAATTTAAGATATGTAACAAAATTTGAAATTTTACATATTTTTAGGCCAATATTAGGCCTTCGTGAACCTGCTCCTTTACAAAAACTTAACAACACAAAACATCATTTTAAATGCCCACATGAGTAATTTTATACTGACAACACTGTCTTATGTCCTCGTGATTTACATATGTAAACTTTATGAGATATTAGTAAAAGTGTGTTTGGCCTTCAATTTCTTGGTTTGGTAAACGGATGCCAATTATTTATTTCTGTGTTAGTAGGTGAAAGTTCTTTACAAAGTACACAAGATTTTCTTTTCAGTATCACTACACTCACGTGGGAATTTAAAGTGTATTGCTTAGTTTTTATGAATTCATGTAAATAGAATTTGAAGTAATTTTAAGGTCTAACTGTTTTCTTTACTTTTCTAACGTGTTCTGCTGTACGCAAAATAAAGATACATTCATTCAAGTAACATTCTTTTGTGCAAAGTTTCATTAAAAGGCATTTTGCCGTTATTGAGATTTTGATAATTTTCTTTTTACCGATGAACGCGCTGGGGAGGAGTGTGGTAAGCCCTTTATGAAAGGTTCCTGCAACATACTAGAACCAATTTAGTTAACCACCCACAGCCGAGTATTTTTGCCACTGTCAGCTGTGTAGAAAGATGTGTTTCCCTTTTGCGGCATATCCGCATTTACATTAATATTTCACAGCACCAGCACAGTAGGTCCAAGGTGAATATCTATAAAACTTGCATAAGAGTTTGTCCATGTTATAACTTTGTGAATGGAGGGATTTCGAAAAGACTTGAAACGTCATAACAACACGGCCAGGCACAGGACCGGTCATAGATCAAGTTCACTGTTGCGTGCTATAACTTAATTGATAATTTAATTTTTAGTGGAGGTATTCAAAAATATGGCACATTTCATCCCCATATTTGTCTTAATAATCAAACTCGCGATTTGCTCCATATATAACAGTGACAAAAAGGTGAAATATGCATATCAGGAATCGCCACATTCAGAAAAAACAGCCTCCCCACACAGTCAAGAAGAAGAGGGGAGAGAGCATGGTTAATAAAATGATCAGTTTCAAAAAAGACACCACTAACAATAAACAAAAATGAGAACCCGAGGGGTTTACCGCCTTGGAACGGTCAGTGGCAAATCAAATTGCCACTGGGGGTTTAAACCAGGTTCTAGGGTGCACCAACCTCACACTTGCCCCAACAGGTTCTCATATCACAAAACAAGTACAAGTTGTCGTGGTGAAAAAACTCCAACCCACTTATCTGCTTAACAATGTTGCATGCAAAAGCACACAAACATATAAAACATAAGAAGCTAAGAGCATTGCAAATCCGAAGGGGCGGATACTCAATGATCTTACAGAGACCAGAGCTCCTGGAGCAAAATCAGCAAGAACACGATGACAGGGATAAAAGAAACAAATCGAGCTTCTAGGTTCTTTTAAGAAAAGATTTCCCCATTAACCTTTATAAACTCTTAAACCCCTGCCACCGTCGTGCAACCAAAGAGGATAAGCATAATGATCAACTGTAGAAGGGTTAATCACCAGGCCTGCAGAGCGCTGTAAAATATCATGTTGGTAACCTTTCTTTTTAAATTTACAGATGGTTTTTACGAATAGCCGGGAGAAATTGACACTGCCTTTTATCTTTTTAGGTTTATAAATTAAATCTCCATAAAAAAAACTGGCTGTGAAATACCGTGTTGCAAAAGAGATTTTAAACTGCATCTGTATTTATGAATTAAATCTGGGTATCGGCGATAAAACTTGCAAAAGGTTTTCCTTAATTTGTGATACCGATAACCTTGTCTTAAAAGTTTTTCTGTAATGCAAAGATTACGTTCATTGAAATCATTAACATCGTTGCAAGCTCTTGAAAAGCGAACAAGCTGTGAGATATAAACCCCATAAGATGTAGCACGGGGAACATCGCCGTCTAAAAACGGAAAATTTACTATATAAAAATTAAAATCATCTCTTTTATCATAAATTTTAGTAGTGACATAACCATTTTCAATGGACAGATTTAGATCGAGAAAGTTTGCTTGCTTTTCTGAAGTGTTCGCTTTATTAAGTTGTAGTTCTTTAGGATAAATCTTGTTAACCAGTAATGGAAAATGGTTGTTGTCTATATTTAATAAATCATCAAGGTACCTCGAGGTGTTGTTAAAAGCTGTAATTATATCATCTTGATGTTCAGTAGAAAGAGGTAACATAAAGTCTCTTTCATAACAGTATAAAAACAGATCAGCAACAAGGGGTGCACAATTAGTACCCATTGGGATGCCTATTACTTGTTTATAAATAGAGGTACCGAATCTAACATAAATATTATCCAGTAAGAAAGTTAGCGACTCTATTAGGTCTTGACAAGTCCATAAGGTATAATTATCATAAGAACCATCTGTAAAAAATGCCCTATGTTCATTACAAGCGATGAAGGTTTTATTTTCTCTAGCAAACGTTTTTTAATGAGACTGGTTAGTTTGTCTCTTATTAAATTATGAGGGAGCGAAGTGTATAATGTTGAGAAATCATAAGTAGACAAACAGAACGCCCGAAAATTATTTGATTTAAGTTTCTAAATGTCATTTGAATTTTTAATCGACCAAAATAAATTTTTGCCAGAAGTTTCAAAAACCTTATCACAATACCTAATTACATGTTCTTTTATAGCTGTAAGACAAGATGTTAAGAGCACGGATAATTTAGTAGTAGTGCAAGAACTATAGTTAGCAATAAATCTTGCTTTGTACGGTGTTAAGCCTTTTAGGCAACCAATACATAGTAGGTACTTTGTCTTGTTTCGGCTCAATACTGATTCTAAATTTTGTAATTTGTAGAGTGTGTGCCGTAACAATATCACTCTCAGATGAAGAAGTCAGTGTATAAGTATTAGTGCTGTTCAGTTCTTCAGTTTGAATATTAATATAGTGTATTCGTCACACTATAATTTCATTATTAGAAGCCTTATCAGCAGGTGTTAAAACAAATCTGTTATGAAAGTCTTGAATTCCTTTTTTCAAATGACGAAAGTTAAAACGAGGTCGAGGTGGTAAAAAAGAAATGTTTCTTTCATAAAATGATATACGAGCGTCAATTATTTTGAATATGTGTTTTTCCAGTTAGAAAGTGCATTAGGCTCGGCATGTTCTCTTTTGCACCATTTATTGCAAAATAAGTTTAAAGACTCAGCAATTTCTGCACGGCATGCATTAAAATCAATTTTGGATGATATTCTATATTTGGGACCTTTAGAAATTAAATTACGAATTCTAGAATCTTTGATTAAATTAAGATCACCGGTAACAATATGACCGGCAGGCTTATAGCAATATTTAGAAGTTAAACAGTCTCAAGATTTTGGTGTATTTTCAATGATCTGTAAATCCGAGGTAATTTTATTGTAATTAAAAATTGTATTTCTAGTTGGTTTGTTGTATTTATAACAAACCATAGGCGATTCAGTATTCTTAAAATAAATAGGAACAGCCGGTTGAACTGTTTTATCTTTAAAAATACTACAAAGGTCAATAAAATCTATTCCTTTATTTAAAAAAGAAATTTTAAGGAAATGTCTTTGATGGTCAGATTCCAAGTCAATGTGCGGCCTGAGAACATGCCGAGTATAACACTGAATAAGACTAGCAACCTCGTAAAATGGAGGGTTCTAATGACGCATTTCCATAACGTTACATGCACCGACTCTTTCAAATCAAGCCTACAATTTTTTATATTTGTAATGTTTTGAGGCTTTCATGAGTTCCTTTTCATCTATTCTAGAAGTAAAACTCTTGTTTCTGCAGTATAGTGTCGATACCAATGAAAATATTTTCAAATATTTTAGTTTAAATATTAACCATAAAAAAGACAATGTGATACACACAACAGCATGCCTGCTGGGTTCACCAATGTCAATATTACTGACTACAAATATAATTCCAATACAAAACTCGTGTGTGTCCCTTCATTTTCAAGTCGGGGAATGTCCTTTGACAATTCAAATATAAAACACGGCATCTGCCAATATAAATCGGAACTAATTTAAAAGAAATATCTGTCACGCTTAAACGAAATTGGCTCTATAGAGATAACTCTTCATTTGAGACACGCTAGATGTTCCTAGCGCCCAGAACATGAGAGACAAAATGAGTACTTTAATCACAGTAAAAAAGCAATATAAATTAGTAACATATACAGTTACTGCTATTTTACTGGTTATTTTATCTTTTTTTGTATTTAGGTCAATACGGGACAGATTTCTATTTAGCAAAGACGCTTTTAAACGGAAACAACAACAAATGCCTCAATACTACAATTACAATCGCTTCTGAAAAGCCAGGCAAGGCAATTGTATACGCTTCATTCGGTGGCTTCAACCAGACTTTGCAAATAAACAGCGGCGTTACATCTTTTGACATTCCGTGTCCCAAAACCGTTTCTAGAACCACATTTGATATCCCGCTGTTTCTAGTGCATGGTGACGGTGGCGTGCATATTCAGACGGATGTCGATGTAGCTGTTTATGCAACTTCCTATTACAGGTCAACTTATGCAACCTATCTTGTCTTGCCAGCTAACATGCTTGGCACAAAATACATAACAGCCGTGTTCAACCCAAAATCATCTGCTACGAACTTTGTTGGTGCTCTTGCAGTGTACGACAACACTGCACTTGCATTTAATATCGAACATCGTACAGAGCACTATTCGGTTAATCTCAACAAACTTCAATCTTACGAAATAATCTATTCGGGACTCTTAGAAAAGGTTATAGTCAAAGGGAACAAGCCTTTTGCTGTTTTCATTGGAACAGCACACTCGACTAACATGTTGGACTGTGAAATAGTATTGCAACTGTTGCCAGATAATATGTGGTCTACTACATATATAGTTCCCCCAATACCTCAAGAGCCTTCGCACAAGATTCAGCCACTTTTTGTAGAAACTGATCACTCAACCGTATGTATGAAAAATGGTAATGCATCACAATCATGTAGCATCATCACCCAGTCTGCAGATTACTACGGAAAAACATTTTTACAAGATCATGTCGTTGTGACGGCAAACACTTCCTTTAGTATTGTGCAACATGGAGGGGATCACAGTGGTGCAAGTATCGATCCGTTTATGGCACTGGTGCAAGGGGTAGATCAGTTTTTATATGAATATACCTTTGCTGTGCCAGAGACTTACAAAACAGGTTTTATCAACTACATCGCCATTACAGTACCAACCATAAACAAAGACAAAATGCTTCTAGACGGTCAACCTGTAGTTAGCAACCAGACATTTAATATTAAAGCACCAGTCGGGAATTTCTCCATTCTGACGGCAACTCTTAGTACTGGTTTTCATGTTCTGACGAATCCGTGTACCAAGTTTGGAGTAATGCTGTATGGCTATAATGGAAACTCAAGCTACGGATATCCTGCGGGCATTAACACTCCAGATTTGAAGTTAACATGTAATACTTTTTCTCGTTACTATTATAATAGACATTTTAGTTGTTGAGCATATTAATGCACATATTCTGTTCGTAGTTTTTTTATTCAAGAAAATGTTGAATATACGGTATTCTCTAAAACTTTGCAGAATTGGCTTCAGTCAGTGTCAGATGCGTTACAAAATCAAATCTAACTTTGATTCGACGTTATTATCTAGTTCTTTCACAAAGTTGCTTCACATTTCATCGTTAAATATCATTATCAAAAGCTTATTTCCGTTTTGTTAGTTATGCTTGTGTTTAAATGTTAGGTATATGCTATTCATGCATGTTTCTGCTAAACTATCGCCCACGTTTGCAAAAGTATTTATCTTTTAAGACAGTGAACATATTTTTTTAAATAAAGACGGTTACTTACCGAGCCTGCAATATGTTCATATTTGTCTGGTTCGGCGGCTTCCAACATTCCCTTTTCATCTACATGTATTTAGATTATTACGAACGCTAAAAGAGGCATTTATGACAGTGACATTATTATATTTAGTCACAGTGTTTATAATTAAATTATTTTTGGCTTACATATAAATGTATGTGTTTTCAACCAGAAACCATGCAAATGATGTTCAGCTATTTATACAATGATAAGTCTTTTTCAGTATTCAGGGACACGCTAAACCAAAGTAGAACTAGCACACACGTGATCGTACATGTGAAGGACAAGATGGAACTACGTTGTGCAGTCAATCTGTGTGATCCGGTAATTTCCTACTCATGGCAGAAGAACAACTCTTGCCTGTCACAAGTAGCTGGAGTACAAGGAAAGCTGTTTGAATTTTAAAGACAATGTTATCTTAATTCATTGTTTTCAACGAAATATTTTACAAGTCTACAAGCAAACGCAGCAAGACACGTTTACTAATTTTTTAATAAGTGAAATATGCATATCAGAAATGGCTAAACACAGAAGACACAGCCTCCTCACACAGAAAAAAAGTAGAGAAGAGAAGAGAGCATGGTTATAAAATGATAAAATAGAAGGCACAAACAATTAACGAAAATTAGAACCCGAAGAGGCTACCGCCTTAGAACGGTCAGTGGTGCAACCTTACACTTGCCCCATCGGGTTCTCATATGAAATACAGGTTGTCTTGGTGAAGTAACTCCAACCCACTCATCAACTCAACTATGTTGCATGCAAATTCACACAAACATTGTTGATATAAACTGTTTATGATAATTTTTTATAAAATATATGTTAAAACGTGATTTACATCTTACTGCGTGTGATATTTCATTTTGAGTTTTGTTAATTGTCATAATCTTGTGAGATTTATATATGTACTGGTCATTACTTTGTAAACCTTCGGTGGATTACTGTGACAGATTGGATGACCGCGATATGAAAATGATAAATAAAACATTCGTTCCTACATGTTACAAAGACACCAAGTCGTCGCGATTTTTAATGTAACTATTATGATTTGTTCCTGTATATGATATGGACAAAAGCGTTACGTACTTATTACCTCTATTTTATTAATTACAGTGAAACCTGCCTTAGCAGCCACCTGCGAATAGGAACCTCCTGTCTTAAACAGCCAGTTTGAATATGGCCTAAGCTGACATTGTGTTCTAACGTTTACTGTCTGTAACATCCACCTGTCTTCAGCAGCCACTTTTTGTCACTCCCTTTGGGTGGCTGCTAAAGACAGGTGTGACTGTAAAAAATTCAGTGCATATTAATTGCCGTCAGGTTATTCAAAGTGGTAGCTAAGTATGTATTTATATATTAATTGTTTTATGTAATTAGGTGAAGTATATAAAGTACCAAGTGTCAGCATTGCAGATTCGGGAACATTTGTATGTACAGCATCTAGTGGTAGCAGTTTTGGAACAGAGGAGTTTCGAATTGATATAGTTGGTAATGACTTTATCATTTATATAGATTTTTTATGATTAATAGTCAATCACGATAAATGTTGTGTTGTTTTGGGGTAGGTGGTGGTTACTGTTCTCTCCAATTTTTGTAAGGATTGTCGAAAGTCGATATTTTTCAAATGACATATGTCTTGATTTTCTTTCTTTATATATCATCAGTTTATTTTAGTGCATTGGCATTTGGTCTCCAAAATCCCTATTTTGGAAAGAACTGATCATAAATACATTAGATATGCTATATTCGTGTGATTCTTGAAGTCAAGAAGTCACCTAGAATGTCCTCCTGTAAAAGTAATCCCACAATCGTATTGAGTGATTTAAACATAACGTTGTTTTCAGGCAACAGTACTATAATCAATAGTTGTGCGTTTGATGATGGTTCACTTTGTGGTTGGAAACAGTTATCTTCAGATGACTTTGATTGGACGTTTCAGAACGGTCCCACTCAGTCTGATGACACTGGGCCAGACAACGATCACACATTAGGAAACGGTAAAACCTTGAACCACCAATGTGTAGTGTCATGTTTCCCGCCACACAAGTACTAGTTCACTCCAAGGAATACGGATATAAAAACGTGTATCAGTCCTATAAACACATGGTAATAACAATTTGGTATCTTCGAAAAGAGCAAGGATATCGGACCCGGATTCCTTATGTGCAAAACTATCCCCTCGTTACTTAGCAAACAGTTTCGTTGTTACTGACCGTTCAATGATGATCGGGTACTAATGTGTGGTGTCTTTTAATTGATCCTGTTACACAACATACACAGTCTTTTTACTCCATTTTCTGGCTATGTGGAGACTTTGGCCTTTCCAGATGCGCCTATTCCACTTTTTTCTTTTGAAAACTTGATTGTATAACTCTTTTCAAACTGAGAAAAACTTGTTTTAGTTATCGCAAATACCGCCCATGGATAACTCTGGCAAAAATAACCACCGATCGAAATCATCCGTTTGATATTCTCGTTGCAGAACATCTTTCAACCGTGCTTAGTCTGCAACGTTACACTGGTCAAAAAGATAGGTTATTAAAAAGCCAGATAAGATAGCTAATGCCAAATAATGTTCTGTTTCTGCTGTCTGACATAAGTTATTACAGTGTCCTAAAAGTTCTATATTGGATTTTGTGAATTTAGCTCAGTTGGTTGCGTCGCGGGAATTGCAGGGCTAGGCGCTGTCGCCGTGACGGTGCGGGTTCGCTCCTAGCTAGAGGCACTATCATTTTATGTTTGTTATAGACCATGGATACTACCTGTTTATTGAATCATCGGCCCCAAGTGGATATGGAGATACTGCAAAACTACTGTCGCCGGATTTACCTGCCGACACTGATGCGTGTATATCGTTGTGGTATTTCATGTACGGGGACGGAATAGGAACATTGAAAGTATCGACAAAGGTACAGTTCCGTACTTGAATCGATTATTAATAGTGCAATTCACAAAAACAAAGAGAATTCGATAATAGCAGTCGCATGATCTGTTCCATTTAAAAGCAAGAAGCGAAGTGCATGAAGAGTTCATATTATAGTCGGATGTCATACACTTACTTATTTCCCTTTTCTGACTGACTGGGGGTGTTGAAATGTCATTTAGAAGAATAAGGCGAATCAGTTTTCAAGATAAATCAATTCGTATAAATATCGCAATGTGTGTATTAGTATCACAATAAAAGTATTCACAATATATTTTATACAAGAGCATAGTTTACTGAAACATCGATGTGCGCTACAATTTCCAGACAATCGGGTCTTGTCATACATCTGTCTGAATATGATCGAAGCATATAAAATATAGATATTTGATTTCCGACTGGAGATGTATTGCCGGTTTGGTTCTCATAAACTATACTTTTCTTTGCTATGCTGTTTAAGCATCTGTCGTATCATGTCGCGTAGTGATCCCGGCATACCGCAATAGATTGAATGTAGTGCTCCAAAGCTAATTTATATATGTTTTAGGATTCCTGTAACAATCAAACGATAGAGCTGTTCAGTGCAACCGGAGACAAGGGGCAACAGTGGTTGGAACTAGCAGTTGAAGTTCCTAAGCTATCTGCACCAAACGTGTACAATGTAATCATCGAAGCCGCGGTGGGGCATACTTACCACGGAGATATTGCGATAGACGATGTGGAAATCATCGGCAAACGATGCACACGTAATTACATCTTTTGTAAACACGGCACACAACTTATTTAATGTCAGGTTATCTTTACAGGAAATTAGAAAGACACTACCGGTATTATTGAAATTTATTATACCGTTTCACCACCAGAACCGGCGTTTGTTATACACAGCCTATTTTCAGACCAAAATCTTTTGCACAAACCTTTATCTGGCCTTTGAAAAATGTGTTCACGTAAAACAGTCCAGAATTCGTCTCAGTGCCAAATTCATATTATTACGACTACTTAAATATTGGATATAAGAAACGGATTCAAAATGTTCATGTCAATACAATTCATCGGAGCTACCAGATATAAAATAAGGGACTCCCATAAAAACTCAGTAATAATAAAAAAAATATCAAATACACAGTGAAATATACATGAACATTCTAAATTTAATGTTTAAAAAACTGTGCCCAACGTTTTCGTAATAGTATTCAATTTGACTTCACTATAACATGGGTCGATTCTATCATTTTGTCAAGAATGTTGAGTTAAGTTCCTAGTGCTAATTTGCAAAATTTTCCTTTTTCAGGAAAAGATCCTCAAGTTATTGGTATGTTTCTTTTGTTATGTAACAATTTCTGTATTTGTGTTTGTGTATAGTTGCAAACAATCCCTTGAAATAAGATTTTATGCTGACCCACTATTGATTTCTTCGCAAAATGTTAAATGACAACCCGATTATGGCCGCTAGATCATACTATTCCCGATGATCTAAAGAAAAAGCAAAAAAATTTATAAAAAAACCTGAAAGTAATGGAAACTTGATGTTGAATAGCAAGTAAACATTACATTTTTTAAGCTATAGAAGAGCGAACAAGCAGTGAAAATAAGCCCTGTAAGATGTTATATGTGGGACAAAACAATCTAAAATGAAAAATGTACATTTTTAAAATCAAACCATATCTTTTATCATATATTTAAGTAGTTATATAAGAAACCATTTTAAATAGAAGGATCAAGATTAAGAAAGTTTGCCTTTTTTATAAATTGTAGCTTATTAAAGTTGAGTTAATTAAGATATATTTTGTTGACCAGAGCTGAAAACTTATTATTATCTATATTTTGCAAATTGTCTAGATACCTCAATAAAGGATGTTGTTATGTTATCTTAATGTTTAAAAGAAAAAGATAACATAAAATATCATTCATAGTAGTAGAAATAACATATCAGCAACAGGGATGCACAATTAGTAGACATATGGATGCTTAATAATTGTTTATTAATAGAGATTACAAATCTACATATAAAATATAACAAATCTAAAAGCGATCTGTTTAGTTTTTAACGTTTTCTTTTCTGTTCTTTTTCAGGTTGATCGCACATTCATGAATTATGAATTTTACTGAAATGCTCTAAAATATTAAATAACGATCAAGTAAAAGCGATCGTGTGTTACTTTCTTCAATAGATGAAAATAGAACTTTGAAAACCACATGTGGTATTTTCAGATTAACACCATTCCATTATCAGCTTCAAAATCACAGTATCGTATTAAAATGTTATGTGACTTCATGCCACTCTAAAATGCCCAAAACACATTTATCAACTCTCTTCAATGGAAACTTCGAACATTTTATCCGACCACTGGACCGGTGACTCTGGAAGGAAAACAATAATTTGTTAGATATGGTCCATTTTTCGGTTCAATCGGAAACTAATTTTCTCAACATTCGCAAACAAAAAGGTTACCTATTGGATATTGTGATTATTACAAATATTATTTGACCGAAAATGGATCATCATGTTTCATCCACATACTGTTGATATCTTCAGAATATTTAGTGATAAAACTAGATTATCGCGAATATTTTATTCACATATTAACATTATGTGAGATAAAGTAAACAAACAACATGATACTGTCCACTTCTGCCTTTGCGATTGCTTTCTTAATAATTACACAAATCCAGAAACAAATGTTCACGATAAAATCATGCTTGCAATTACGAGACAATGCGTATCATTTAATTTTATATGAATACATATATGCAAACTGGAATTCGTTTTGGCCTTGGAGCTTCGTTGGTGAACATGGTATACATCTATTTATTGTGTAAGTCAGAAAAAATGATATTTTTACATTTTATTAAATACATTGGGGGTATAAATTGGAAGGTTTTCAAATAAAATAGCAAAAAAGTACCTCGAAAAATAAACATTTTTTGAAAGAAATATGCCAATCAAAACTATAACGATGGAGCATTTTAATGAAACAAACATGATCTTTCAATTCTATTACCATTGTCTTAGAAAATATAAACTCACAGCTCTTGTGATTTATGATGGAATCAACTGAGAGAACACGTTTATTTAATACTTACTCTCTTTCACATAGAAACGTGTATTCTTTGTTGCAATGTTCGTCATTCCATTTAAAGTCGTATGACTGGAAAAACGAGAGACAGTCCTCTTCCCCGTTACTCTGGTTAGGTTCATTGGGTCCCCAATCACTGATCTCCAATCTTAAGAGAAATATTTTTCAGTTTTTATGCAGTTCATTGACTTTCCTAATCTCCGAATGATCAAATAATCTTAGCCTAATTCACGAAATCGGAGTACATTTAATATAGTACATGTTATTTTGTTTTGATTATTTTAAGCTCCTAGTAATTGTTTTTATTTACCTCAAGACAACGGCGACAGAAACTTCCCGTATTATTATGTTCCTTATTCAGAGAAATCGCATCCTATCGACTGATCGCAAGATTGCGCAGGTATTTTATGCAACAAAATAATGTCATTGGTATATTATTTGAATCGTTTCTTCTATTTACCTAATTTTGAAATTAAGATTTATAAAACTTCAAATTTCTTTAAATAAATATTCTCCGTAATTTCTAATTTTAAGACATGTTTATGTACATCACAAGTTAGTAACAGTATTTAAGCGCTACTGCCTCAAGGTTATAAAACTGAGCATGGAAACCATCTCAAATTTCAAGCATCTGATTGGCTGAAATGGCTACTGGTCGCCATTACAGCCAATCAGATGCTTGAGATTTGAGACTGGTTTCCATTTTCAGTTTTATAACCTCGGGACACTGTCATAGACGGTTGGAGACTATATACAGTTCTTATAAAGCTTCTTACAATTCGCCGGTATGTTCCCATATAAATGTTCCTTCTGTTTGGATATCTGTTCCGTCCATCCAAATCTGCTCACCGGCACCTTTGAAATCGTTAAAAAGCACCAGGTAATAAAAAATGTTACATTCTTTAAATACGTAGCCAAAAGAAGCGATAGAAAAGTTGTTTTGGTTTGAATATGGAAGATGTAAGAAAAAAAAGAAGCAACCAATGAACTCCACCGTGAAACGATTGGTGGAAACTTTAATACGTAATTATACCTATGATGAAACACCCATGTCAAATCTAGGTCTGATTAGAAGATTCCAAACGGATCTTTTTTGACTGCATATTGTTTTAATTTACATTATATGTATCATTAATTAATATTTCATGGAACATTGAATGGAAATAATTTGAAAATACCGATTTGATTGTTCCATGTTCACCGTCATATGGACATCTTAGTTTGGGATACAAAGAAATTGTACTGTTTACTGGTGCAAATATTGAGTTGTGCTCAATCCAGGTCTAGGCGGCATGGGCATTTACATTAACGCCCGTTAACAGGCTAAATCAAACATAAAGTCTGTAATATTTTCATATTTGCCGTGTTCGGTGACTTTGAAAGTTCCCTTTCCATCTAATAAACGATGAATTCTACTAGACAATTAAATTAAAAATATAAATGGATATATGTTTCTTTTTGGTCGGTGTCACTCACCAATATGCAGCTTTCTAAGTTCGGCTTTCAAGAAATTGTTTTCATCATTGCTCATTACAATCGCAAGGTGCGCCTTCTGTGTTTCACAATACGTCTGGAAAACAATCAATCGCTTGTTATAAAATATATACAACAAAAACTATATTGGTAACTGTCCATTATCCGCTATGGTCAGAATATTGGCCAACAATAAATATCTTTTTTAAACGATAAGCGAAGTTAATGAAATAATTAAATAAATAACTGAAGCACGGTGAATATTTTCGGCAATCGCTTTTCATCTTGGTGTCAACCACGGAAGTTGTGGGCGAAACCACGACACAACAACGGTATATGACAATGAATGCGCTATTCAACCTGAATTTATTTTGCTTAATATAAATATAGCATCAGCATGTTTAATTACAAAACTTCTGAAACTTTTTAAAACATAAAAATGTTCACAGATCATATAAAATATTAACTTTTTATTGAGCCTTTTTGATGATTATATATTATCTGCACATGCCTTTTCTTTCGAAAATTTGTAATAATCCTTCTGTTAATCTACAGAGTACACAACAGTAAAAACAACCAGTTGTTTTCATTGTTTTGGTTTTCAAACATTCATGCTATAATCCTTTCGTTTATTTATAACATTTCATTGGTCTAAAAGTTGGCTAAGACAGCTAACGCTTTTGAGGCTTTTGTTACATTTAAAAAAGAAACAAATCATTTCATAGTGGTGCTTGTAGAATAAATATGTGCAATATGCAACTTGAGTGGTTTATTCATCTATGAGTGTGTAGCATTCATGTTACGTTCTACAAAAGTCAAAACAGCTTAAGTAAGCTCATTTAACCCTTTACTCCATATTTACGTCTTGAACACGTCTGCGACTAGTGTAGATCCAGATCAGCCGACACGTATAAGTACCATCTGATATGAATATTATGAACTGGTCGCATCTTGGTCAGAAATAACCTAGTGAATCTAAATGCGAACGAATTTGCCGGCTGATCTGGATCTACACTGATCGCCGATGCAATGAATGCTATGGGGAAAAGCGTTAATGTTATTACCTTTGCATCAGACCATTGTTTCCTGACAGTCATATATTTGTAACAGGAGTCTTGAAAAGACAGCCATCCTGACTCACAAGCACTGTAAGCTGTGAAGATAACACATTTTATTTTATGCTTTTCAGTGAATAATAAAATTTTCCCGGTGAAATAAAAGTGGTATTGCACTGTTTTCAAACAGTGGAATATCATTTTTATTTTCACTGTTGTTTTTTTCGCTTTGGTACCCAAACGAACATAACATTCCGAATGAGAACGTTTAGAAAACGGGCTCAAGTTTGGGTTTATGACGTCATGACGTCACGTTATTAACAAACGCTTTTGGCGGCAGGTCATGGAATTTTTCAATTTCACATACATTGTGAACTAAAAACATAAAAAAGAACATTTGTTTTTACCAGTGAAATTAAAGATAAAAATATATTTCACTCGTTAACTCCGGAATTTAATGTATTTTCACTCGTGGCTTCGTCCAAAAAACGAATTCCGAATCTCACTCGGTAAAATATATTTCTATCTTACACTGTTCATAACAAATATCCTCTATATTATTACTCTATTATATTATTGCGACGCAGCGCAAATAATTCATGTTAGGATTATATTGAACATGTATGTCATATTCATGTTACATTTAATAAAACACGGGGCACAAAGCTTTCATTTCATATATTGCCACTCATATAATTGAGTTGCAGCTTAAAGAAACGGTTAATAAACCACTATTATTACATAAGAAAAAAACTTCAAACGAAACGATAAAGGAACTGAAAAAAGTAAAAACCAAAAAAACGGCAATCATTAGCAATTTTAAACCTCATTCACCTTCTGATACAATTAAGTTAAAGATGATACAGTACAGCTCTTCTATTTAAATTTATCTAAAATTCGACCTTAAAACTCCGATCAAACATTGTACGTTAATTGTGTAGCCATTTTTGTACTGAGCAACTTTTTATTTTTTATATAAAAGTCAGTGAAGGAAATGTGAAATGTAAGAAACATGTCGGTTTATATCCCAAAATAACGCTGATAATCTTATAGGGTACGCCTCAAGAATAAAATAGTACAAAAAATAACATAAATCAAAGTTTCTCACCAACATTACAGCAACTTAACAACAGAACAAGTATCGAGAACGAATTCATTTTAAGAGTGCTCTGAAAAAGTACAGATGTCAGAAGATAACACAGATAAGATTGGACATAAAGAAAATACCATATTCCGATATACTGAGCTGGCAACAGGTCTTTTATCTGTGAAATCTAATCAATTTTTACGTCAGTACTCTTCGGGTTCTTTTAGTGTAGGTATCAGTTTCAGTTACCTCCCTTGATGGAAATACGCTATTAAAATTCAAACCATGCAGAATGTCAATTATTGTGGGTGGCAGCATATAGACATACTTAAACTAACCATTTTTGGAGAGGGGGGATACCAGTTGATAAAATGGGGAGTTCATTGATAATGATAAGGACTTTATCAAATTATACTCTGGGTTCACCAAAATTCCATAGACTGGATAGCTGTTTTACTTCTGGTTAAAAGTTTAATTTATATATCAAACATAATGTCCTATAGGAGATTATTCATTAGACTCTAAGCAAGTTAAATTAGAAGTATTATTAAGAAAACAGTGAACATGTACATCAGAAATTAACAAATCCAGATAAAACAGCCTCCCCACACAAACAAAAGGTAGAGGAAAACAGAGCATGTGTTTATAAGATCAATTTTAAATAGGACAGGACAAACAAATTACGAAGAGAGAACCTTTGGGGTTACCGCCTTGGAACGGTCAGTCCGAACTGGAGGTGGAGGGGGGGGGGGGGGGCGGGGGGATTTAAACCTCAACAGGTTATCATATGAACAAACAAGTACAAGTTCTCTTGGTGAAATAACTGCAACCCACCCAACGACTCAACAGCTAGTGATGCACGCAAAAACACACAAAGATGTAAAACATAAGAAGCTATTTTAATACCACTCAAATGTTGGTTCGGAAGTACTTGTATACAGTTTTTATTCCTGTTAATGAGATTTTAGTTTTGATTGTAAAATGTTGGACAGTTGCTAATAAGAAGGAAATTAATTGAACACCTGCGGAAAAGATGGTACCCCCCCCCCCACCCACACACACACACACATGCTATCGGGTGAGAAACGATTTTTTAAAATTAAATGTTTTGCTTCATGGTTTTAAAATATATTAAACAGGATTAAACAAGTATGACATTCCTATTGCATCATTGTACGCTGCCTTAAACGAACTCTCTTCATTTTAAATAGCATATTGTGCAACACAATCATTATGCACTCGTTTTGCATGAAACTACCTTGAATTGATAGGCAGTTCGTTGCACTGAGCTAATTTTGCACCAAATTAAATGGAAATACACGAAATAAAGTTAAATGAACCCATTAATTGAAATATGCCAACGTTCTTTAAGTTAAATTAATTTATTCATTTTTGGCGGTGTTGGGCGCCCATATTACTGCGTTATTTGGTTTAACGCAAAACGATGCAAATCAATGCGCACCCTGGATGGTTGGGAGAGAACACGTCATGACTTTGAACAATAATTCGGACCCCCCAAAAATACGATTTTTTCAGAATGCCATATTGAATTTAAACGGAAATAAGAACAATTATTTGTAAAACAATGTCAGTTTACAGATTAACCTGTTTACCCTCCGCGCAGTAATAAATCTGCACAGATTTTTGCGTGATCTAGGTTTTACACTGACTTGCAAGAAAATGGCGATCTCCGAGAAGATAGAATGTTAAAAATGTGTGAATGCACACTTAAAAACAAGATACAAGGTAATATATGCGTGATTCTAGTGAGCATTAAGAAAACCATACATTATATTTCTGTGTTACTTTTCTTCGCGGTACAGGGTTCCTTTCAACAGTTCAAGGTAGCAAGCCTAGGGCTAGCCTATGCTATGCAAGATTTCCAGAAAAGGGAATATCTTTACATTCTTAAGCACAGGAACCGGAATTTCCACCAGAAACCATACATAAATGACTCTCCCATATGCATATATGAAAGTCACAATAAATGCAATGCAATTATACCCCATCCACTTACTTTTACAACAGCTACAGCCAATCTCCTTCGCAGAGTTGTCGTTCCTTACACTCACTTTACAATGTAATGAGCCGATAGTGTAAGAGAGTGAGTTACAGGGTGGACACAGGGTTTTTATGCACAGACTGAGTGGGAGGCATATAGATTTGCACTTGTCATACATCCCCAAAATCTAAATCAAATCAAATCATTTTATTGGTTTAAATCCAAACAAACAGGATTGTTACCACAACAGTACAAAGACAATACAAACATACAATGCATATTCATGTAGATATAATCAAAAGTAATAAATAGAGAAATATACAACAAGTGTGTGGATTTCCATTCCGTAACAGTGCTTGCTTGTTCAGCTATAAACATAACGACAGTCTTAATTGATATAAATTATGAATGCTGTAAATGCATATTTTAATATATCACTGTCGGTACATGAATTGCCTAAAATAAATTGCAATTTCTCTCCATCATTAAGCAAACTAAATGATGGTACACAGTCATTCAACAGATTAACCATATTATTCCTTTCTGTCTGCAGCTCATAACATTTCAAAACAAAGTGTATCTCATCTTCAACATCTAATTTACAAAGAGGACAGGTACGCTCCTCTAAAGGGATATTTAGGTGGCGTCCTTTTTCAATTAACAAATTGCTATTACTTATTCTTAATTTGACAAAAGTGGATGCTGCTTTTCTGTCAGCATTAACTAACAAATATTTTTCTAATTCATATTTTGTTTTAATATTTCTGTAAGTTCTAAGTTTGTTTCCATTTGGTTTTGAGTTATCATTATGAAGATGGTTTTGCCAAAATGTAATGAATCACTCTTTTAATCTTGTAAAAATTGCAGAACGTAAGCTTTTTATGGAGAAAGTGCTCTGATTTTGCCATATATGTTGAAAACCTATTTTGGTTAACATTGTTTGAATGTTAGAACCAAAACCTCTAGTTAATCCAATACTGGTATGATATGCTTTATGAACAATTGAACTGCTCTTACTTGCTAAAATATGGTGCCAAAAGCCAACTGAGTTGTTAAGACCCTGAATGTAAATAGGAAAAGCACCTAGTTCACTTAATACTGCCATATTGACTGCAGCTTGTGGCAAAATCTTGTGGCATCAACTTCTCATTAACTGTAGGGTGGATTTCTTTCAAACTTGCACAGATGATCAAGCAGGGTGTGTAGATGATCATAAAGAAACGAGTTTTGCCTGCAACCATTTAACCAGAGTTATGGCCCTTTGTTACAAATGTTGTTTTAGCAGTGGGGGTATCAGTGTCCAAAGACTCATTCTAGTCCGACATTTCCAAGAAACTAAAATCTACTGTTTACAGTAAGTGAACCAAATTAACAGTTTTATTTTAGATATCTAAAGTATTTACATGTACTACTTTACTTTCGTTGTACAATCCAATGCTTGAAGACACACAGGTCAAGGTATCAGCGCTCATGCTGTTACCCAACATTGTCGCCATCTGCGATACTTTTATGCTATTGTTGATTATTTTAAAGAACGGGCAGTAAATATTGTGATAAAATTTTTGTCCAAAAGAAGAAGAAAAAATCAAGCCAATTTGCATTCTTAATGCTCAGAGTTGGGAATGGTCACCACATTTCTGATAACTGACATTAATTCCAGGGAGTTTTCTGCCTATTTTGGGAATGGAGTCTGGTCATTTTGGGATTCATTTTACAACAAAAATGACCATTTTAGGGAATTTTTGCATCAATTAAACTGTTCATTATGGGAAAGTTTGATAATTATTATGCAATTATTTTGGCAACTCCATTTTTCAGAGGCACAGATAGTGCTGAAAAAAACTTGAATTTCCTAATTGAATAGATGACAGGGGTTTTCCTAGCCTTTCTGAGGGTCCAGAAAACGGACCCTTTCCCAAAGGAAACGGACCCTTTCCCAATCTGAAATTTCTTCCGTTTTTCCCAATTGAATCCACAGATAATTTTCAAAACATAAGAAACAGTGTTAACTTTCGCTTTAAGTTGTAAACAACAACTGACTGCTATATCTCACACTATGCATGTGACGTCACAACCAGGTGTAAAATTCGGTGCATACGGTATAATTATGTGTCTGTATGAAGAACAGTTTGTCGAGATACTGGTCTTTGCCGAGAAAATGGACATTCTGTTCCGTTTAAAGAACTTTTAACCGAATAAAATTGATTGAAGTTAATAGGCGATTCGGAGTAAAACAAATTATTTGTTTTCGCGATATTAACACTAATACGTTATCGAGTATGGCCTCTCATAATAGCAAATACTACGCAAAAAAACATTCGTAAACAGGATTCAAAAGGCTGTTTGTCAATTCTTGACCTTTGCAAGAAATGGCAACAAAAAACACTGAACAAGAAACGTCACAACATCAACCGGAATCTGGACAAACAGAGCAACATGAGGGTGTAAGTGTTTGCTTGTCTGAAAGCAGTAGAAAACAAAGAAAAATTCTGTTATAGTCATTTGTTGACTTCAACAAATTAAAATTATTCCATACCTTGAGTTTTTTTTCTGAAAAAAAGCCTGTATGTAGCTTTTAAAACTAAACCACCCTAAGTGAATTAAAAGTAAACTGATCCTTCCTTCCTTGTAAAAGTTTTAAAAATGGGGAAAAATGCATAAAACAATAATTTCAAAATTCCCAAAACTTGTATTTTTTTTCGATAAAATTCCAAAATGAGACGTTTCACGCGCTAAAATTTTCCCAATTCTGGCCAAGGGTCTTTTCCCAAAATGGCTAGGAAAACCCCTGAATGAAGAGCCACTAAAGATAATCACCTTGCCTGCGGGTAATTATCAATGTCAGAATTGGATCTATATTTGCAATTTGTAAACTTGGGCTGTATTTGCCTAAGCTAGGATAAGGAAGTTCTGGGACTTTCTGTTGCTATTAGAGCAGTTATATATTACCCTACCTTATGTTAAATAAAATGCAAAATAATAAAACCTGTGTACTTTTTCTTACCTAATATTCCCTGAAATCTGGATCTATTCTCAAAGCAAACAACCAGACCAGATAGATTCCTATTCACCCAAAAGTGATGAATGAGACAGTTCACAGTCAGAATTTTGGATATTATTTTGGACCCAATATTTTAACCATAAAAATATGGGCCGTGCCTCAGGACTACTTTCAGACTTTAAAAAAGTTCTCTTTTTAACTGGAAGTTCAAGTAGCATAATAATCCTAGGATTACATGTATTTTTGTGTATATTTCTTAAAATGTAATCACCTGTTCAAAACTGCACGGGGGAAAGTTTTCAGGCATATGCCTGAAATTCAGGTTTTTGTGTGTCTCTTAAAAAATGGTTATTTTTTTTATTTTCCTATATAAATTGACAAATGTCAGGATTTGCGGTTTTTAAGACTTTCTTACTTGCACCCTTAAAACTGTTTTTATGCTTTTAAATCTTTCAGGCAGGCAGTATCAGATTTAACTAGTATACTTAAAAGTGGAGCATCATTTTTATACACTTAAACAAAATTTGACAGGTTTCCCATGGGATTTTGATAGATTCTTACATTTTGATGCATGGAAATTTGAATATTATCAATTTTGACCCCACCTACCATTAATTCTGAGCTTGGGGTCATTTTGAAGAAGTAACATGAAGAAAAAGTGGTAAAATTTTGCAAGAAAAAAGTTAAAAACTGAAATGTCTATTGCATTGTAATATGAAGTTAATATGTATTTGAAACTTGAAAAAAATCACAATGAAATGAAATCATTTTTATAAGAGTTTATTTAACTGAATTCAACTTATTATGCTCAATTAAGTATAGTGGGAGTGCTGAGACCTCATCCATGGGCTTAAAATTTTAAGGAGAACTAACTGATCATTTAATAAATCCATGCTTTCTATTCTCTGATTTTTTACCCTGTGGTGACATTACACTAAATCCTTAGAGTGAAAAAGTTACCCTAAAATTCCTGTTAAATGCCCCTTCCCTAGTAAGTGCCCTTAATTGTTATTTTGAGGGAACTAATCTGTAAATCCATAATAAATATCCAATATCCTTCAAAATCTAATATTAGAATAAAAATAATTATTAATACAAATAATAAGAGCCCGCCATTCAGAAAAAGTATCCCAATGGGGCATTTAATGCATTTAAAAGGAATTTTATGGTATTTCATTTATGTTTGAATAATAGTGTTCAGATGTGTTATTTTATGTACTGAATAATTTATTTTGTAGTCTGAAGATAAGCAGTGAAGAATACCAGAAAAAAGGATGGGGGAGATAACTAAAAGCTATATAACAATGATTGTAACTGATGCTCAGAAAATAGCCATTACGGACATATTTTGCGAAAACAAGTGGCTTTGTCTGCTACATGGTATGTAGTTCATTTTTTGTGTCGCCCTTTCGAAAAAAGGCAATACATACATGTAGTGCAGTGGTCACTTTGTCCTTCTGTGGGTTCATTTAAAGATGTTCAGTTAATTACGTTAAATTACTTTAATATTGTTGTCAGTTTTGGTTATAATTCGTTATATTTACACTTCAACTTCATTCTGTACAATGAAGTCTTGTTCACCTAACGAATCATAATTTCTAATGGTAAACAGTGTGACGAAATAGTTTAAAAGGCGTGGCTCCTGAAGAACCGTTAACAGTTTATTGGACTTTGCACAATGTTTTGACGTGTGACGTCGCCGAGTAAGCATGTTTTGCCACTAGTTGTTGCGAAAAAGAGTGCCTTCATTCACTTTGTTGTGAACGTGGCTGTTCTAACAGCCATAAGTAAAAGCCGTTATATAACAAATTCTTCTAATAATTTCTTTATTAGTGAGAGTATTTATGTGTGCAAATATAAGGATTGAATTGATATTTGATGCTTATTAAATATTGTAAAGAGTGATCTTTAACAGTAGAAGCTTAACAATATCAGAGAAACGCTTGAAATTGGCGAGAAAGTTTCGTAATTTGACATGTTAGTTGACCTTGTTTATTGACTTTTAAGGCATCCCGGCCAGGATTTATGGCATACCGGCAGATTATAAGTGTCCCGCAAAAGATAGTTTAGAAATTAAGGCATCCAGGCGCCAGTATGCCATAACTGCCTGGGGAAAGCCCTGCTTATGTATGTATACCCGAACATATCAGTAAAATTGTAACCAAATTTTATAATGAGGGTTCTCATAAATTTACAAATTACAGCTTGTTTATGATGTTTAAATTGCATTGTTTCCAGTATGTTTCATTTAATTTTAATGTGACAAATACTGGTATTTGAAAATCTCATCACATAATCGTATCATCTGAAAAATACCGAAATAACTGGTGTACCACTGTATATCGCCCACCCCTACAAAGAGGGCTGTCTTGGATCTAAACTGGTCACCCATGTGATTTATAAAAGGTGTATATATGGAGTAAAGGGTAAATACATGTATCTCTTTGGCCAAGTTCAAAAGTACATAACATGGCTACATTCTATTTCATTTTCCAGTGTTATCAGATGCCAGTGTTGCTGAGGTTTTTTCAAAAGGACTTGGAAAGATTTTCCCATTTGATGACCCATCAATGAGTGACTTTATTGAAGACTTTAAGATAGAAGTTAATGATATAGCTGCTGACAGTGATGATGAAGAAAGTGCTGATTTTCATGAGTCTGATACTGAATCAAGCACTGAAACAACAGTGCAAACTAAGGATGAGTTAACTTTGTCATCAGACAGACATAGCATTAAAATTGAGGGACCAGAAAGCATTGAAATTGAGACTCCAAAAATTAAAACTCCACCCCCAGACAGCATTGAAATAGATGCCCCGAGTAACATTAAAACTGAGGCACCAGACAACATTGAAATTGAGGAACCAAATACCACGGAAATGGAGGTTGATTCTCAAAGTAGTTGTGATCACATAGATCGTGACAGTTCAAAAAGAACTATTCCTGTGTTATTTCAGAATAATTCAATTCTGAATTTTAACAACAAATTACTATCAAATTCTCAAATTCAACAAAAACAACTTGACACAAGTATAAATGGTCAAACTCTAAGAGCAAGCAGTGTGAATGAAGTGAACAAAGCAACTACACCTGGCATGCAGGGTATTCCATTATTGTTCAGTGTGAATGGTAAGCCCTATATAGCAACAGTAAATGGAAAACTGGCTGTTTTCAACACTAGCTTAAAGGCATCTGTGCCAGAAGGGCATGGACAGGAAAATAATTCTGGCGGGCCTGTGTCAGTTGTTAATAGACAGGGCAATTCTGTGATATCTCAGCAAAACATTGCCCTGAAACATGTGCCAGTGGTAGAAAAACAACAAGACTATACTCTATCTTTGCTTAATTCAAAATCCCAGCAAAACAATTTCCAAAAACATCAAGGTAATGTCAGCATACCTGTGTCAAGTTTTATGGCACAACGGTTCCCCACTTCAGTATCTTTGCCAGATGCAAAGGCACAGCAAAACAATTCAGTACCTGCGTTAGGTGTGAAGGGACAGAAAAACAATACTTGGATCACACCTGTTCCACAGCAGAGTAATGGTGTGGCAAATGTGAAAACACAGCAAAGTGGACTGCAAAATGTAATGGCACATCAAAAAAAGATTGTGGCAACAAAACCTGTGCATAATGTTGAGGCACATCAAAATAATGTCATTAATCATGTGCAATATGCGGAGACGCCACTTATTAATCCCCGGACACCTATGGCTGTTCGAATTAAGGTTGATACACCTGTGGAGAACATAAATGGACAACATACCAATGGTAATAAGCCCTTGCAGAGTAGCGAAAGTATGCCTTTGCTGGAAGACCTATCAGAACAGAAGGACACTGCTTGGAAAAACAGAAGGAAGAAAGCACAACAAACCAGCAAATCACCCATCAAAACAGCACAATCTTTGACAACATTCACATGGAACAATAAGAATACTGGGTTACCTTTGCAAAATGTTACGAGACCACAACCTGTTAAAGGAATATATGTGTGTAATATAAATGCTCCACAAACTGATACTGAAAAAGTTTTGCCAAACAAAGAGCAGCATACAGTTGCTGAATTATCTTTACAAACTGTGAAGGGACAGCAAACTACTTCTGATTTACCTGTATCTGATGAAGATGTTCAGCAAATTAAACCTGGAATTCCTGTGCCAGAAGTAAAGTTGCAGGAAACTGAAGCTGGTATACCTTTGGAAAATATAAATAGACAGCAGAGTAATGCTAGTACACCTGTCCCAGATGAAATGGAACAGCAAAATAATGCTAAAATACCAGTGCCTGACAGGAAAGGGCAGCCTACATGTCCACAAAATGTAAAGGATGATGAAATACTTGTGTCAGTTGCAGAAGGACAGCAAAGTCACGAGGGTGGTAATGATGCAGTTAAGAGGAAAGCAAATCGCCCTATTAAACTTAAGAAAACAGATCAGCCTACTCCCCCTATTATACCTGAAGAAAGATGTGAAGAAACATCCATTACACGTAAGTCACTATGGTTATTAAAACATCATAGTATTTACTGAAAACAAGTTTATAACTTAACCCTTTATTTTATGCTTTTCGGTGAATTATAGAAATTTCCCGGTGAAATAAAAGTGGTATTTCATTCACTGTTTTCAAACAGTGGAATACCATTTTTATTTTCATTTGTTTTTTCACGTTTGTACCCAAGCGTACATAACATTCCGAATGAGAACGTTGCGAAAACCGGCTCAAGTTTGGGTACATGAGATCATGACCTCACACCATAAACAAACGTTTTTGGCGCAATTTCATGGAATTTTTCCGTTAAATGCATACAAAGTGTGCATTAAAAGCAAAAAATAAATAGAAAATTTGTTTTTACCAGTGAAACCACTCGTGAACTCTGGAATTGCGTATTTTCACTCGTGGCTTCGCCACTAGTGAAAATACGAATTCTGGAGCTCACTTGGTGAAATATGTTTCTATCTTACACTGGTAAAAACAAATATCCTCTATTTCCTCTATAAACATGCCTTTGTGGCATGGGCAAACAGTTTAGATCCAGATTCATGCCATCTGATAAGGATCTGCACTGTTCACTTTTTGATTTATTAGGTTATTTCTGACCAAAAAGCAAACAGTGCAGATCCTCATCAGATTGCACGGACATGCCTGTTGATCTGGACCTACACTGGTCCCAAATGTGTAAAAAGATGTATATATGGAGTAAAGCATTAAGAGGTAAGACAAACCTTTCATAGCAAATGCACATATTATTTTTGTTGTGAAATATAACTTCTCAGTGCAGACTTCCCCTAAAGTTGAAAAAATATGTCAGGCATTTTGTCAGACAAGGTATAAAAATCTGTCTGACCGAAACAAATGCTGTCTGACCAAAACTTTAGAAAAAGGAATTTGCAGTCAAATTTTTGTCTGACATTTGGTCTGATAACATAAGAAATAAGGTCGCACAACTCAAATGTTACCAGACAGGTCTGGGAACTTTCGGGTATTCTGCTGTCAGCCCTTGAATTTCAAAACAGCGTTCTGTCCACAATTGTCATGTCTGTTCTGTAAATTGATTACATTATGTATAATTGGATTCAAAATAGCATGGCACTAATGTTGACCAGTTCACCTCACCAAGATGGTGTGTCGTCTACTGCACTTGCGTTCTTACTCAGAAGGTCAAGGTCTCGCAGGGAAATCAAACATCAGGATTGTGTAACTTTGATACCTATAATTGGATTCCTAAATAACATGGTGCAAATGTTTATGGCAACAAGAAAATGTATCACACACAGACTTTAATTCTTTACTGACAAGTCATTGCCACATCAAGAGGTCAAAGGTCGGGATTTGGTCTGCTCTTTGTTTGCATCATTGGATTTCAAAATAACTTACCACAAATGTTTACTACACCAAGTCGTCCAAAAGATGGTGATCATGTTGGCTCTCTTACTTTGCAAGGCATTATAGGGCATAAAAATAACTTTGGGTAAATGTTCGCAATAACAAAACCTGTTTCATTCAGCACTTTGGTTGTACATGTACCCATGTTTAGTTAACCCTTTCCTATATAGATACACCTTTATTGCGTGGGTGAACAGTTTAGATCCAGATCACCCGGCACATCTATACCATCTGATCAGAATTCTAAACTGTTCTATTTTTGATTCATTAGGTTATTTCTGACCAAAATGTGACCAGTGAAGATCCTCGGATGTGCCAGCTGATCTGGATCTACACTGGTAGCACATGCATAAAAATGCGTATATATGGAGGAAAGGGTTAAATCGATAGGAAGTTTTCAGTTATCTCAGATTTGTTTTGCGCCAAACACTAGCATCACAGTAGGCCATGCATCCTTCTTAATATATTTTTGACAAGCATTTGTACATTATCTTGTCATAATAGCAAATATTGGATGCAAATTTTTAATTTTCCAGTAGTATCAGGGCCCAACATCATAAAACTAAGATTGGAGACCAGTCTCAAATCTCAAGGATCTGATTGGCAGAAATGGCGATCAGTGACCATATCAGCCAATTAGATTCTTGATATTTTTACACCCACTCTAACAAGGTTTAAGAGGTATGAGTCATCATCTGGTGGGTTAGTTGGTTTGTTAGTTGGTCTATTGCACAAACTATGTCTATAGTTTTCAAAATATTAACATTTAACTTTAAATATATTTTCATGTGTAGTTTTGCTGACATATTTTTTTCATATGGATTAGTCCATTATTTTTTGGAGGGGATGATTTAACAAAATCTATGTGAACTACTTCAGTACAGTTTGTAATTATTATGACATGTACAATACATTGTATGCCTGTTTTATTTATCCCCCTGCCAATTTTGTCCGGAGCATAACTCCAAAACTACTGGAGGGATTTTATTCAAACTTCATACACAGACAGAGCACATTGGTAGGTAGTGCAGTGTGCAAGAACAATAACTCTACCTTGCCTATTTTTAGAGTTATTCCCCTTTATCATATTTACTTAATAAATTTTGTCCAGAGCATAAGTCCAAAACTACTGGAGGGATTATATTCAAACTTCATACACTGACAGAGCACATTGGTAGGTAGTGCAGTGTGCAAGAACAATAACTCTACCTTGCCTATTTTTAGAGTTATTTCCCTTTATCATATTTACTTGATAAATTTTGTCTGGAGCATAAGTCCAAAACTACTGGAGGGATTTTATTCAAACTTCATACACTGACAGAGCACATTGGTAGGTAGTGCATTGTGCAAGAACAATAACTCTACCTTGCCTATTTATAGAGTTATTCCCCTTTATCATATTTACTTAATAAATTTTGTCCGGAGCATATGTCCAAAACTACTGGAGGGATTTTATTCAAACTTCATACACTGACAGAAAACAATGGTAGGTAGTGCAGTGTGCAAGAACAATAACTCTACCTTGCCTATTTTTAGAGTTATTTCTCTTTATCATATTTACTTGATAAATTTTGTCCGGAGCATAAGTCCAAAACTACGGGAGGGATTTTATTCAAACTTAATACACTGACAGAGCACATTGGTAGGTAGTGCAGTGTGCAAGAACAATAACTCTACCCTTCCTATTTTTAGAGTTATTCCCCTTTATCATATTTACTTGATAAATTTTGTCCGGAGCATAACTCCAAAACTACTTGAGGGATTTTATTCAAACTTCATACTCTGACAGAGCACATTGGTAGGTAGTGCAGAGTGCAAGAACAATAACTCTACCTTCCCTTTTTTTAGAGTTATTCCTCTTTATCATATTTACTTGATAAATTTTGTCTGGAGCATAACTCCAAAACTACTTGAGGGATTTTATTCAAATTTCATACACTGACAGAGCAGATTGGTAGGTAGTGCAGTGTTCAAGAACTATGACTCTACCATGCCTATTTTTAGAGTTATTCCCCATTATCAGAATTACTAGATTAATTTTGTCTGGAGCATAACTCCAAAACTACTTGAGATATTTTATTCAAACTTCATACACTGACAGAGCACATTGGTAGGTAGTGCAGTGTGCAAAAACAATAACTCTACCTTGCCTATTTTTAGAGTTATTCCTCTATATCATATTTACTTGATTAATTTTGTCCAGAGCATAACTCAAAAACTACTTGAGGGATTTTATTCAAACTTCTTACACTGACAGAGCACATAGGTAGGTAGAGCAGTGTGCAAGTCCAATAACTCTACCTTTCCTATTTTTAGAGTTATTCCTCTTTATCATATTTACTTGATAAATTCTGTCCGGAGCATAACTCCAAATCTACTTGAGGGATTTTATTCAAATTTCATACACTGACAGAGCAGATTGGTAGGTGTGCAGTGTACAAGAACAATAACTCTACCATGCCTATTTTTAGAGTTATTCCCCTTTATCAGAATTACTTGATAAATTTTGTCCGGAGCATAAGTCCAAAACTACTGGAGGGATTTTATTCAAACTTCATACACTGACAGAGCACATTGGTAGGTAGTGCAATGCGCAAGAACAATAACTCTGCCTTGCCTATTTTTAGAGTTATTCCTCTTGATCATATTTACTTGATTAATTTTGTCCGGAGCATAACTCCAAAACTACTTGAGGGATTTTATTCAAATTTCATATACTGACAGCACATTGGTAGGTAGTGCAGTGTGCAAGTCCAATAACTCTACCTTGCCTATTTTTTAGAGTTATTCCCCTTTATCAGATTTAATTGATAAATTTTGTCCGTAGCTTATCTCCAAAACTTAAAAGGATTTCCTCTGCAGGTAAATTATACGAAAGTACAACCTTTAGGTAACTTTTTCCGGCGGGGGAATTAACCATGTGTAACATGGCTCTTGTTTGGTTTATATTCCACCACAATCAAACACATACGGTACCTGCTAGGTTGTCTCCTTTTTATTAGAGTTCACATCACAGTCTTGTTATTCTTATAACACCTTCCCAAAACAAATTGCAGAAATACATTTGTGTATAGTAAATGGTATCAGAAAACGCAGAAATATAAAATGCAGAACTTTTTGCATCCTTTTTAGCTCGACTATTCGAAGAATATGTCAAGCTATTCTACTCACTCGCATTGGTTAAAGTTTGCGTGCAACCTAACTATATCTTAAAAACTACTAAAGCTATAGCTTTTAAACTTGGCACACTTGTTCATCATTATACCCCGAGTCTGTATGCCAAGAACCATAACTCTTACTTTCATTTTGATCAAGTTATGACCCTTTTCGACTTAGAATTTCAGGTTAAAGTTTACATGCAAGCTACTGTACAAACTCATAACTTCTTAACTACTTATAGTACAGCTTTGAAACTTTCAAAATTTGTTCATCATCATATCCCAAGTGTGTATGCTAAGAACTAAAACTTCAGAAACTGGAACGATACCTGAATGGGACAGTCGGAAACAGTTTGATTCTGGTTACAATATAAACAATGATTGTTGTGATGAAATCTGACAAAATTAACCAAGTCCTTCCCCAACTTTCATAAATATATGACTGATGATCAAAAGGAATATTTTGTAGCTGGTATGAGCCATCATACGGTCAGACAAACAGAATCCAGCATTAGAGTGTTTCAGAAGTGGTTAGCAAAACCACCTCGGAATGAACAAAGGAGTATTTGCCACATCATGCCTGCTGAACTTGACAAGTATATTGGTTCCTTTCTTTGTTCTCTTCAAAAAGCGGATGGTTCTGATTATGAGCCGGACACCCTGACAAGCTACCACCGTGGTATTGACAGGTAAGAAAATAATCAGTGTATAATTTTTAAAAGGCTTACACGTCAAGTACATGTACTGCAATAGAATATAATGTTAGTCAAACATATTGGCTTCTAAACTCAAGTTGACTTAAATGATTTCTAGGTTTTATGAAATGAATACTAAATTACAAGTTATGGTTATTAGTCCCCTACCGGTTACTAGGGGGGGGATTATGGAATTGCTCTTTGTCCGTCAGTGAGTCTGTACATCAATCAGTCCGCCAGTCAGTCTTTTCTTTCATTCACCTTCCTTGTTTCCGGACTATATTTCAGTCATATGTTAGTGGATTTTAAAATAACTTACCACAAATATTCCTCATGATCCACACAGATTTTAAGGTCAAAATGAAAAAAAAATCCTTTGTAAGGATCATTTTTCAGTCATTTATTGGTATTTTTAAATAACTTACATTAACCACAAATGTTCCCCTTGTTAAGATGGAATGTATGAACCATGACAATACATTGAAGGTCTAGGTCACACGTAGACTTTCAAGGTTGAAATTCGGACAAAATTCTTTTGTCTGGACCATTAACTTACCACACAGTTTTCTCTTAGTGAGACGTAGTGTTGAGTTTTTGAACTATGACCATAGTACCTCAAAGGTCAAGGTCACAATAGGACTTCTAAATTCGAAGTTTTGACAATATTCCTTTGTCCGTTTTTACACTCAAACTACCGGTAACAAAAGTTTCTTCATGGGATGTTTGGAAACTAGTACCCCATATCCCAACTGAAAAAAAATGTTATAGTTTTATATTTAATTCTTGAAATGAAATTGACAGCCATTTCTTCAGCATTGTGTGGGTTATGGGGGTAGGTGGGTAGTTGTACTTTACCTACCAACCAAAATAATTTTTTTCAATTATCATGTACCTTTCTTAGTTACCGGTAATAAAATCTTCAGGTGGGGAAAAGGTGTTGTAGTTCCAGGATGGACATCTGTATAATGATAGTGTTGAAGAGCAAAATAAAAAAAAACCTCAGGCATGCTAGAGGATAGGGTTGAATACTTGACAGAAAAATATTTCTTCAGAGGTGGGGTAGTTTGGGGTGTGTTGGTGGTACATGTACTACCCCCATCCCCCAGAGAGCCATTTTTTCTGAGGTGGGTGGGCTTAATCATGGGTGCCTGGGGGTCTCCCAGCCAACCCCACCACAACTAAAAAAACCCCAGCAAACTGTTTTTTACTCGTTTTATTTCTTTAGCTATCATGTTCTTTTCTTTTTATATAGCTTCAAAGGGTTACTACCCCCTTCTAGCAAAATACCTTGTCTTAAAGCCTTACCAGGATGGGACATGTATTGCATATCAATACACCTTTTGCTTGTTGACATTAATATAAACAGAATAGAGAGAAAAATCCAAGTGCATTGAATTATAAAAGTTTTACAGAAGCTCCTCTTCCCATGGAATAAAAATAAAAATTTGTTTATAAATCACAAAAATGGCAATTTAAGTGATTTTTTTGTTTGTATTTTCCAGATATTTACGGGTAAATAATTACTCGTTCAACATACTTAACGACAAAGAGTTTGCGAAATCAAGAGCTATGTTATATTCAAAGCGAAAAGAATTAAGGGCACAGGGGAAAGGCAGACGTCCAAATGCTGCAGGGTCTTTTGGGCCATGTGGAGAAGCGATATTGAGAGGAAAGGGGATTTTAGGCACAGATGATCCAGAGCATTTATTAAATACAGTATGGCTGAATAACACAGTTCTATTTGGAATACATAGAGGAAGTGAAAACAGAAATTTAATGTGGGGGGATATACAACTGAAAGTTACAGATTCTGGTCTGGAATATATTGAATACAATATGAGACTGTCGAAAACAAGGACTGTGGAAACGAAAACAGAAAGACGTGACATATGCCCCAAACAATTTGCCCGTGCAGATAAAGATTTTTGCCCGGTACATGCTTATAAAGAGTATGCCAGACACCGCCCGCCACATACCTTTCGCCCAGAGTCTCCATTTTACTTATCAATCAATCATGCAAGACATCCATGGTCAAATATTTGGTTCAAATCTCAACCGATGGGAGAAAATTATCTTAGAACCCTAATGAAAAACATGGCCAAAAAAGGGGGTCTTTTAGGTTGTAAAACCAATCATAGTGTTAAAAAAACTAATTGTGCTAAACTTTTGCAAGGTGACATTGCACCAACAGCAACACAACAATTTAAGTGTCACAACAATGCTATAGCTTCTTTGGAAATGCAAGAGCAAGAATCAGCTATTCTTTTGGACAATCCAGGATGTGAAACTTCGCCAGATATAAAACCTACCTTGAATCAAGCAATTCAGATTCCATCTAATACTTTGCCAGGACGTGAAACTTCGCCAGATATAAAACCTACCTTGAATCAAGCAATTCAGATTCCATCTAATACTTTGCCAGGACGTGAAACTTCGCCAGATATAAAACTTACCTTGAATCAAGCAACTCAGACTCCATCTAATACTTTGCCAGGACGTGAAACTTTGCCAGATATAAAACCTACCTTGAATCAAGCAATTCAGATTCCATTTAATACTTTTCCAGGATGTGAAACTTTGCCAGATGTAAAACCTCCCTTGAATCAATCAGTTCAGATTCCATCTAATACTTTGCCATCCATTGACATTGCTGATCACAGTGCATCACTTATAAGTTGCACCAACACAATTATTGAACATGAAAAGTCCTCGGATCCAAAGAAAAGGCGAATTGAGCGATAATAAACAGTTATAGTGAATATTATCCCTTTCCTCCATAAATACGCCTTTTTACACATGTGCGACCAGTGTAGATCCAGATCAGCCGGCACATCTGTGCCATCTGATCAGGATCTGCACTGGTCGCATTTTGTTAATAAATAACCGTATATGTGCCGGCTGATCTGGATCTAAACTGTTCGCCCTGGCAATTAAGGTGTGTCTATGAAGGAAAGGGTTATTATACTACTAAGTTACAGGCACTGACATAATATTTCATATATTACATTCCCACATTGGTTGTTTAACCTTGACACCATATATACACATTTTTATGGGTGTCCGGCCAGTGTAGATCAAGATCAGACAGCATGAATGTGCTAGCAGCTGATCTTGATCTACACTTGACACATTTTGGTCAGAAATAACCTAATAAAAAAGTGGACAGTATAAACCTAATCAGATGGCACAGGTGTTGTGGCTGATCTGAATCTACACTGTTCTTCCATGTGATAAAGGCCTTTATATGGAGATTAGGGTTAACTTATTGTAATTTAAAAGGATTTATCTGGTAAGTGCTGCTGGAATATGAGACCATTTAACATCTGTTGGGATTTCTTTAAATCATAGGTAAACCACACTGATTTGTGGAAATTCTGCACCATCTTTAACCTTTTCCATCATATATATGCATTTTATGGCTTTGCAATCAGTGTAGATCCAGATCATTTGTGCTGTCTAATCAGGATCTACACTGTTCTCTTTCAGGTCAGAAATAACCTATTAAATCAAAAAGTGGAAAGTGCAGATCCTGATCAATCAGCAAGAGTCTACTATGTTTGGATCTACACTGTTTGCCCTTGCCTCAAAGACATATATAAGGAGGAAAGGGTTAAAAAGACTATTCTTATTCACAAGCCAGTGTCCAGCTTTTAAAACCTTAATTATAGAAGTTGTATTTGCTTACAAATGGAAGCTTTTCTTTCTCAAAACCATTTGAAAAACTGATCACATTCAAGATGTCTAAAACAATGGAGACAAAAAATTATTTAAGCTTTTACAGGTACATGTAATAGTAACCGCTTCTCATAGATAATGATAATTGATTTGAAATGTACAGTAAGAAGAGTCTATCCATTTGTATTAATAACCATGTAATGGGCTACATGCACCTGTGACATGTACCTGCCAGAACATAATATACCTGTACTGAAAGCATTGTTTGCTACAATGCAGAATTACATGTACATGTACTAAAAGAATTGTTTGCTAAAGTGTAGAATTACATGTACATGTACTGAAAGCATTGTTTGCTACAGTGCAGAATTGCATGTACCTGTACTGAAAGCATTGTTTGCTACAATTCAGAATTACATGTACCTGTACTGAAAGCATTGTTTGCTGCAATGCAGAATTACATGTAAATGTGCTGAAAGCATTGTTTGCTGCAATGCAGAATTACATGTACCTGTACTGAAAGCATTGTTTACTACAATGCAGAATTACATGTACATGTACTGAAAGCATTGTTTGCTACAATGCAGAATTACATGTACCTGTACTGAAAGCATTGTTTGCTACAATGCAGAATTAAATGTAGATGTACTGAAAGCATTGTTTGCTACAGTGCAGAATTGCATGGACCTGTACTGAAGGGATTGTTTGCTACAGTGCAGAATTACATGTACATGTACTGAAAGCATTGTTTGCTACAGTGCAGAATTACATGTACTGAAAGCATTGTTTGCTACAATCCAGAATTACATTTACTGAAAGCATTGTTTGCCACAATGCAGAATAACATGTGCTGAAATCATTGTTTGCTACAATGCAGAATTACATGTACCTGTACTGAAAGCATTGTTTGCTACAGTGCAGAATTACATGTACCTGTACTGAAAGCATTGTTTGCTACAATGCAGAATTACATGTACATGTACTGAAAGCATTGTTTGCTACAATGTAGAATTACATGTACCTGTATTGAAAGCATTGTTTGCTGCAATGCAGAATTACATTTACCTGTACTGAAAGCATTGTTTGCTACAATGTAGAATTACATGTACGTGTACTGAAAGCATTGTTTGCTGCAATGCAGAATTACATGGACCTGTACTGAAAGCTTTATTTCCTGAAATGCAGAATTACATGGACCTGTACTGAAAGCATTGTTTTCTAAAATGCAGAATTATGTGTGCCTAGACTAAAAGCATTCTTTGCTACAATACAGAATTACCTGTACCTGTGCTAAAAGCTTTGTTTGAACACATACCTGTACTGAAAGCATTGTTTGCTACAATGCAGAATTACTTATACATGTAGTGAAAACATTGTTTGCTAAAATGCAGAATTACGTGTACCTAGACTGAAAGCATTCTTAGCTAAAATGCAGAATTACATGTACCTGTACTGCAAGCAATGTTTGCTACAATGCAGAATTACATGTACCTGTACTGAAAGCATTGTTTGCAACAATGCAGAATTACATGTACCTGTACTGAAAGCATTGTTTGCTGCAATGCAGAATTACATGTACCTGTACTGAAAGCATTGTTTGCTGCAATGCAGAATTACATGTTCCTGTACTGAAAGCATTGTTTGCTACAATGCAGAATGACATGTACCTGTACTGAAAGCATTGTTTGCTTCAATGCAGAATTACATGTACCTGTACTGAAAGCATTGTTTGCTACAATGCAGAATTACATATACTGAAAGCATTGTTTCCTACAATTCAGAATTACATGTACCTGTACTGAAAGCATTGTTTACTACAATGCAGAATTACATGTACCTGTACTGAAAGCATTGTTTGCTACAATGCAGAATTACATGTACCTGTACTGAAAGCATTGTTTGCTACAATGTAGAATTACTACACCTGTACTGAAAGCATCGTTTGCTACAATGCAGAATTACATGTACCTGTACTGAAAGCATTGTTTGCTACAATGCAGAATTACATGGATCTGTACTGAAAGCATTGTTTGCTACAATGCAGAATTACATCTACCTGTACTGAAAGCATTGTTTGCTACAATGCAGAATTACATGTTCCTGTACTGAAAGCATTGTTTGCTACTATGTAGAATTACATGTACCTGTACTGAATGCATCGTTTGCTACAATGCAGAATTACATGTACCTGTACTGAAAGCATTGTTTGCTACAATGCAGAATTACATGTACCTGTACTGAAAGCATTGTATGCTACAATGTAGAATTACATGGATCTGTACTGAAAGCATTGTTTGCTAAAATGCAGAATTACATGTGCCTGTACTGAAAGCATTGTTTGCTACAATGCAGAATTACATGTACCTGTACTGAAGGCATCATTTGCTACAATGCAGAATTAAATGTACCTGTACTGAAAGCATTGTTTTCTACAATGCAGAATTACATGGACCTGTACTGAAAGCATTGTTTGCTAAAATGCAGATTTACGTGTTCCTAGACTGAAAACATTCTTTGCTACAATGCAGAATTAAATGTACCTGTACTGAAAGCATTGTTTGCTACAATGCAGAATTACATGGACCTGTACTGAAAGCATTGTTAGCTAAAATGCAGAATTACGTGTACCTAGTCTGAAAACTTTCTTTGCTACAATACAGAATTACCTGTACCTGTGCTTAAAGCATTGTTTGAACACATACCTGTACTGAAAAATGCATAATTGCACGTACCTAGACTGACAACATTGGCTGTGCACATACTTTACTGAAAGCATTGTTTGCTACAATGCATATTATGTTTACCTCTTATGAAGGTATTGACTGCACACAGTCCTGTACTGAAGCATTGGCTGCACACAAACCAGTACTGAAAGCATTGATTGCTTCAATGCTTATTATATGTACCTGTACTGAAAGCATTGTTTGCACACATACCTGTACTGAAACCATTGTTTGCACACATACTTGTACTGAAAGCATTGTTTGCTTTAATGCATATTATATGTACCTGTACTGAAAGCATTGGCTGCACACAATCCTGTACTGAAAGCATTTGTGGCATGCTTCATCTCCGAAAACCTTTGGACGGTTTCATTTAAATAAAGTGCTGAAAAATGTCATTCAATGAGGACATTTGTTTTATATTTTGCTTTTTGAATGTTTAAGAAAAGTTTCTAATAATGGTTCGGTCTGTTAGTTTGCAGTTCATGTTATTTTCATTCATTTCAATTTATGCTTTTTAATTGGTATTTAATATTTGTTTATTATTTTTATAGAAGCAACTAGCTTTTTTATACAGGTTATTTTTGTGCAATAGTTATTTGTTGTGGGCTAAATGATATTTATGTCTGGCCTCTTAATCTGTATCTCTGAGGACCAAACCAAGGTAAAGAAAATTTACTGGAATTATGAAGTTGATAACTAGGTAATTGAAATGTCAATAGATCTGCAGCATCTAACAAAGAAACTATTTTGTTTGTTATTGTTATTGTTTTCGACAATACATGTATTGTTTTCAAACTCATTATATGAACACATGTAGATTTAAGGAGGAGATAATTTTTAAGTTGACCTTAATTTGTATGAATGATTATGATACATAGCGGCATTAGCAAAATTATATGAAAAACTAAAAAAGTAGTTGATTATGAGTTACACATCTCTAGTTGGCAGTTGTCACAGTGTTCAATGTATACAGTTTTAGTTTTCTGTCTTTGGACATTTCTACATGGATTGTGTTATGTTGATATTAAGTTTATACTCATTCGAGTGCATTGTGGGGACATATATATCAACAAACAGATTGTAGATATTTATACCCCCGTTTCGAAGAAGAGGGGGGTATACTGTTTTACCCTTGTCTGTCCGTGTGTTCTTCCGTTCCTAACAAAATTTCTGTCGCAGTGTTCTAAGCAACTATAACATGCAGCAGCCTGATATTTTGCATATTGCTTTATCCTATAGTCATATGGTGTAAAGTGATTTTATGCTCCTTGCTCATCTACTTCCTGTTTACTGAATGTTTTTTTAGGATTTTTTTGCTGTATGGGTGCATTACATTAACCAAAGGGCATCTTTATTTTCCGTTACAGTTTTCTAAGCAACTATAACTTGATGCAGCCTGATATTTTGCATTGATCATGCTTTATCCTATAGTCCCATAATTTTAGGGTGTAAAGTGATTTTATGCGCCTTGCTTATCTACTTCCTGTTTATTGAATACTTCCTGTTTTCTTAAAGCAGGGGTATCACTAGTGAGCATTAGCTCACAGATTTACCTTGTTATTAACAAATTATGTTATGCATAAAATTAATGTGAATTTACAATGTATGAAAAGGGAAACATGGAATAAATTTTGAAGTCTTAGTATTTTTGGTCCTAATTTAAATTTAATGTTGAATAGAATACTCTGTGGCCTTTTCAGTATACCAAAATATCTGTGGGATCAACCCTTTATTCCATATATACACATTTTAATGCATGTGCAGCCAGTGTAGATCCAGATCAGCCAGAACATCTGATCAGGATCTGCACTGCTTGTGTTGTTTTTTTGGCCGTAATAAATCAAAAAGAGAAGAATGCATATCCAGCGCAGATTGCAGAGATGTGACAGCTGATCTGGATCTACACTGTTGACCTATGCCATAAAGGCATTTATATGGTGGAATGGGTTAACTCAGTCTTCACAGTCATTAGGGCATGATTAGGCTGTCTGAATTGGTCTTCAACAATCTTTCCTGCATTTGGAAATTGGTATTTATATAGTTGATAGACATTTTATTATGCCCCCGCCATATAATGGCGGAAGGGCATATAGTGTTCACCCTGGCTGTGGGTGGGTGTGTGTGTCAGTGTGTGTGTATGTTCGAAAATTGTGTCCGCTCTGTAACTTTGTTATTTCTTATTGGATTTTAAAATAACTTGGTATGAATGTTCACCATATCAAGACGGTGTGTCGCGTACAATACCCATGCCTGTTGGTCCAAGGTCAAGGTCACTGTTACTAAAAATAGCATTTTCTTGTCCGGGCTGTAACTTCCTTATGATTAGAGGGATTTGAAAATAACTTGGCACAAATGTTCACCATGACAAGGCGGTGTGTCGCGTACAACACCCATGCCTGTAGGTCCAAGGTCAAGGTCACTGTTACTAAAAATAGAATTTTGTTGGAAAAATCGTGTCCCGTCTGTAACTTTGTTATTTCTTATTGGATTTTAAAATAACTTGGTATGAATGTTCACCATATCAAGATGGTGTGTCGCGTACAATACCCATGCCTGTAGGTCCAAGGTCAAGGTCACTGTTACTAAAAATATAATTTTCTTGTCCGGGCTGTAACTTCCTTATGAATGGAGGGATTTCAAAATAACTTGGCACAAATGTTCACCATGACAAGGCGGTGTGTCGCCTACAACACCCATGTCTGTAGGTCCAAGGTCAAGGTCACTGTTACTAAAAATAGAATTTTGTTGGAAAAATCGTGTCCGCTGTGAAACTTTGTTATTTCTTATTGGATTTTAAAATAACTTGGTATGAATGTTCACCAAATCAAGATGGTGTGTCGCGTACAATACCCATGCCTGTAGGTCCAAGGTCAAGGTCACTGTTACTAAAAATAGAATTTTCTTGACCGGGCTGTAACTTCCTTATGAATGGAGGGATTTCAAAATAACTTGGCACAAATGTTCACCATGACAAGGCGGTGTGTCGCGTACAACACCCATGCCTGTAGGTCCGAGGTCAAGGTCACTGTTACTAACAATAGAATTTTGTTGGAAAAATTGTGTCCGCTCTGTAACTTTGTTATTTCTTATTGGATTTTAAAATAACTTGGTATGAATACTCACCATATCAAGACGGTGTGTCGCGTACAATACCCATGCCTGTAGGTCCAAGGTCAAGGTCACTGTTACTAAAAACAGAATTTTCTTGTCCGGGCTGTAACTTCCTTATGAATGGAGGGATTTCAAAATAACTTGGCACAAATGTTCACCATGACAAGGCGGTGTGTCGCGTACAACACCCATGCCTGTAGGTCCAAGGTCAAGGTCACTGTTACTAAAAATAGAATTTTGTTGGAAAAATCGTGTCCCGTCTGTAACTTTCTTATTTCTTATTGGATTTTAAAATAACTTGGTATGAATGTTCACCATATCGAGACGGTGTGTCGCGTAAAGTACCCATGCCTGTAGGTCCAAGGTCAAGGTCACTGTTACTAAAAATAGAATGTTCTTGTCCGGGCTGTAACTTCCTTATGAATGGATGGATTTCAAAATAACTTGGCACAAATGTTTACCATGACAAGGCGGTGTGTCGCCTACAACACCCATGCCTGTAGGTCCAAGGTCAAGGTCACTGTTACTAAAAATAAAATTTTGTTATAAAAATCTTGTGTGCTCTGTAACTTTGTTATTTCTTATAGGATTTTAAAATAACTTGGTATAAATGTTTATTATATCAAGACGATGTGTTGTGTACAATACCCATGCCTGTAGGTCCAAGGTCAAGGTCACTGTTACAAAAAATAGAAATTTCTTGTACTAGCTATAACTTCATTATTAACAGAGTGATTTCAAAATAATTTGGCAGAAATGTTCACTATGACAAGGCGTTGTGTTGTGTACAATTCCCATGCCTGTAGGTCCAAGGTCAAGGTCACTATTACTAAAACCAGAATTTTCTTGTCTGGGCTGTGAGTTTGTTATTACTTATTAGATTTTCAATTAACTTGCTATAAATGTTCACCATGACAAACATGCATAGCGGGGGCATCCGTGTCCTATGGACACATTTCTAGTTTAAAATATTTCTCCTTGATGCATGGATTTCAAGGTTCAGTGAAGTCATGTTTTGCCATCTGAAGTTACATCAAATTTTTATTCCTGCGGCACCTGGTGATTGAACAGGAAGTACATGCGTCCATACATCCGACCATCCAGTTAACTTTTGCTGCAAGTTGGATATTTCTCAATTTCTACAAAGAGCATTGACATGAAAGTTTACACACTTACTTAACAATGTACAGGTCATGACCCTGACAAGTTATGTGACTCTGGCTTCCTTATTTTTTGGGTTATCTGCCCCTTTTATTCTTAGAAAAATGGGTTAACCTGTTTCAGCAATCACAGGCCATGACCCTGCCAAGCTACATAACTCTGACTACCTTTTTTCTTGGGTTATCTCCCCATTTGTACTTTGAGAAATGGTTCATTCGGATATTTCTCAATTTCAGCAAATCCAGACAGTTTTAGTTACTCTAATTATATACAGTAAGGTGCTAATTGAAAATAGTATCCTTACTGTATATAATTAGTGTTACTAATGCTGTCTGGATTTCTTTTTCAACAGACAGACCAAAACTAAAAATAAATTATGGAATATATGAAAACACCAAAGACATTATTAATAGAATCATTTGCATAAATTATTTGTTTAAACATTTTCATAACCAGGTTACAGTGTCGTCCGTTTATCACTAAAACTTAACGTTGGATATAACTTTGCCCTTTCTAAAATTTTTTTATCAAACTTTCAAATTACATTGCTTATGACAACACGGTCATGGTGATTCCAAATTCTTTAGGTTAAGGTCACATTTGATGGAGTTTAGCCCCATTTTTGTATTTGGATTTTGACACAAAAAGTTAACACTGGCTATAACTTTGCCATTTCTTTATATTTCTTCATCAAATACTTTTAAATTATATTGCGTATGTTACAACACAGTCATGATGATGCCAAATTCTTTAGGTCAAGGTTACATTTGATGGAGTTATGTCTTTTTTTTACTTGGATTTTGATGTTGGCTATCATTGCTCATCACAACACGCTCATGATGATTCCAAGTTCTTTTTAGGTCAAGATGGAGTTATGCCATAATTTTTTAGTTGCATGTTTATTCAGACATAGTACTGGAGTGCAACACAACAGAACACCCATCTAGTTTTCTCGAGGTGTTGAAAAGAAATCAACCCTCTTATATACCAATTTCCATTGATTTTGGCAAAAAAAAACATTGGCTTTTTTAAGGTGTTATTTATATTTATTTACTCCATTTGAGAGAGCTTAAGTAATTTCCGGCTCGCCCACAGGAGGCAGGATATATGATAGGAATATATTATGAAAACAACGAAGAAATCCAAGTTAAGACGTTTGAACGGAAGTTTGCGGCTCTCTCTCTCTATTGATTCTTTCATGGATGAAGGAAATTGGTGTGGGAATAACCCTTTTCAATCCTTTAATATCATTGCCTTATTACACAGCAGCTAATCAAAATCATTGTTTCAAAATCAACTAGGCAAAAAGCTTAGACTGGTAGATACTCTGATTTAGGGCCATTTCAATTACTGATCAGATATCCCTAAGGGCAACCATCGTATTAATAAAGAAAAATCCTTGTTGTTGCCTTGTTGCCCATAATTCTTGAAGGAACCACAATAGTTTATGAGATTTAACGTTGCTGTTATTTTTACTTTGAAATTGGTTGTGTTTTTGTATTTTCTTCAGTTTTCAGTTTATAATGCAAATCCATAGTAAAAACTGTTAGATTTACATTTTTGTATCCATGTAAACTGTTATTTCAAAATGTTCGGCCATTGCCATTCTTCAATTTAATATCACACAAGTCTACATTTCTCCGTCTTTCACAAGACATATCACATTACATTATATTGTAAAACATTCGATTTTAGTATACTTAATAACTTTCCACCTGATTTGTTGGTGTTCGCTTGTGTTCAGTACAATAAAGTATTTTGGCACCAAAAAAAAAAAAATTTCATTTTCCATGCAAATATTTAACCCTTACCACCATAGAAACACCTTTATTGCCAGGGAGAACATTTTAGATCCAGATCAGCCAGCACATCTGTGCCGTCTGATAAGGATCTAAACTGTTCGCTTTTTTACTCGTTTGGTTATTTCTGACCAGAATGCGACCAGTGCATATCCAGATCAGACAGCATGGATGTGCCGGCTTATCTGGATCTACACTGGTTGCACATGCGTAAAAATGCGTATATATGGAGGAAAGGGTTAAATGTGTTAACATATAGTCTCACCCACTTTAATTCAATATGCCGAACAAGCCATCTTTTTTAAAAGCTATACAGTGATGTCAACACTTTTCTGAAATTTGGCGAATGATCTCCAAAGCCCAAAGTGTATTGCTGGAAATACAAATCCCCACAAAAAACAAAATTTGCTTATTTTTTTATTAGGCTAAAAATATTTGTATACTCAATTTAAGGCAATAGAAAAAAAATATTTTAGATTCTCATCCCTGCCCGCCCCTGTCCAAAACCACCCGCCCCAAAAAAGTTATTGGTAAAAAAATAGAAACATGCTGTTCCAGACAGAACGGGTTTTAGACCATCCCGAAATACCTTCTTAAGGTATTTCATTAATAAAAAATAAAAATTAAAAAGTGCCCACCCGCCCCTTTTCTCCCAAATTCCACAGGTGCTTGGAAGACGGACCCCGTTTTCTCCAACTGGCCGCCCCCCCCCCCCCCCCCCCCCCCAAAAAAAAAAAATAGGGTCTACACAGGGTCTATACTACATAAACTTATCTTTTTTGTTTTGTTTTGATAGATTGGGATCGATATCAGTCTATCCATACCGAATTTACTATCAAATACCCGGTAGTACTGAATACCGAAATACACTATTTTACCGAAATATACCGAAATAGACTTTGAATACCGAAATACACTTATTAAATGGTAATTAAAGCATTATTTGTTGTTTAAATAAGATAATATGTTAAAATATTAGTATATGAAATAAATGCCAAAGATTTATTTGAATTTGTTGTTTTTGTAAAATGTTGTATTAGGATGTTATATTGCGTATTCCCTTTGGGAGACCGAAATACACTAAATACATTGTAGTTAAACCATTATTTGCTGTTTAAATAAGATATAATTTAAAAAAATTAGTTTATGAATAAATGTCAAAGATAAATTTGACTTTATTGTGTTTTAAATGTTGTATTAGAATGTTTTATTGCGTATTCCCTTTGTCTCAAAATTATTTCCCTTTGTAGTGATGTGCTGTTTGTTGTCAATGTATGTATACCTTTATTTATTTAAGAGCTTTAGATCTATATACATTTATTCAAATAAAATATATTCGAATAATTTATTCATTGTTTGATGACAGCTATATATCATGGCTGAACCGTTTCAACAAGGGTGGTCTACACAACTTTCATGGAGGATGACGACAACCAGGAAGTTTGAGCCCGAATTCCAGAAAATGTTAAATGACAGACCTAGGTATTGTGTATTTATATTATTTATGAGTAGTTACACGTAGTTTACATGTATATACCTGATTGTTGTATTGTGTTCTGCCACCTTATACCGCACCACGCGATGCTGCACGAGAAAAAACACCCACGTGATCTACATAATGCATGTATTATTTGTGATATCCTTACAATCAAATTTTTAAATGTTTATTATCGTTTCATTTCAGGTATGTTTTCATGAATCTTAGCGGGAATGACATCGACGCCACATGTTCTGTAGACGAAATAGTCACCAGATTGATTTTAATAGTACAGAGAATGAAGCAAAACGGAGCTGAGAGAGTGTTCCACTTGTGAAATTGATTTTAATGCATGCCGTGCAGAAATTGCTGAGTCTTTAAACCTATTTTGCAATAAATGGTGCAAAAGAGAACATGCCGAGCCTAATGCACTTTCTAACTGGAAAAAACACTTATTCAAAATAATTGACACTCGTATATCATTTTATGAAAGAAACATTGCTTTATTACCACCTCGACCTCGTTTTAACTTTCGTCATTTGAAAAAAGGAATTCAAGACTTTCATAACAGATTTGTTTTAACACCTGCTGATAAGGCTTCTAATAATGTAATTATAGTGTGACGAATACACTATATTAATATTCAAACTGAAGAACTGAACAGCACTAATGCTTATATACTGACTTCTTCATCTGAAAGTGATATTGTTACTGCACACACTCTACAAATTACAAAATTTAGAATCGGTATTGAGCCGAAACAAGACAAAGTACCTACTATGTATTGGTTGCCTAAAATGCATAAAACACCGTACAAAGCAAGATTTATTGCTAACTCTAGTTCTTGCACTACTACTAAATTATCCGTGCTCTTAACATCTTGTCTTACAGCTATAAAAGAACATGTAATTAGGTATTGTGATAAGGTTTTTGAAACTTCTGGCAAAATTTTATTTTGGTCGATTAAAAATTCAAATGACGTTTTGAAAAAGCTTAAATCAAATAATTTTCGGGCGTTCTGTTTGTCTACTTATGATTTCTCAACATTATACACTTCGCTCCCTCATAATTTAATAAGAGACAAACTAACCAGTCTCATTGAAAAAACGTTTGCTAGAGAAAATAAAACCTTCATCGCTTGTAATGAACATAGGGCATTTTTTACAGATGGTTCTTATGATAATTAGACCTCATGGACTTGTCAAGACCTAATAGAGTCGCTAACTTTCTTACTGGATAATATTTATGTTAGATTCGCTACCTCTATTTATAAACAAGTAATAGGCATCCCAATGGGTACTAATTGTGCACCCCTTGTTGCTGATCTGTTTTTAAACTGTTATGAAAGAGACTTTATGTTATCTCTTTCTACTGAACATCAAGATGATATAATTACAGCTTTTAACAACACCTCGAGGTACCTTGATGATTTATTAAATATAGACAATAACCATTTTCCATTACTGGTTAATAAGATTTATCCTAAAGAACTACAACTTAATAAAGCGAACACTTCAGAAAAGCAAGCAAACTTTCTCGATCTAAATCTGTCCATTGAAAATGGTTATGTCACTACTAAAATTTATGATAAAATAGATGATTGTAATGTTAATATAGTAAATTTTCCGTTTTTAGAATTTTTGGCTAGGAAATTAAGAATGATGTGCGTGAATTCTGATTGGACGAGCGAGCCGCAGTCTATCGCGTCACATATTCTTGCAGCGGTTCGATCAAATTTTTAAATACTCGTCCAATCAAAATTACTACTTCATTATCGCTCGTCCAATCAGAATTCACTCATATACCTGCATTGTAACCAAACTTTGTCCCGAGACGATAATTTTTAGTATGGCATCGGCAAAATGTAAAAATGGATGTTATGTTCTTAGTTTCCTAGCCAGTGCTCGGCGGAATTCAACAGAGGAATAATTAAATTTTCCATCGATACCCGATTTGATAAGGTTAGTGCAATATTTGTTTCGATGCTGATTTTTAAAAACTGTGTTTACATTTTGGCTTGACAAAATAGGATCGGGGTTATTTACCTTTTCGATTCGTATAGAGTCGGGACTCGAATTTTCAGAGAACTTGGTATTTGATAGTAAATTCGGTATGGATAGACTGATATCGATCCCAATCTATCAAAACAAAACAAAAAAAAATGAGTTTATGTAGTGTAGACCCTATTTTTTTTTGGGGGGGGGGGGGGGGGGGGGCGGCCAGTTGGAGAAAACGGGGTCCGTCTTCCAAGCACCTGTGCCAAAATCCGGATGAGAATCTAATTTTTTTTCTCTGGCCTAAAGAGAGCTATTTTATGTAATTACACGGCGCATCAGCGCCGTGTTATTGTGATAACGAATTGAGATTGACAATGGAGGAGCACGTGACTATTTAGGCTATAGACCACTAATTCAAATCTGAAAGATTTCTTGACCGTTTCACTGCTTTGCATGTCTCTACTTCAGCAATCAAGCTGATTTTAAACTGATGTTAACAACTGTGATAGAGTCTAATAGACTTCCACTTTAGCATTTCATCACATTCCGAATTTACTGTTGGGTCAAGCCATAAAATATTAGATTTAGAACGAACTTAGAGAAACATTAAAATCCCACTTTTATCATAGCATGAACGGTTATTTTTTCTGCTTTAAGTGTATCGTCTCGGATGCAGAACGTTTGTTTACAATCTATCAGCAACATTTGCTATTTTTAAACGCAATCTATTTATAGCTTTCTTTGCGAGTTTATACATCTGCTGGATAATCAATGTTAGTGACTGTTCATCGGTTTGATACAGTTCTCGCATTATATAAGTATTTTACTTTCGCAAAAATCGATTTTGTTAATTTAAATAATTTTATGCGGATGCAAACAAAACATTGTGACTACTAATAAGCATATTTCTTATAATTGGTAACGAAATTAAATGCATCAAACATAAGAGAGGTTTCATATTGTGGTTTCGTTTTGCTAATGTGAGCAATCGCAATTTTGCGTCAACAGGCAAAACATCTGAGAGCGGGCTTCCTTCTTAAATGGATGCCGTTTAGAGGCACCTTCTTCGCATGAAATTTGTTAAAAATCATAAAGAATTTCCTAGAAAGGTTACTTCGCATCTGGCTGATTATATTCCCATTTAGAGGCAAACCTACGCTTTATGTGTCCAAACTGCACACGGGGTATAGGCCTTAACTACATCACAGTTGTCAGAGAGACGACAGATAGGCCTAAGCCTTGGAATCAGACGCCTAAAGTTGGAACCAGGCGCTTTGTCAATCGTTAAAGCGACTTTTTTGTTAGACACGAATGAAATAAAGACGAAACGGAATGAAATAAAGGTTAGTGAATTTCTAAAAGACATGTCCAATGAAACAACATACATTATAAGATCCTTAAATTGGACCAGTTATGCCTATATAAAAACACATAATATAGGCATAAAGGGAGAGATATATGGTACTGGGGTGTTGTTGTTTAAACTTAACAAGGGGTATAGCCCTAAACTACCCCACAGGTGTCAGAGAGACGACAGATAGGCCTAAGCCTTAGATAAGTACAAATTTGAGAAGTGATTTAAAAGCATCATGTAGGTTGCAGTTGTTATCGACCGAAATGAATAGATCACTGCTACTCTATAATGCGCACCTCCTGTCCCGAAGGTGCTACCGATAATATGAGGTGTGCGTATTCCGGTGAGCGAGGTGCTTGATCAAATTCATCATAACAAGGTCGGTGATGTCTTCTTAGAATGATTTTTACGCTTTATTGTTTTCTTCGACGGATAATGAGTAAATCTCGGCGAATCCGACGAGTTCAAAGAAACCCCCTGCAATACATACAGTTCATTCTTATTAAGGTCGAACTATAAACTTTTTGTGCAATGTTTGTCTAGATCCTAAAAATCCTGCTAAAACTGGCATAACCGCCCTTGTTATTGTTGAATTCGAAAAGGCACCTCGCTCACCTTACTTTCTCGGTATTATTGTAGGGAGTTGCGCGTTTAGTAGCAGTGTAGGTGAAAGAAATATTTATGTGATTAAGTTGTACAGAACATTGTACATTATGTAATAATGCTCATTGGTCGGACAGCACGCATATCGTTATGCAAATACACCATTTGAGATTCCTTATGACTAAAATCAGCATTTTCAACTTAACTGAAACATTAACATATTTACAACATTTTGTAGTTAAGCTTTAAACTGTACGTAAAAACAAGCAAGATTTCTATTCTTTTGCAACATGACACTGGGTAGGATTTGCTCGATTCTTCTAGTAATCTTACTTTTCCACATATTTTTTTCAACAAGTTTTGTTGTTGTAATTTGTTGTTTTCGTTTTTGTTGTGGTTTTGTTGATTTATTTCTGTTTCATTCTTAAACGAATGGTTTTTTCTGGTTGACACTTTAAACTTTAACTCAGTATTTTTTTCACTCATTTTTCGCACGATGGTCATAGAGTTAAAAATGCTGTTGTTTTAGTTCTAAACATGACATAATATTCTTTCCAAGATGCTGTAGAATTCTTAGATTTCAAGTTATATGTTTTCTATTTTTCTTTAATGTGTTACTTGATCATAAAAGAACTATCTTCATAAGACATCTGACATAGTCTTTAATTTGTTATACAAATCATTCCAAGTTTATTCTGAAATTTTCCACTTAATTTTACAGTTCATTTCCTTCTTTAAAAATATTATACCATCTCTTTGAAATAAATAGTTTGCATCTTTGTGCCGTAGAAAAGCAGTTTTCTTTTTGTTTTATCATCTCATTTCCTTACCATTGAAATATGTTTGTGTCGCCCTCAGGACAGCGAGACCAGCAAAACGACAAAACACAATGCGATATTGCGAACGTACGATGCGAGGGCACGATATTAATATCACATCTTCGCATCGTACTTTCGCGATCTCGCATCGTTGTTCGCGATCCTGATTACAGACTACACCATTATGTCCTCGTTTGAGGCGGAAGAGCCCTTAAACTGGGAACAAACAAGAACATTTAGCAATAAAATTAGTTAATAAACCGTTCAGTAAACATTGGTTTTTTTTACAATGTACCGTTGTAATTTTAAGGACACTAGGCAGAAAACAATAAAATAAAAACATCGGAATAAATATTCATGTTGTTACATATTCTATAGATCAGAACCCAAAATCATTCACATATCAATTCCTTCCTTTATTGATTCATTCCCTGTCTGACTGACTGACTGATTGATTGGTTGATTGATTGATTTGTTCGTATTTCCATACTTGTAAATGTTATCTTTTTTTTCGAAATAATGGCATAACATGCACGCTATCAGAGATCGCTAACGTCGATAATTACAGCGTCACAAAAGACCGTGTATACTCGTACTTTGTGAAATCGTGATTAAAACATAAATCCACAGTTAAAAATATTTTAATTAATTAAATAATATTATTATGGAGATACGAAATTAAATATATTACGGAGATGTGAATCCATT